>VZSE01001336.1:26949-69461 GCA_013398275.1 Promerops cafer | reverse complement strand
TATATATATAAATATATATTATACATACTCTCCTATACTTTATTTCAGTTACCACCCCCATAGAAGTTGACAAGAATTGCTATGACTGAAAGGTTTTTGAGTCCTTATTAAAACTTTATTTATGACAGTATTCATAATTAGCTTGAGCTGCATTCTGTAGGTAATCTTTCCTTGAGTTTCCAGACTGTACGCTGGGATGTGCAAGAGCTTACATGTCTGAAACTACTTGAAGGCATCACTTTGGTAAGAGCTTAGCTGTAAGGCCCTGAAGCATCCCCTGGGCTTGGGCAGCCCCAGTGAAAATCTTTGCCACAGCTCCTCCAGGGCAGCTGTGCAAATCAGCCTCCAGATTCCTCCCCGGGGCACACATTGTAAACTGAAGTGGAGTTTACATGCAGCATCAAAATTAGCTTTCCAAATAATAAAAAAAAAACAACAAAAAAACCCCCTTTAAACAATCCAAAAAGAGGATGCTGGTGTGCAAGTTCCATGTTTAGTGCTAGCAGATGTGTGCAATATGTTAACGATGCCTGTGGTTGCCACGAAGTGCCTCGTTTACCTTCTCAATCCTGTTGGAAAGTGTCGTGCATGCAGATGGATGGGGTGGGACTGTGCACTAAAAGGGGCTCCAACTGCAGCGTTTTGGCAGAGCTGCCTTTCTCTGCCAGTTCAAATTTCCAGTCTGTTTTCATATAGCATATATATATATAGATACTAAAAGAAAAAAAAAAAAAATCAGTCTGTTAAGCAGCCTTACTCTGATTCAGCCTCTTCAAATACTATTGTGCTGTGCAACAGTGGCTCTGTGTGTAACTGAGAATACACAAAAACCAAGTATGACATGTACAGGATAATGCCTCATACAAATCAGATGTCCGTTTGTTATTGTGTTTAACAACCCTTTATCTCTTAGTGTTAAAACTCCACTTAAAACTGATTAAAGTCTCATTCTTGTCACTGTGTGGGTGTTTTATTGCAGTGCTCTGAGCTTGGCAAACAGCTGAGGCGTCGTGCTTGTAAAGCTGTGCAATTTGGAGTGTGGTGCTTGGAGCCAAGGGTGCTGCATCCAGGGATTTGGAGGGAGCTGCAGCTCCAAAGCCTGCTGTGGTCCAGGGCTTTGGCCAGTGCAGATGTGTGCAGGGCTATCCAACCCTCACTTTGTTGTCCTGGTGAGGGGCAGGGGCACCTCCCGGGGCATCAAACCTGAGGAGCTGCAAGAGAGATGGAGACAGACTGATGGCAAGGGCCTGGAGTGGCAGGAAAAGGGAATGGCTCCCACTGCCAGAGGGCAGGGATAGATGGGAGACTGGGAAGGAACCCTTGTGAGGGTGGGCAGGCCCTGGCACAGGGTGCCCAGAGCAGCTGGGGCTGCCCCTGGATGATCCCTGGCAGTGCCCAAGGCCAGGCTGGACAGGGCTTGGAGCAGCCTGGGACAGTGGGAGGTGTCCCTGCCATGGCACTGGATGGGCTTGAAGGTCCCTTCCCACCCAAACATTCTGGGATTCTCTATTTAGTCTCCAATTTTATTTCAAAATTCACCTTGTAAATAAGGTGTAATGTTGCATCTGCTGCATAATGAGACGTGAGTCCCACCTGAGAATCCTTCTCCTGAAGTAGCTTTGCATTGACAATGAGATGCATTTTTCCCTGTAGAATCACAGGGTTTTTAAGGTTGGAAAGGCCCTTTGAGATCATCAAGCCCACTCTCAGGACGGGTCAGGGAGGTAATTCTGGGCTTCTTCTGGCTGCCTGGCTGTTTTCAAGCCAGATTTTAAAGTGGCACTTCAATCCTAGGTGCTGTTCCCTGTTCCCAGGGGTACCTGGGCCTGCAGGAATGTGAGAGGGATGGGGAGGAGCCAGGGTGACTTCAGGTGGCTCTTGGTACTCCTCCTTCCTTCACATTTGGCTGAGCATCTCCAAAAACCTCCAGTTCTGTTTGGGAAGGTTTGGGGGCTCTCTGGGGTGCAGTGTTGGCCAGGTGGGGCTGACCCGCCAGGTGAGTGGCACAGGTGAGGGCTTTACACCTCAGCACGTGGTGCTACCCAAGCTCTCAATGCATGGGGAGCTTGGTTTGCATCCAAAAAATGAAAGCAGGGTGGGGAGGTGCAGAGGAAGGCCGGGAAGCTGAAAGGAGAGTAGTGTGAACAGGGTTCAACACGATGAGAAACTTCTGTAAATACAGAGATCTCTCTCTCTGAAGGGGTTCTGCTCTGGAGACAGGTGAGAAGGGCTGTGGACAGGGGATTATATTGGACTTTTACACCCTTGTCCCATTGACTGAAGCTCCCGTGGCCCAGCCCCCAGAGCTGAAGGTGGTTTCTAGGCAAAAATGTTCATTTTTTGCACTCTGGTGCCCGAGGTGGTGACGGAGCTTCCCAGGGAGGTGCTGGGTGCCAGCTCAGAGGACAATCCCTGTGCTCCATCCCCACACCTGTGATTTCCACGTCCTCTGAGCCCTCTCCAGCTCCAGGGCCTTGGCTGAGCTTTGCCAGCTGCTGGCATCAGCAGGGAGCAGCAGCTCAGTTCCTTCAGGTCCCCTTCCAGGCAGCCACGGAGGGCTGGTTAATAATTAATTGTGTCTTCTTTTAAAGCTGCAGCAGAAATTGCACTCTTTTAAGAAGGAAAGATGTTGGCAGGAGAATTTTAAAGTGTTTTTGCTGCCTCTGAAATGAGTGATGGCACCTGCCAGTGATGATCTTTGTGTTGGTCTGACCAGACTCCCTGAGGTGACCTGGGTGCTGTGGGAGCTGGACTGACAAAAAAAAAACAAAACCCAACAAACCATTCCTATAGATTGAGACTTGATGGCAAAGGGAGGGAGTCAGCTCAGTGTCTTCTCAAAAACAGAGCATGAATTTCTTCTTTGGCTTCTTGTCACCCTCCTTCTTTGGTATCTTCTCTCATCTTTCCACACCTGTCCCTGGTAATTCTGCTCCTTTTTTCTTCCCCCATACAGTCCTGTGCTAGGCAGATGAGAAAATCTCTTTATTTTGAACTGATGGGCCCACTAAAATAAAAACCATGACTTGTTTCTTTGCCTTTTGCTCCCTGTTCTTTGAGACTTTTCCTAGCTGGGCTTTTTTACAGCATTTCATTGTTTTTCCATTTTTCCGTGTGTTTCTTCTCATTTTCCCCTTATCTTCTGTGCTTTCAAACTTTTCAGCCACTGCTCTGTGTTGCAATATAGGACAGGTAATTATTTTCTGCCTGGGTTTTTTATGGGGTTTTTTTTTGGTTGGTTGGTTGGTTGGTTGGTTGGTTGTTTTTTTTTCTTTGGTTGTGTGTTTTTTTTTTTTTCTTTTTGTCCACCAAGCTTTATTCTGAAGGCATAGCTTTCAGGTTGCTTGTTTTTTAAAAGAAAGAACAGCTCTGAGAAATGTCAGGGTCGTGCAGGTCCAGCAGATGTGTTTGCCCTGGTGGGCTCCTGGTGCTCTGCACAGACCTGGCTGTGCTTATCTGGCCTAATGGCAACGATGAGCACATGGACTGGGCTTGTGAGGAGCGAGTCACAAAATAATAAAAAATAAATAATGAATTACAAAACTTGCTAATGAACTGCTGGGCTACACTCTCCAGCTGCAAACGTTGCTGTAGGGGCTGGACTGGTTACAGAAACAGAGAACAAATGGCCTTAGTGGGGTTTATTTTTACTTTTTGAGGGCTCCTGTTCTTGGTGATTTACTTTGTCTCCCATTGCTAAGTCCTGAAAGAAGTGGCACTTTGCCTTCATGATTTCCTGTTCATGGAGGAGTTTTAAGCTGATAAAAGGTGATATTTCAGAGGCTGAGCTTTGTGCTTTAAATGACCCTTTGTATAATTCAGGCTGCTTCAGGCCCTGCTGGTGTTTTTTTGGCCATTGACAAAATAATTGTCGTGTCCAGGTTACGTGGGGTCTGGAAGAGGCTGAAAGCAGCTGGGAAATGCTGGACTGAGGAATTCCAGCAGCCTGGACAGAGGGATCAGGGCTGCCCCATCCTCCTGTGGCAGCAGGAAAATGGCAGAAGCAAAGGGGAAGGATTCTGTCATGGAAATCCGTGCAGGAATGAGCCTTTTAAATGGAAATTAATGAGTTTGGAGGAGAAGGCTTTAATGTAAAGCAGGATTTGGTAATGGGAGAGCAAAACCCCGTGGGTGGAGGCATGGAACTTGTGAGGAAAGGGGTGATGGCACATGTTTATAGAGATTTGCTGGGGTTTTGCAAGGATGGGATGAAGCAGCTGACGAGAGGTGTCTGAGAGGCATCTGGAGGGCGGGCGATGCGTTCGAGAGGTTGGCTTGGGGATCCTTTGCTTTAAAAAGTGTTTGAAACTATGGAAACGGGAGGGCTGGCAGCTCCAGACTGGAGTTGGGACTGCAAGCAGCTCAGGAAAACGTCGGAATTTGCGTTGGAGGATGGGAAAGATCACGCAGCAGGGAGAGGAGACTGATAACATCCCCTCACCAGCCCGAAAAGGAGTTACTCTGAATATCTGCACTTCCCTGAGTATCTGCACTCGGGAAGGACATGGCTTTTCCCCAAAATCCCAGCGTGCAGAAAAGCAGCTCTGGTCCATGTTTTTTCAGTGGCTGAAGGTTCAGTGGTTCTCTGCCCTCCCTCACCACGGGCACCCTCCAAACCTGCAGCTGAGGCAGGTGGGGAGGGCTGGGGGCTTGGAGGCCTCCTGGAGAAGGGAGAGGGCTGGAAGCAGCTGGCAGCCACTGAGCTGAGGAACACAGAGCAATGGTAAAAAGCCAGATAGGAAGGCTGGCATGGTTTTTACCTTGTCCATCCTCTTGGCTTTGAATTTGTCCCTTCTGTGTTGAAAGGAAGGAAAAGCTTTGAGAACTCCCAGCTCACGTGTTTGTGCCTTGAAGCAGGAGAAGGGATGGTAGCCAATGTGCCTGTCCTTTTCTGGGGGTGGGATCTGTGCTGCAGCACTCCAGGGAATGCTCTGGCTTCCCCTGAAGGCTGCAGCAGAGAAGAAAGAATCTGCAAGGAGCACGATTTGCCACCTTCATCTCTTTGTCAGCTCCCTCTGACAAACTTCATTCCCCGAGCGTAAGATCCGCAGGGTTTCTTGTGGAGGAGTATGATCACAGCTGCCAGCCTCTGACATCCACACAGGATAAAGCTCTACCTGTTGGACAAAAAGCTGAGCTTTGGCAAAGCATCCCCTGGCCAATATCTGGAAGGCAGCTGGATGCTGGAGGTGGAAGTATGAATTTCCCTAAGCCAGCCCGTTGTTCACGTGGCATCCTTCCTGTCCTTGGTGAAGGTGCCAGCCTGTGACCAGGAGCTTGCTCAGCTTTGTGTGCTTTGCAGGGGTTCTCCCTCTCCATCCATCCTCATCCCTCTTCTTCCCTGTCCTCACAGCAAAAAACGTGGGAGTGGGAAGCTTTGATCACTTGGGTTCAGAGCAGGGCAGCACTTCGGGCCCCTCGGGGGAGGTAGGGTTTGCTTTTTAGGGATTTGGCAACACGTGCTCCACGGCAGGAGGCAGATGGGTGGGCACAGTCTCAGGCACCCCCTGAGGAGGCTTTTGGCAGGGAGGGGGGAAGGTGCAGCATGAGGAGGTGGATGTGCCCTGGAGGCACCTCCGAGCGGGGCTGGGAAAGGAAATCACCTGGGGGATCTGTGAAGTACAGGACAGTCCTCTGAGAGCAGCTGGGGACCCTGGGGCAGCACCTACACCCTCACCCAGATGCTGTGGCACGAGCTGGCCGGGAAGTGCAGCCCAAAACCCCCACTAGCAGCTCCTGTCGGGGTGTTCAGGGTGTGCTTTTTTCGGGGTTAGTGGCCGGGACCTGATGTCCTCCCTCCAGTGCTTGCCCTCCCTTTGAAAGGTGCCTTTCTCTGACAGAGCTCCTGACCTTTTGGGACAGTAGCTGAGCTTTTCACCAAGCAGCCACTTCCTGCAGCAGCTGTGTGGCAGCTGGCGTGGTCCTGTGGTTTCAGCCCCAGAGCAGCGCCCGGGGCTCAGACCCCGCTGTCCTCGCTTTGATGCTCGGTACCTGCAGCTCTGGGAGACTCCTCCCCACCCCCCTGCTGCTGAGATGACCCAGGAGTGGCCCTGCTGCTGCTGCTGCTTGTGTCCCTTCCTTCTGACAAACGCCTGGCTGCTGGGCTGCCCTGCACTTCTGTGTGTGGGGCTGCAGGGACTCATTCAGGCCGTGCAGAGCCGTGCCCAGCAGAGCCTGTGAAGTGCTGCCCGAGCCCTCTCTCACCTCTTCCCACATGGGGCACGTTCTTAATGAAGAATCAGGAGACCTCAGGGACCAGATGCAACTCAGTGGTGGAAAGAGTTGCACAACAGAGAGTTTGATTAATGCCTTCTGACTTCTCCAAGAGTCCCAGTCCTCCAGACAAAGCAACCTTGGCTTAACTGCAAGGGAGAAGGGAAGGCAAGAGGAGAGGTGAGGAGTCTGGGCAAGGAGGCGTGAGGGGGGTAAAAGGAGCTGAATGTCCACATAAGAATGTCTGAAGGAAAACCTGAGAGGAATTGAATGGCCCAGTGCTGACTACTTGCTTTGGGTGGTTGGTTTTGGGGTTTAATTTAGCTCTGTGTCTTGCTCAAAAGCCTTAAAACGTAAGAGTAGCAGTTTGAATGTACAACTGTGTAACTGCACAACCCTGGCTCACCGAGATGGGTGTCCTGCTGTGGCTGGAGGTGACTGTTCAGGGATGAGTAAGAGCAGGGGACACACATCTGCGACCAGCCCCTCACCAGAAGCAGCTGGTGGCCAGGGTGGACCCGAACCTGGGGTGGTTTGTGCATTCAGAAACCTTCAAGACGTTCATCTCCAAGGCACTGCTCCCATTGCCCCTCAAACTGCTGCATAAACTCTTGGCATCCTCTGCATCTTCAGACTAGGAAGGTGCTGTGGGGGAAGTGGGGGAACACCTCCTGAATTCAGCCAGCCACTCCCAGTCCTCGTGCTGCAAGAGGCAGTGGAAGGACAGTCCTTCCTCCTCCTCCTCCTCCTCCTCTTTGCCCTCTTGGAGATCTCTGGCAAAGCCACCTCCAGGCTGAAGTGTGGAGCCTGAATGCAATACTTCCAGAGGAAAGGCACCTCAGATTTCCTGCCAGGGCAGAAACCCCTCTCAGGAGCCAGGGCGTTTGCTCTCCTGGTCCCTCGTGGTGCAGCTGTGGCTGCTGGACCCGTGGGTGCTTTGCATTCCCCAAGAGGTCGCTCAGTCTGGCATCACCATCCTTGACACTTGAGGTTTGGCAGTGACACAGGC
The DNA here is from genome assembly GCA_013398275.1 of Promerops cafer. Taxonomy (NCBI): domain Eukaryota; kingdom Metazoa; phylum Chordata; class Aves; order Passeriformes; family Nectariniidae; genus Promerops; species Promerops cafer. The sequence continues at coordinate 62,239 of VZSE01001336.1, read as the reverse complement.
CAGGGTGGTCCTCCCAAGGGTTTTTTGGTGGCACGAGCCCTGTGAGAGCCATGGGCACAGGTGCCCGTGTCGCTGTGTGTGCCCCGGCGCTCACTGCTGCAGCGCTTTTCCTCTCTGCCCTGCGTGGTGCATTTAAAATCACAAATCAAAGCCAGCACTTTCTATCTCCACCATCTCCAGCCCGTGTTTTTTGAAGCCCATGAAGCAGTTCGCCCGGGAGGCGGGTGCTCTTGAGCAAGCATTTTGAATTAATGAGCTGCTTTAGCCGTGCTCCTGCCTCCCAGTGGTTTCTCACCTCTCCTCACAGTCGGTGCTCACCTGTTTTCCCCCTCTTTGCTGCACTGGTGAGGTGACCCGGGCTTTTATTCCCTTTACTTGCTGGGCACCAAGGTGTGGCTGTGGCACTGTGCAGGTGGCTGGGGAAGGGTTAATCCCCCCCTGCAGGGGTGTCCTAAACAGGGGTGATGTGTTCTCAGCTGCCAGGCCAAGCCCCAGTGAGGGTTTTGCTCCCCGTGTCCCTAGAGGTGCTCTTGCAAGCGGGGTGTGCACAGGCCACAGCCTCTGGACACCAGGGCCTCACCAGGGCTGCAGCTTTTCTGGTTTTCTGCTCCAGTTGCTGCCCAAAGCTGGCTTTTTATCTGATCTGTGGTCTTCCACCACGAGCTGATGTGGTCCCCGCTCTGACTGTGCCCCGGCCCCGCCGTGCTCGGGGCTGTGGTCTCTCAGAGCCTGCTTTCCTTTAGCCTTTGTAGCACAAAGAAGTGAGAGCTGAGCTGCTCGGGGCCACGTGTGCTGCTCTGGCTCTCCTCACCTCGGTATTTACCCCTCTGGCCTTGTGACCAGCTGCACCCCTGTGATCCCACCTCCTCAGCCTCCCCCGGCTGGAGCTGCATCCTCAGGTCGAGCCACAGCATCTTTCCAAAGGGGTTTTTCCCTCTCTTTTCCCAAGGCCAGATGTGCTGATTTTGGACCATTCCAGCCTGGAGGTGGCACCTGGCTTTCCCCCAGGGGCTTTCATGGCAGGAGGTTGAATCCAGTACCCGTGGACATCAGACCTGTGCTGATCCTGATAGCAAATCCTAAATCCATGGGAAATGCCAACAGCCTGGCTCTCTCCTCCATGGAGAGCACAGGGTTTGTCCCTCTTGATGTGGCACAAAGGCCCAAAAACGAAGCCACTTCCCACTCGTGCTGATCTCCCACCTCAGGGTGTGTGCCCCCGAGGGCTGCTGTCCTCTCCACCTTCCCATCTTCCCCTTTGCCATTTTTCCTACTTTTCTGATTTGGCTGGATTCCTGGTAGCACATCATTATTAATCATTTAATGAGTTGGACCCTAAATAAGTGGCCCTCCACTGAATTCTCTTTTCCTCTCCCTCCTGCCCTCCTCTCCCTGTGACACACTGTCCATGACCCCACTGCTTGCACAGAAAATCCCTGTTCAAATGGACGTTTTCCCATGAGAAACTGTTGCCAAATCAGTGATTTTTTCCCCCTCCACCCCCTCATCAAAAGAAAAATAAATCCTGAGCTGGAAAGATTCCTCACCTGTTCAGTTCAATAGCAGTGAGCTTCCAGGCTGAGCTGTAAGATCTGCCCACAAGTCTGCTGAACAGAACAGGAAACGTTTTTTCTCCCCCAGGGAGTGGAGATATTTTCAGGAGGCATTTGGAGGTTATTTTCACCTCCCAAAGAGGGCTGGTGGTGCACTCTTAATTCCAGATCCAGCTCAGATGAGGAGGGACCAGAGCGGGCAGGCAGAGCACGGTCTCCAGCCGAAGGGCTGCCAGCTGATGCTGCAGGAGATTATTTGGGAATTAAACCCAACAGAGTGGCCTGGGGGGAGCTGAGGCTGCTGGAATTCACGGGGGCTTATCCAGGGTGCCACTGTGGGGCTCTGCCCAACGAGTGTGAGCCATGGCAGAGGTTTCCACATTCTGCTCGGGAAGTCTCCAGTGCAGGTCCCGGGAACCCAGACTGCCTGGAGGGATTTCAGTGCAGCTGAGGGTCGGTGAAATTTGGGATTTGCCCTTCCTCTCCCTCACAGAAAAGAGCCCAAAGGCTCCCAAAAACGAAGCTCCCCATTTGCCTTGATGGAACCCAAGCTCATGTTGCTAAAGAAATTCAATTAAACTGAGAGCAACTCCCAGTGAAATTCAAATTGGGTGATTTGTGACTGACTGGAACTGAATATTTTCACTTGGAAGGGTCCTACAATGATCAAATGGAGTATTTTAAGCTCTCTGAAAATTTCCCTGAAGGTCTCCTTTCCACAAACCATTGACCATGGTTTCATAATTATATGCAATTTTATTCACTGTTATGTATAGAATCACTATTATGGGTAACTGGTAATGCATAGAGCCAGGTGAAATACTGTATATATTCTAACAGGAAATCAAAATGCTGTTTTTACCTTGGCAAAAATATCAGTAGTGGTGACTGTGCTTAGTGAAGGCTTGTGCTCTAAACAGCACCACGTTTGAGTCAGGAGGCACTTTCTCTGTAAAATAAAAACAATAAATAAATTTAGAAGCCCCTGTGGAGAGCAGCCACCCTTTCTCACGGAGCACGATCAGAAACAGGCTCAACACTTCTGATTTCATCCCGCAGAGGGGGAGGCAGAGGGATCCCAAACACTTCCCTGCTTCACAGGACACCGGGGCAGCTCTGGGACCTCGCTGGTGTCTGTGAGGCATCTCCTGACCAATGCTATTTGTCTGAATTCCCAGGAATGCTGCTGCTTGCTCTTCCGAGCGGAAAATGTTCTATTTTCGGCCGTGACAACTCTTTTTTCTTTCTTTCTTTTTTTTTGTTTTTTTTCTGGGAATAAGACGATTCAAACAAAGCATGGCAAGGGTTTGTGTAGGTCTGAGTGGTGTGGGATGGGGCTGGAGCGAGGCAGAGCTTCAGGCAGGGACAGGAGGAATCTATTACTGCTCTCCTCGCAGTTTAAGTGGATGGTGATGGAGATCCTGGCGTGTCAGAGTGGAGGCAGACGTGGATATGTGGGAAAATGTCCCTTGGAGCAGAAAAAAAAAAGATCAAAACAAACGGGTAAATAAACACAGGAGCATATGCCTCAAGACTGGGGGGCAGAAAAATGAGATTGCATCAAAACTCAGCATCATTCCAGAGCTTGAGGTGGCCCTGGGTGAGCAAGGGCACTGCAAGGAATTGTGGCTGCCCCTGGACCCCTGGCAGTGCCCAAGGCCGGGCTGGATGGGGCTGGAGCAGCCTGGGACAGTGGAAGGTGTCCCTGCCGTGGCAGGGGTGGGATTTTGGGTCTTTAGGGTGCATTCCAAGCCAACCACCCTGGGACTCTGCAACCCTATCTGGTCCAGACCCCAAACTGCTTTGAGCTTTGCAGGTGAAATGGAGTTGGAGTCCCGAGGCAACGTTGCTGGATCATCCTTCAGCAGGTGATGGCTTAGGGAAGGATTCACCTGACTGGGAGCTTTGCTGCCTTCCTGCCCTGTGCTGTGTGATGCCCTGTGTGAAAGTGGGTCACAGATGAAGCCTTTTCCTACCCACCTTTTCAACAAAACCAGCAGGTGCAGAGGCTCAAGCGCGTTTGGAGTCGGCGGCGAAGGAGCCCCAAACCTCCCTCCTTCAGAAGCTGCCCTGTGCAAGCTCTGCCTCGAGAGCTCTCAGAAACACTTTGAAGCAGGGCTGAAGCAGGAAGTTAATCAGAGCTGCTTTGATATCTCCCAGCGTGTTTTAACAGCTGCTTCAGAGGCAGCTCCAGCAGCAAGAGCACGGTTTAGTTCATGCTCCTGAAAGTCCACCCTGCCCCGACCAAAATTCCTCTGTGTGTCACGGCATGGCTGCTTTTTTTCTGTCCTCAGAGCTCAAACTCACTTTCAGGGGGACTTGGGAAAATGAAATGGCCAAACCTTATTGACTGCAGCTTGTAAAATTCTTTTTTGAGTGGTAATAATAATAATATTTTAAAAAAAACCAACCCCTTGATGCTGGGGTGTTGCAGCCACAGTCTGAAATTTCCCCGTTTCTCACTTCTGTTTTCAGTTGTCTTTCTCCCAAGTCCTCCAGCAGGCTAACATTTTCCACGGCTTGTTCACATCTAAATGACTTCCCAGGATATTTTAAAATGAAATCATTGCAGTGAAGTGGTTCAAGCTGTCTCTTCTGGGTGAGGAACCTCTAGAAAAACCCAAAATCAGAGGTTTTGGCCCTGTTGGGCCACCCTCCTGGGGGAGAACCCTCAGCTGAGCTCTCTTGCTGTGGTGATTAGTGGTTGATAGGCAATGTGCTGCTCTGTCATGGAAAATAAATGGCTCTTCCAAAGGTTTTCCTTGTTGCAGCTGTAACCTTTATCCTCCTTTCTTGTCTTCTGGTTGGTCTTCATTCTCATGACTTGGTTCTTGTTATGTTTGTTACCATTTTATTTTAATCATAAAAATCTCATAATCACGGAACAGTTTGGGTTGGAAAGGGCCTCAAAGATCATCCCATTCCACCCCCTGCCATGGGCAGGGACCCCTCCCACCATCCCAGGCTGCTTCCCTCACTCACAGCCCACACTGGGCTTATCTTAAGCAGTGTCTGGGTCTGGGTTTCAGTGGAAAAAATGAAATTATTTTGGTGGCTGTAGAAAGCGAAACAAATACAGCGAAGAAAAACAGGAGGGCTTCCAGCTTCCCACCTCTTCTAGCTCAGTGCATTGTACCTAAAATTGGGGATACAGACCTGTGGGTCACCCAGGGGGACCTAAAATTGGGGATACAGACCTGTGGATCACCCAGGAGGACCTAAAATTGGGGATGCACATGTGTGGGTCACACAGTGGGACCTAAAATTGGGGATACAGACCTGTGGGTCACACAGTGGGACCTAAAATTGGGGATGGACATCTGTGGGTCACACAGTGGGACCTGAAATTGGGGAACTCACACATCTGTGGGTCACACAGTGGGACCTAAAATTGGGGATACACCTGTGGGTCACACAGTGGGACCTGAAACTGGGGATACACCTGTGGGTCTTCAAACCTGCTCTTTATTGCCATTAATTATGAACTCTCTTTGTTGTGCTGTTTGTATTTTGCAGGCTCGTGCTGCCGTGGCAAACCAGTGTCTGTCAGAATTTGTGAAACACTTCCTGGAAAGAGAAAGGAGTTGTTAAAGCCTGACTGGGGCTGTTTTTTACATAAACAATCTCTGTCACCTTCAAAAATATTTTTTCACCCGGTGCCACAGATCTGTGACCCCTTAAATCTCTAGAAAACCAGTTGTGATCAGATGTTTTTTGAATTATCGAGGCGTTTTGGCACATCCCCCGTAAGGGGAGAGAACAAGAAGGAGTAATCTGGTGAAGTGTCCAGTGCAGGAGAGGAGGGGGCTTAGAATCAGAGAATGACTGAGGTCAGAAGAGCCTGCTGGGGGTCTCTAGTCCAGCTTTACCCAGTGCCATGCCAGCTGTGGAGCTACATGGTTGCCAGTGCTGCAAGCCTGTGCTTTCCAGTGGCATTTTTGGGATCAGGTGGGATGGCTTTCCTGGGATGTCCAGCTGCTGAATTCAAAGCCATGCCTAGAAAGGCACTTGGCCTCCAGGATTCTGCTTCTGGCAAATGGTGTCTGTCACCAAACCACTGAAAATGTGGAGAAGGAAGGGAGAAAACCCTCTCCAATGCCTGCAGGTCAATGTCCTTCCAGGAAAATAATTTAAAAAAAAAGGGAATAATGGAATTTGGCTCCCGCTCGGGAACAAACACAAAACCTCCCCGACTGCCTAAATTGCCATCTGCAGGAGAGAGGAGAGCGTGTTTACCATGGCAGGGTGATGCAGGCCGTCAGAATTATAAGATATTCCTGGAATTGCTGAATGTTGCAGACAGCAATTCCACCTCGGGAAGTCTCCCGGTGCAAACCAAACCCGTTAAACAAGGGCTCGGCACCAAATGAGTCTGGGCAGGGCTGCAGGAATTAGCAGCTCCTTGGTGCCAGCTCCTGGGGAATTGCTCAGGGGCGTTCCAGGGGATGGTCGGGAGGGCTGTGCTGGCAGGAAAAGCTGGGCTGCTGTGCAGAGGGCTTGACTTCCCTTCCAAGTGGAAACCACAGCCAGCCTTGGAGCAGGAGGTGGAAACAGAAACAGGGAGCACTGGATGTCACTGGGGTTAGACCTTAGGGGAGAAACTGCACTGGGATATTGGGAATTGGGAATTGTTCCCTGGCAGGGTGGGCAGGCCCTGGCACAGGGTGCCCAGAGCAGCTGGGGCTGCCCCTGGATCCCTGGCAGTGCCCAAGGCCAGGCTGGACACTGGGGCTGGAGCAGCCTGGGACAGTGGGAGGTGTCCCTGCCCATGGCATGGGATGGAACTGGATGGGATTTAAGGTCCCTCCCAACCCAAACCATCCTGTGGGATAAATTGACCAGGAAGGAGGTTCTTGACTTCAGAAAAATCTCCTGTGGGACGCTGTGGGGGAGAGGCTTGGTGGGCAAGCACTGAAATGCCCTCCCATGTCACTGCTAGAAGGGAAAACAGCCAAAATTACACCTTTGGCTTCTGGATAAGGAGCTCCTGGCAGCTTTGGAGGAGGCTGAGGAGCTTTTAGAGAGGGATGGTGGCAGCTGCCAGAGAGGCTGCAGGAAGACAGCTCAAGATGCAGGCTGATCTAAGACCTGGCAGCAACGAGGGGAAATATTAATGGCACACGCTGGGAACCCCAGGAAAACACCCAGTTCAGGCCTCTCTGCTCAGGACTGGCAGGCTTTGAACGCTGAATCTCGTGCGTGGAGACGCTGGGCACCTCTCAAGGCCTTACTGCTGTCCTTCCCCACAGACTGCACGTGCCACGTCCAAATGTCCAAATGCACACATGAGCAGGCTGGAAATGGGCTGCTGGAAACGGGCTGGCTCTGGAAACAGCCCCAGGATGTGATTCCCACAGGCGGGCTCTGCTCCGGGCTGTCTCGGCCGCGCGCTCTTTTTTACCAAACGGCACAAAAAGTATCGCAAATGTTGGTGGGATCAGCTGCTCCAGGGGGGGAAGGCCTTGCCAGCGTGGCTGTCGGGTTTTCATGGACTTTGTGCTGCTGGGCTTGCCCCAGAGCTGGTCCCAGCCCCGTGGCAGAGGTGCTGCCCCAGCCCAGCCCCGCGCGGCCTCGGCCACCCCCTGGCACGGCTCCTGCTGGTTGGCCTTGCTGCTGGTTTCACCTCACTGTGGCAAAAAGTCCTCTGGAAATCGAGAGAGACCAAAAAAAACTCGTGATGGTCATGCAAATAAGAGGTTGCCCGTGGATAAAATGACTGAGGTAGTGCTCGGAGAAGGTGGGGAGCTGGGGATTTGGGGTAGGTGCTGCTGAAGGCGCCGGGTTTGTTGGTTGAATGAGAGCCTCGGGAGCAAGCCAACCAGATGCCAGTCCTAAAATGTAAAGGAACAGCAAAAAAATTTAAAAAAAAATAAAAGAAAATAAAAAAGAAGAAAAGGAAAACGAGGCATGCCAGGACCCAACAGCTGCTGGTGGCCACGGCTGCAGCAGGGCGGGGAGGAAGGCACAGGCTGCACCTCCTGGGCTGGAAAACCCGTGGAGAAACCTCTCCTCTGGCAAGCCTTGGTGTCCAGCCACCTCCTGCCACCTCCTGCCCGGCTCAGTGCCCCTGGGGCTGTGGGTCAGCTCTGGGCAGGGAAAAGGGAAGAGCCCCTGTGCTGGGACGGGTGCCCTCAGCTGAAGTCCCACGTGGGGTTTGGTTAAGCCCCATCCCACCCTCACATCAGCTTTAGATGGACACTGAAGGGGCCTTTTTGGGGTAGGCTGAGTCCTCGTTGAGTGCTCTGAGGGGAAAAAAGCAGGATCTGCCCTGACATCAGCCTGGGTGAAGTTTGATGGTGGCAAAGGTTGGGTGGGGAGGCCCCCTTGGAGGCCCCCAGGGCTGACCTTGCATCTCCAAGGTTGCTGGGGGCCACATCCAGGTGAGTCCTGGCATCCCTGAGGACGGGGATCCCCCTCTGCTTGGAAACCCACCCAAGGGGTGCCCCCCACACAGGGAAAATGCCTCTTCTCCAGTCTAATGCTCCCAGGTAATGACTAATCAAGAAGCACCCCTGTCAGCACTTCAGTTCGTGGTTTATATTCCACAAAGGGCTTAAAATTCCTGCTTAAATCTGTTCTGCCTTTGTGAAGTCAAATCCAGCTCACGGGGTGACAGAGCATGACCTTGCTGAACTGGGATTCCCTACGAGCAACCAAACCACTGATGATGGACATGTGGTTATTTTTGGATGGGGAGTTCCTGCTACTTGGTTTGGTGTCACTTTTTCTTCAGTGAATTTGCCCATGGAGATCTGTTTTTTGTGTGGTTTTTTTGGGGTTTTTTTGGTTTTTTTTTTTCTGGATTTGATAACAGGGACCAAATTGAGGCACTCAAAGCTTCAGTGTGGTTTGATACCTGAACCAACACACTGAAATATTTTCTGTCAGAGCGAGTTCAGGGCAAAGTAAGGGTTTGCCTTTCAAACCTAGCAGTGAATAAGGGATGAAAAATCATGAAGAGCTACAGGCACACTGAAAAATCACAAAATATTCAGGAAATTTATAGTAAATCATGGGCTGGCTGCAGAATTATTTCCCTGCTCGCTAAAATCTAAAGGGACTGGTCCCTCTGGTTTGGTTCTGGCACTGAGGGTGCAGACTGGACTTGCTCTCCAGGAAGCTAGCAGGTCCAAATTCCACGGAGATGCTCCCAAAAAGGGTTTGTCTTTAGAGAGAAAGCCATTTCTCACAGACAGGACGTGGTGGAGGAGATGCAGGGGAAAGGGGGAACATGCTCACCTGCCAAACTTCAGACATGGGACCCACATGGGAAGCACTGAAAGGGAAAAAAAGGGATGGGGAGGTGGTGGAAGNTTTTGGTGGGAAAGGACCTTAAAGGCCATTTCATTCCAGCTCCCTGGCGTGGGTACCACCCCCTAGACCAGGCTGCTCAAATAATTCTCTCTGCCCATCACGGGGATCCACATCTGGACACTGGGAACGTTTCAGTGGCCCCAGTACCAGAGAGGCACCTGCAAACTGGAGCAAGTCCAGTGTGGGGCCCCGTGGAGAGCAGGGAGGAGGGAGAGCAGCCCAGGGTTTTCCTTCAAGGGAAGAGTAAATGTTTGGGGGGGTTAAATTTTCGGGTAACAGGCGCAGCGTTTTGAAAGGGACATAAAGAAATCCTCCCTGCAACACCCACCTGTCCTCCACAAAATCCAAGGAACCTGTAAATGCCTTTTCTTCCCTTTGCCATGCCTTGCAGAGGTGCTTGCAAGCATTTGTGCCCAGCTGTGGAGTGGAGATGCCTCGAGCTTTGAATGAGTGTTTTTATTTAGAAAGTTTCAAATCCACTCACTTTCCAACTGTGCTGGTTGTGCTCATTTATTAACTTCCTTCTCCACCTCATTTTCTGCCTGTCAGATGCTCACACCCAGGAAATGTGTGCTTGCATAACTGAAACTTTTGCAACTTCAATGTTCAGTGGTAGCTTAAGCTTCTAGTTACAATTTTTTTTTTTTTTTTCCAAAAAAGGTGTGTTTTGCAGCCTCAGCCCTGTGTGCAAACCTGTAGTAACAGTGTGCTGGTAATTCCTAGGCTGAGTAAAACAGAGCCACTCTCTTCCTCCAACAGGCTCTGAAAAACAGCTCTGTGTGGCACAGGAATTTTTCTGGTGGGTTTTTTTGGGGGGGTGTGGGAGCAAGGCAAACAAAGCTTTTTGATCAAAAATACGGAGCAATGGCAGGGTTTGTTTCTGATGCAGGTTTGTTTCTTGAACTCACAAGTTTCATTTGTCTAAACACCACAGGGAAATACCTGTGGTGGGCAAGTGCTCCTTTCAAGATCACTTACTGAGAAAAGAAAAACAAAAAAACAAACAGGAAAAAAAAAAAAAAAGAGATTAGCTCAAGGTTTTTAATCATTCTCAGGGAATAATCTTGCCCATCACTCCCCTGTGAGGGTTTGGAGGGTGCAAGCCCAGGCTGTGCTTGGCATTCTGTGGCAGAACCCCTCAGCTTTGCCTGGGCAGACATCAGGATGTGGGGGGGTCTTGTCTGAGCCTGCTGAGACAAGCCTCCCAAACTGGGGAGCCCCTGATTTGGAGGGGCTTTTAGCGTGAGTCCTGCAGGGTCGGGGGGCTCTGCTTCCACCTCTTGGGGGACACGGGGAGCAGACACAGGCCTGGAGACTCGAGCTGTCCACGGGGGAAAGGTGGGCACAGAGCCCAGGGTCCTGGCACAGGTCACACAGAGACCGAGGGCATCTTTGTGCCCCCTCACTGCCTGGGCAGGAGATGCCACAGCTGCCCTGGTTCTCTGCCTGGAGCAGACCCTGATGATGGGGAGCTTGCCCAAGCCCACCCTGGGGCTCCCAGGCTGAAGTTTGCTGCTGCCTGGCCAGGTTGGATGACAGAGTTGTAGGGGAAGGTGTGGTTTGCCTGTGGATTTAGGGAAAGAAGGAATGCCTGCTGTCCAGGCCAGGACGAGCACGCTGTGGGAGCTCCAGGGAGCCACCAAGCAGGACAACTTCAGCTCCAGGCTGAGCATGGGGGGAATCTTCTAATGGAGACCTGAGGTTGCCTTGTCTGGGGCAGCGCACGGAGAGAGAGAGGAGCTGCTTGATGCTGTCACCAGCTGCTCCAAGGGGTCTTCTACTGAAATCCTCCCTAGTCCAGAGAGCAGAGCAGATGCTCCACCATGGACCTAGCTCGTTTTTGGGCCAGTTACAGTTCTTGCACACTGTAAGAGCAAAAGGATTCCCAGCCTGAGCACGCGTCAGTTAGAGCACCCAATTCTTCCTTTTTGCTCGATTGCAGTCCCAAAGGAGTAGATGGCCACAAAGATAGAGGTGAAGGTTGTGATCTAGCAGGGTGCTGAGGTGTGTGCACTGATGAGAGGGTTACCTGCACCTCACTGACTTCTGTGTTTAACAGCTGTACTACATTTGCAGTAATTGATCACAGATGTGGAGGGTGGGCAGGCCCTGGCACAGGGTGCCCAGAGCAGCTGGGGCTGCCCCTGGATCCCTGGCAGTGCCCAAGGCCAGGCTGGACACTGGGGCTGGAGCAGCCTGGGACAGTGGGAGGTGTCCCTGCCGTGGCAGGGGTGGCACTGGGTGAGTTTAAGTTCCCTCCCAACCCAAACCGTGCTGTGTTTCCATGGCTCACCATCAGTACTTGGCTTGGAGAGCAGTGTGGGTGTTGCCTGCTCACGTCACATGCTGGAGACCTCATCTGGAACCACAAACCAGAATCTGTGCCCTGGCCAAAACAAATGTGGAGATAGGAGCTGGTCAAACCTCCGCCGAGGTGCTCGGGGTGCAAATGCCACAAGGAGAAAACCCACAAAGGCTCGGGGGTGGGAGCAGAAACACAACTTATAACCTGGGCTGGGTGAAAAGGGATTGATGACTGGTAGTAAGTCAGGGGAAAGCGTGCCCCGAGCTGGTGGCAGAACAACTCAGTGAAAGTGGTTTCCCAGGGAGAAGGTCCAGAGCCCGGTGGGATGGACGGCGCTGCGCTGACGGCAGCAGAGCCTAGGGGATTGTGAAGTGGGGCCACGAGCTTGGAAGTGAAACTGGAAGTAGGATCACCAGCCAAAAGGTTTTGGGAACTTGCCCTGTGGTGATCAGAGGCCTCCCAACGTGAAAATCCTGCCGAGGGAAGAGTTGCTGCCACAGGGTCATTTCACCTTGCCAAGCCCAGTAATTTAAGTGCAACCACAGGCTTCAAGGGGGGGGATCTCAGTCTGGGGAGAAGAGACGAGATCCCAGAGAGGAGATATCCCAGATAAGTACTGAACTGAAGGTGGAAAAGCTGGGTTCACATCCAGGAGGAATTGAAGTATCATCCCAGAAGGCTTCTAAGCATCAGGCTGCTGCTTGTTCCTACAGGCTTCTGTGAAAAGCTTCTGTTTTAATCAGTACAGGTTTTTCCAGGAACAACTTTTTGGTGTGAAAAATATCCTCAAAAATACCTGAAATCATAAACTTGTTAAGGAAAAGTGTGGATTATTTCCAGCAGGGTGGGGCTTCTTACTAGAGTTCAGTGGGTTGTTACGGTGTGAGAGTTTGTTAGCCTGGGGCCATTCTCGGTCCTCACAGGTCTCCTGGGCACTTGTTTTGCAGATGGGTTGGTCCTCTGCCTTCTCTGAAGATTTATGAACTGCCCTCATCCTCCTCATCAGGAGTGTTCCATAAATAACCCGTGTGTTCCCCCAGTTCTCATATTTCCTTTTTTTTTTCTTTCTTTTTTTTGGGGAGGGTGGGGAGAGAAGGTGTCCGTTCCCTCCAGAGAAATCCCAACTCTGGCTGATGTTAACTTGCATTTTCCCCCCTTGCTGTAGCTTCTCAAGCTCATTTTGTGGTCCTGAGCAAGCATCTGTCAGGGCTCCTGGGGTTTGGTGGAGCACACACATCCCCTGCTCCTGAGCTGAGCTGACCTGCAACCATGGAACCCCAGCATGGTTTGGGTTGGAAGGGACCTTAAAAATCATCTCATTCCACCCCTGCCATGGCAGGGACACCTCCCACTGTCCCAGGCTGCTCCAGCCCCAGTGTCCAGCCTGGCCTTGGGCACTGCCAGGGACCCAGGGGCAGCTCCAGCTGCTCTGGGCACCCTGAACAATTCCTAATTCCCAATATCCCATCTGACCATGCTGAAGCTGGAGGGTCTGGAGCACAGGTGTGATGAGGAGGGGCTGAGGGAGCTGGGAAGGGGCTCAGCCTGGAGAAAAGGAGGCTCAGGGGGGCCCTTGTGGCTCTGCACAACTCCCTGCCAGGAGGGGACAGCCGGGGGGGTCGGGCTGTGCTCCAGGGAACAGGGACAGGACAAGGGGAAACGGCCTCAGGCTGGGCCAGGGCAGGCTCAGGGTGGACAGCAGGAGGGATTTCTCCATGGAAAGGGGGCTCAGGCCTTGGCAGGGGCTGCCCAGGGAGGTTTGCAGTGCCCAGCCCTGGAGGTGTCCCAGGAAGGGCTGGAGGGGGCACTCAGTGCTCTGGGCTGGGGACAAGGTGGGGATGGGGCACAGCTGGGCCTGCCCGGGCTGGGAGGGCTTTTCCAGCCTCAGGGATTCCGTGATTTATATTTCTTTGGTACACTTGTTAATTTTTACCTTCCCCCCTCCCTCCTGTTCGCTTTGTTCGGTGGAAGTTCGGGGTTTTCTCGGAGCTCTCCGGTGTCCGTAGCAGCCTCTGCAGCAGCTGCCAAGGCAGGGAGATGTGCAGCCCAGGGAACACGGTGTCCTCCCTGCAGCACAAAGCCTGGCTCTGCTGGAGCTTGCTTCAGGTGGCTACGTGTGTGTAGGTGCCAGGAGTGACTCACAGATGACTGCAGAGCAAAAGGCTCCTTGCACGGGGTTGATCTGAGGTGAGCAGAGAGGGAGGAAGGAGAAATCTTGCATGACTCTCTGGGCTGGTTCTTCGAGGGTGCTGGAGAAGTCACTTGCCTGTGAAATTCTCTCTCTGGCAAAGCAGCTTGCAGCAGATTATTCCCAGAAGTTCCTCAGTTCTCAGCAACCAGGGACAGGACCCGGGAGCAGCTGGAGCTGTGCCGGGAGGGTTTAGGGTGGGATCAGGGAAAGGTTCTCCCCCAGAGGGTGCTGGCACTGCCCAGGCTGCCCAGGGCATGGGCACAGCCCCGAGGCTGCCAGAGCTCCAGGAGCCTCTGGACAGCGCCCCAGGGTGCCCAGGGGGGATTGCTGGGGGTCTGGGCAGGGGCTGGATCAGTGATCCTTGTGGGTCCCTTCCTACTCAGGATACTCTGTGATTCTAAAGCTGGGAAAGCCAAGATGACCAACACATCCAGCAAAGGGAACATCTCCTGATGTGTGTTTGCATGCAACCACAGATTTTATTTAATGTGCCAAACTGCTGTGAAAACCACTCCAAAAGAAGAATTAAGCTTGTGCATCCAGGCCATCTTAGAGGAACTTACTTATGTCTGTGAGAGCTCTGTCTCCAAGCTTGCCCTGTTGTCTCCTGCTCACATCTCTCTTGGAGGACGAGAAGGGTTTTGGAACAGCTGGATGTGGTTCCTGTAGCTTTTAGAATCAAAGAATCCCAGGTTGGTTTGGGTTGGGAGGGACCTCAAAGCCCACCCAGTGCCACCCCTGCCATGGCAGGGACACCTCCCACTGTCCCAGGCTGCTCCAGCCCCAGTGTCCAGCCTGGCCTTGGGCACTGCCAGGGATCCAGGGGCAGCCCCAGCTGCTCTGGGCACCCTGTGCCAGGGCCTGCCCACCCTGCCAGGGAACAATTCCCAATTCCCAATATCCCATCCAGCCCTGCCCTCTGGCAGTGGGAGCCATTCCCTGGGTCCTGTCCCTCCATCCCTTGTACAGAGTCTCTCTCCATGAGTCCTGTAGCTCCAGGCCCTGCAAGGCCACAACTGGGTCACCCCAAAGCTTCTCCTCTCCAGGTGAACAATCCCAGCCTTCCCAGCCTTCCCTTGAAAAACGTGAGTGAAGAAAACGACATGAAAGCTCAAGATTCCCCCGTGTCCTGCGGGAAAACCTTGGGAAATTCTACCTGTTCTTCCCAGGCTCTAAAATTCCCATCTTCCTGTAGAGGCTTGGGTCCAAGCTGGACACCAGCTCCTGCTTTGGCACGGCGGGCTCTGGGGATGGTGTTGCAATGCCCTGTGGGCTGTGGGAGCAGAGAGCTCTGGAAATCTGCGTGCTTGAGCAAGCTCAATGCAGTTGCCTCTGCCGGAGCCTGACTTCCTTCCTTGGATGAAGCCCGAGCTTTGAGGGCTCCAGTAAGGTGGCAAGTCACCAACTTGGCATCTATAGGAGCGAGGAGGGCGCGGCCCCGCTCCCACTGCACAGAAAATGTGGAGAGGGGACGAAGGTGGGAGCGAGACCTGGTGGATTTTCTTTCCTCCTAAAGCCTACTGTGTTTCTGGTTGCTGAGAACAGAGGAGCCAGCATGTGGGGAAGATTTTGGGGTTCTGGTGAAGAGGTGGGGTCCGAACCTGAGGCAGTCAGGGTGGGGAATTCCTCTTGTGACAAAACTTCCTGGCATTTTAAGGCCGGGAGCAGAGGGAGTGGAGGATGGTTGGCGCTGGTTTCTTGGGTGAAGGAGGTGTCGGGCCGTGGCCAGGGGCCGTGGCCACCTCTGCCCATGAGGTCGTGGGCCACAGAGCTGGCCTGCCCTGGCTCTTCACCCCTGCCAGGCCCAGGGTGACCAGGGTGATCCCCACAAACCAAAGGAGTCCAGCGTGGGCTGTTCTTTGTTTTCCAGCTTTGTGGCACGCTCAGCGCCGTGTCTTCGAGCCATGCCCCGTGGTCACGTGGATGTTTCCTTCTGCCAGCAAGCACGGAGACTGCTGCAACCTCTGCTTTTAAAACAAATCACCAGAAGCCCCAGAACTTGTTGTGAAGTGGAGGCTTCATGTTTTACTCGTGGCCGTGGCTCCAGATGCCAAAGCAGGGAGCACTTCCAGCGTCACTGTCACAGCTCCCTTCCCCGGGAGGAGAAAAGGCCGAGGGTCTGCTGGGAATGGCAAACAATGCTGGCATGGGGAGAGGCAGCAAGGCTGAAATCAAAATGCTTGTCTCTATAATTGCTTCTACCACGGTCCCTGGAAGGCTCCCGCGGCAGACGCAGGGTCCTGTAGGGTGAGGGGCTGTGTAGGGAATAGAACGGGGCACAATCCCAGTCCCCAAAGGGTTTGAGGGCTGTCAGACTCCTCCAGCAGCCAGCCTGACACCACCACGCTTGGAGACCATGTCACAGACATGCTGATTTTAATTGGGAGAACAAAAAGTGGAATTTATAGGCTTCTTTTTCAGCTGCAAATTAAATTTCTTCTCTCCTGTCAACGGCTTTTGGGCGGCCACTGCGGAAGGATCCTTTTGGGGAGACAAAAAGGCTGCAGAAATAATAGAAATGAACGTCTGCAGCTGAAGAGCTTGACTGAGACTTGAAAAGTTTGCTTTGGGTGGGAGCCAGGTCCTGCTGAGGTCTGCAGGAGTTTTGCTCTTGGCCTCGGTGGGGCTGAGCTTTCACCCTTGGAGATCGTGTCCTGAGGAAGAATTTAGTCTAAAATAATTCTCAAAACTTGTATTGTTTGACTCCCATCCAGGGGTTTTTTTGGGAGGCTGAGTGGCTTTGTGTTTCTGGTTGACTCGGCTCGCTCCCCTTGGCATCCCCCAAGGGTGAGCTCCCAGCGGAGGGCCAGGAGGCACAGGGGAGGGTCAGATGGGAACAGGCCCCAGCCCGGGTTCCTAAACCAACAGACTCTTTAATTTGGGGCGTGTAGGACTTGCTGGGTGTGTGCTGAAGCCACACATTTTTGGAGGCAGCCGTAGCCACGGTCACAGCCAGGACCTGGTGGCATCATCGGGGGATCCTCCCCTCCCCTCTGCTGATTTCCCATCAAGCAGCCTTCTGAAAGAGGAAAGAGGGAAATGCTAAAAAGCAGCTGCATTCCTACTGTCTGTGCTTGCTGTTCTTGATGGTTTTCCCCTCCTGTTTTCAGGACTTGGTGGCAGGAAAAGCATCTTGTTCAATTCACAGCCCTGAAGCTCCTGGAGATGCAAGGCTGGGCTTTCCCCAACCTTCTACAGTATCTCACTTAAACTGTACATAATTACCAAGATTTAAGGTTTGCCTCCTGAACTCAATCGGTTCCACAGCAGACCCTGAGAAATTAATTTTCTTTTTTTTTTTTTTTTTAAACTGAAAGAGGGTGTGAAACCATTTTAACAGGCTCCTTTTGGAAAACCTTGAAAACTGCCTAATAAATAGATCTATAGTGTGTAGGCTTTCTTCCGTTGCACTTGAAGCTGTCCAGTGTGGAGTGCAGGACTAGGACTTGAAAAATAAATTAATCTGTGAATCAGTGACTGCAATACAGGGACTATCAACCACCAAGAGGCTCCTTTAAATCTCTGCTGAGCTGGGCTCTCTGAAAACCGTGGCCTTGCGTGGGGAAGAATAATAAGAATAAAAGGAAATCTGAGAATTGTTTGTCTTGTAATTATTTTTAGAAAAATCATTTCTTTTTGCTGGGAGAACTTTCATTTTCCCTGCTCTCAAATGAAGCAGCGATACGGTCCTGCTGTGCCTCAGGCTGTCCACTTAAAATAAAGGAAGGGCTAAAAAGATGGACCATCTGGAAGCCTGTGCAGAAGGAGCATGCCAGAGCAGGCTGAGGTGCAAGAGCATCCTTCGGATGTATTTTTGAACACTGGGCAATCCACTGAGGGCTTCTTTTATTCTTGTTTTTTGTGACAAGCTGCTGGTGACCCCTCAGAGGCTCTTGCTGCGTGTTGCAGTGCGGGTGGGTAGTCCATGAGAGGCTGGAGGGGAATTCTGGGACACGCTGTCTGTCCCTGGAGGCAGCACCAAAACCTGCCCCCAGCTTTGCAGGCCTGCTGAGGGGCTCTGCTCTGCTGGGGCAGCCGACTTCCCGAGCTTTTTGGGCTGGAATTCCAGCTGGGAGCGGCGATTCCTCCGGGTCAGTGCTCCCCAAAGTGGTTTTTTGTTGCTCTCCCCTCTCTGCAAAAGCCGTTTTTAAGCCTGCACCTCAGCTGTGTGTGTGTTTATAAACTACATACACGTGCTGCTGCCATCCTGGCGTTTCCTCCTGCTGAGCTTGGGATCACCTCCTGCACCCACCTTGGAATCACTGCTCCAAGGCATGGAAGCTCCAGGAGAGCCAGGGTGGCACAGCCTTCACCCCACCTCCTCTTTACCAAGACCTTCCTCCTCTTCCCATTTCTTTGATTTGTCTTGAGAGGCCTGGTCCCTGTGGCTCCAAAGCGTGGAGCAGGGGGTTTTCCATTCTGCTGGGCTTTGCAGGACTGATGCATTCATCAGCAGGCTTTGCCTCAGTGCTGCTGCATTTCTGGCCCCCAGAGAAGGGCAGAAATTTGCCCACAAAAAGGATGAATCTCCAGCACAGGCAGCATTCTTCTTCTCAGGTTGTGCCCTCAGGTGTTGAAGTCCCAGCCCTGGACTTGATGCATCCCTAGGGAAACAAGGCAGAATTTTTTTCAAGGAAATGCTGGGAAAATCTGATTTTTTATAACGCTTCTGGCTCTGGGTTGATGGTTGGCCTGGATGATCTTAAAGCTCTTTTCCAGCCTTAATGATGCCATAATTTTTGGTGGAAATCCTCATGCCACAACTCCACCCCCTCAAAGGCTCTCAGTGCTCCATGCAGCTTCCAGAGGAGGTGATTGCTGGTCTTTTGCAGGCTGGTGGAGAGGGGCCTTGGAAGGCTGGTAAATTTTTAAAAGGACAAGTGATGGCACTTCTCCTCCTCTCATCATGGCCCGTGTAGACAGTGCTGAAAGACTAAAGGGCATCACAGCTTGGGGGCATTTGTGCTGTTTGTTTCTCCAGCCACATGCACAGCTCAGTCCTTTTTGTAGTGCTGCATATGGCAAGGCCATAATCGAATTTTTCATCATTATTCATCTGCCCTGTATCGTTCTGTTGGCTTTGGAAGGGCTAATTCCAGCAGTCTGAGACCAGGACTGAAAAGATGGCCCAGCTAGTGGAGGAGCCACGACTTCCCAGCCGTGAGGGGGCCCAGCCTGCTGTGCCCAGTTTGTGTATTGTAGGTGGCTCATGGTGCAGCTGCTGCAGGTTTGGACTGCTCTGTGTTCCGTGGGCTGTGATGCAGGGCAAGCAGGTGGCTGCCTCTGCCCACAGCAGCCAGGCCAGCAGGTCTGGAATGCTGGGCCTGGTGGCTCTGGCTGTGTTTTGTGGAAAACAGGTGGCTGAGGTGATGCCTCAGGTTTTGGCTTTTCTATTTTTCAGACTCTGTGCTGTTTCAGTGTGCAGTTCTGAGCTTCATATTCAGGGATGGCAGCTCTCTTCACAGAGCAGGGAGACAAAACAATTCCTGCTCTAGCTGGGGACCAAGGACAACCACCCAAATCTCAGGCCCAAGAGCACAAACAACGTGGGCTGAAGAGAGAAAAACAAGGAGGATGGGACTCAATAACCTAAGGCTATAATTGGACAATTAACTCCAATATGGAAATGGACCAGAACTTATAAAAGTGATAGACCCCGTGATGGGTTGTGCATTTTGTGACCATTTTGGTTCATCTCGGGTGTGGTCCTGGCTGGGCTCTTGTGCTGCCCAAGGTGCATCCATTGAGGATCTCCTTTTCATAAACCCCTGCTTTGTTCTGTAACTCTGCCCAGCCTCTGTTCCAGCTCAGCCTTCTCCAGGCATCCGAGGTTTCAGAGCTGCAGTGTCCCACCCTGGGCAGTGGGAGGCTGAAGGCTCCTGTGGCATTCCAGAGCTTCACGCAGCAAACTGGGGCAACAGCAATGCCAAAACCACTGCAGCTGGTGAGCCAAGCCTGCCCTTGTGTTTAGAGGGGGAAAAAACCCCTTTGGTGGTCTCCAAATCTTCCCTCCCTACAGCCAGAGCTGCTCTCTTCAGCTGGGACTCTCCAAGGAAGAACCAGCACTGATGGGCTGCTGGCAATTTGAGAGGATTAGAAACTGTCCTGCAAGATTAGGAAGCTGCAAAAATGGGCTGTAGCTACTTTCTTTCCCAGTGCTCTCAGCTGCAGCTGAGAATCTAGACCAGACTTTATTTTTGGCAAGGGGGAAAAAATAAATCTCCTTTGATACTGTGAAAAAAAAAAAAAAAGAGAAAAAAAAAGGCAAGTAAATGTTAAGCCTTGTGCCTTGAGCAAGGATCTCTTCTGCTGTACAGCAGCAGCATTTTAGAGCTGAAATCCACTTGCTTTGATCGCTGATGGGGAAAAAAAAAAACCCATAAAAGGGATTTATTGTGAAATAATGGATTTGATCCCTGGTAATCCTTTCTTTGGGATTAGACTTGGAATATTATTTTTGTGATCTCTGGAATTAGACTATGCTGGCGTAACAAACCAGAGCATGTGAGTTGCTCTGCAGCATGAGGGTGAGCTGTGAATAGAGAATTACTTGCACAGAACAAAGCAGATGATGAATTTACGGTTCTATTTCTGATTACGCAAGGTCTACAGGCAAGTCTAAAACCCAGCATGAAACCAACCCCAACCCAAGGCAGAAAAGACCCCAGACCTTCTCTTCTTTGGGGCTGAGCCGTTGTGATCTCCGAGGACTGCTGGTTACAACTTCTTTTTTGAGGATTTTCCCATTCATGGCAATTTAGGAGCTTGTACCCGCTCCTGTCGGGGCTGCTGTGGACACGAGATTTAAAATGTCACTGGAAACCTCCTGGGTGCGGGTTCTTGTGTATGGCCACGGTGCTTTCCAGGGAAATTTGGCAAGCCTAGCTTTCTCTGCCCAAAGGGTACCCGCAAACCTCAGGACTCCCAGCACAGATAATGTGCTGAGAAATCTTCCCGGGCAGGTCGTTTAGGGGCCTCTTAAAACAAAATAGGTGCAAAATGTGCTGTGGAACCTTGATGTGGAACTTTGAACGCCCAGGTCTTTCAAAGGAAGCCTTTCCAAGGAGCTTCTCCCAGTTTCCCTGCCAAATTTCAGCTTTCTGCACTCCGGGGTACCTTTTAAACTGGGGGGACATTCTTCAGTGTCGGGCTTTGAAACAGCTGATATTTAAAACCAAACCAAACAACCCCAAAGCGCCCATAAAAGCTGTGGGCAGAGAGCCAGCAATGGAAAGGGAAGAGCATCCACCGCCCGCCCCATTGCTGGGTGTGCTGTGGGGATCTCAACCTCCCTTCTGCTTGCAGAGACCATTTTGCCTGAGTGAGCTTCCACCAGGCTCCCAGCCTCAGCCTCAGCGGGGACCTGCGCTCCGCAAAGGCGTGGCTGAAGAAGGAGCAAGGGAACGAGCTCCGGAGATGCCCCTGGGAGCAGCGCTGGTGCCCTGGGCCAGCGGCTTCTGCAGGGCCTTGGCTGGGAGCAGCCCCTCTTTTGGGAGCTGTGGAGAGCCCAGACAAGTCACCAGCTTCCCCAGCACCGTGTTTCCTGGCAGATGTTGCCTCCTGCTAGCGCTGGGGGTAGGATTGCCGTGCTGGCTCTCAGCATTTGGGAAATTATTCATGGAGGGCTGGGATGGGGACGCCTGCGAGGGCTTCTGGGCAAGGCGTGCCACGTAACCCCCGAGGAAGCAGGCACTGACTGCAACCCATTTTCCAGAGGTGGAACAGTCTCCTGTTCCCTCTGGGGGATGGAAAACGTGCCAATCCTTTCCACTTCTGGCTCAGGGAGGGCGAGCTACCTCTGCCAGTGTCGAAGGGAGGATGAGGAGCTTGGAATCCATCCTGCTGGCTGGTGCTCAGGAGCTTTCCTGGAGGGGGTGCTGACAGCCCCGTGCACGGCCTGCAGCTGGCACCACTCCCCTGGATCTGGCCGTGCCACCTGGATTCTGGAGACCCGAGGGCTGGCACGACAGCATCTCCCCCCGCAGCGCTCGGGAAGCCACGGGAAGGACGGAGGACTCAGGTCCACGGGATGGGAGGAGGGTGGTGGTGCCTGTTTTGCCCGCTGGCACAGAGCTGGGAGCTTTGCTGGGGATGGTGGTGCTGGTGGGGAGTGCCCAGCAGGACCCCCACCCTCGTCACAAACCGGGTCTGCCTGTGCAGCCCCTCGTGCCTCGCGCTGCTGCCTTCCCTGGCAGCCACCAGCATGGAAAACCACAATTATGGTGACACCAGCTCTCATTCAGTGAAGGATCTTGCTGCCTCAGGTTTTGGCTTTTGTGTTTTTCTGACTCTGTGGTGCTTCAGTGTGCAGTTCTGAGCTTCATATTCAGGGATGGCAGCTCTCTTCACAGAGCAGGGAGACAAAACAATTCCTGCTCTAGCTGGGACCAAGGACAACCACCCAAATCTCAGGCCCAAGAGCACAAACAACGTGGGCTGAAGAGAGAAAAACAAGGAGGATGGGACTCCATAACCTAAGGCTCTAATTGGACAATTAACTCCAATATGGAAATGGACCAGAACTTATAAAAATGAGAGACCTCATGCATTTTGTGACCATTTTGGTTCATCTCGGGTGTGGTCCTGGCTGGGCTCTTGTGCTGCCCAAGGTGTATCCATTGAGGCCTTTAATAAATCCCTGCTTTATTCTTTAACTCTGTCCAGCCTCTGTTCCAGCTCAGCCTTCACAGGGCATCAACCTGAGCTCCAAGATTCATTTTCTTTCTGGATTCAGACTCTTGGATCCTAAATTCCCTAGCAGCAGAGTGCTGATGCTGGGGGATTCTCTTGGAGCTGATGGCAGAGTAGCCTGCCTGCACCAGGGATTTGTGCCAAGCCAAGTTACACCTGAAGGATCAGCAGCTCATGGTTTGAGTAGAGACCACACAAGAATGGGTAGTAATTTACAAGAATGGGTAGTAACAGGACAAGGGGGAGCAGCCTCCCACTGAAAGAGAGGAGCTTTAGAGTTGAAACTGGGAAAAAATCCTTCCCTGTGGGGGTGCTGAGACCCTGGCACAGGGTGCCCAGAGCAGCTGGGGCTGCCCCTGGACCCCTGGAAGTGCCCAAGGCCAGGCTGGACAGTTTATTGGAAGGGGTTCCTGCTCACAGCAGGGGTTTAGGAGATGATCTTTTACTGATCCTCTTTACTTTCAGGGAGGTGTGTGTTTGGGCTATTTGTGGACACAGCCTTGCAGAAAACAATCTGCCTCTTGTGCTTTTAGCTCTGGCAAATTTTTGAGAGCTGAAATCTGGAATGATTTCTTTGGTTTCCAGAGAAACCTTCACCTCTGGCTTTTATTTCTACCTTCAATTGTTTGGCTTTCCCTCCCAACCAGTGGCTTCAACCAAACCCACAGACTCCTGCTTGCTGCAAAGGAGGAACAGAAAAACCCAAGGAGAAATAACACTTCAGCATCACTATTAGATCTCTATTGTCTTCAGCCTCAAAGTCCTCTTCCCCTTCCACTAGACCCAGGAGAAATAAAATACTACGAGCAGTTGCTTTGTTCTTTCCATTCCTTTTTTCCCCCTCCTCCCTTCACTGTGAGTCAGAGTCTTGGAGGGGCTGGGGAGAGCAGAGTGCCTGATGTCCACAGGCACACAGAGTGCCAGCACCTAGCCACAGTTACAGCAAGCAGAAATTATACCTGGTTAGGAAGAATCTCCATTTCTTGACCGTATGAGGCATTCAGAGATCCTGTAAGAGAGAAAAAAAAGCTCAGGTTTGGGTTTTTTTTTAATTAAAAGTGACTGTTTGATAGGAGAATAAACCCAGAGGGGAAGGAAACTTGTTTTCCAAAGTCAGGCCCAGTTCCAGCCAGAGATGGAGATTTATCCACAAACCCAGGTTGTCTTGATCCTGTGATCTGAGGGTTGCCAACCTTTGCCATCTCTCAAAATATCCATCAATTTATTTTTTTGTGTTCACACTGCTTATCTGGGCTGGTGAATTGTTGTGTATTATCCCGTTATAAGTTGAGGTAGGTCTGGTTTCTACTCTGGAAACACCCCAAAAGGAATTGCTTTTAATTAAAAATGACCTAACAGAGAATGAGTGTAGGCACTGTCCCACCTGCCTGTCCTGATCCTGGCAATGTCTCAAAGCACAGATTCCACATCTAAAGAGGATACAGGGAAGACAAAAAAATCCTGGCAGGAAGACTCCATGGCCATAAATCCATTGATTTAGAGTCAGAGTCCTCTTCAGCAACAGCTGGAGAAAACCCAGGTGAAGGAAACAGGAGCAGGCTGCAGAGCACACTGGTGGTCCGATCTGTGAGATCCATCTATAAATGATAAAAAAAACCTCCCATGGCTGATGGTGCCAGGCTGCAAAATGGCATCAGCCTCTGCAGTGGCAGAGGGGTCAGACCTCCTGCAACCCACCCAGGCTCCTGGGGCAGCTGCAGCTGCCCTTGCTGACTTCAATAGCTGATACTGAAAGTCCTCCGTGACAAGCAGTGGCTGGTGGGGAGCATTTCTTCCTCCTCACAAACCATTACCCCCCACCCCCCCCATCCCTCCCCAGGTATATTTTATGAAGTGTGGGAACCCAAAAAGCTGAGGTTTAGTTTCCACTGCTGGTTGGTTTAGCTTCACAGAGTCGTTTTTCTGGCCTGGGAGGAGCAGTTTTCTGCTGGAAGTTGTGCTCCAGACCTGATTCCTCTCCGTGGCCCGCTCACCTTGCAGGCAAGGTCAGAGCCTGCTGATCTTGCAAGCTCTGATTGCTGCTTCTCCCCAGCCCTGATCCCTTGAAAGGGTTTCTCAAACACACCTGTGCCACGACCTCGATTTTGGTGATCAGTCTCCTGAGGGGCTTTTCACAGAGAGGAGGAGGCAGCTGCGGGGAGGTTCTGCTCCTCTCAGCCCCCTCAGCACAGGAACAGCACCAGCCACAGCCTGCAGAGCACCCCTCAGCTGCTGGCATGTCAGGAAAATGGCACAATGGATGTAAAATTACTGATCTCTGAGTGAGTGCTTTCCTTTGGGCTGCAGTGGAAGTGACACTGACCTGCCGGGGGAAACCTTGGCATTAGGACAGGTGTTTTAATGAGGTCTCAAGTGCTGGAGTTGCACTTGAGTTGGGGCAACTCCCAGGATCAGTCCAGGTGATGAGCAGCTGGAGCAGCCCTGGAGAAGGACCTGGGGGTGCTCTGGGTGAGAGCTGGGACCCAGAACCCCCCGTGCCCTGGGCTGAGCCCCCAGCGTGGGCAGCAGGGGAGGGGGGTTCTGCCCCTCTGCCCCTGTGCTCAGGTGAGACCCCACCTGCAGAGCTGCCCCAGCCCTGGGCCAAGCACCGGAGGGCCCGGGAGTTGGTGGAGAGAGCCCAGGGGAGGCAGCAGGATGAGCAGAGGGATGGAGCAGCTCTGCTGGGAGGAAAGGCTGGGAGAGCTGGGATTGTTCACCTGGAGAGGAGAAGCTTTGGGGTGACCCAGCTGTGGCCTTCCAGGACCTGAAGGAGCTGACAAGGAAGATGGAGAGAGATTTTGGACAAGGGCCTGGAGTGCCAGGACACAGGGAATGGCTCCCACTGCCAGAGGGCAGGGCTGGATGGGATGTTGGGAATTAGGAATTGTTCCCTGGCAGGGTGGGCAGGCCCTGGCACAGGGTGCCCAGAGCAGCTGGGGCTGCCCCTGCATCCCTGGCAGTGCCCAAGGCCAGGCTGGACACTGGGGCTGGAGCAGCCTGGGACAGTGGGAGGTGTCCCTGCCATGGCAGGGGTGGCACTGGGTGGGCTTTAAGGTCCCACCAAAACCATTCTGGGATTCCATGATTATTTCTCCTTTGCAATTCCTCTAGAAACTTTCTCCAGTGGGCAAACACAGGAACACCCAGATTTGGGCTATGAACTGCCCTCCTGCTGCTCAGTAAAGGTGCACTGCAGTGAGGACTTCAACTCGTGTCCCTGCAGACCCAGGTGGAAACCAGCCCGAGCCAAGGATGGCACAACAGAGTTGATCATTTCCAGGTGCATCCCTCCCTCCTTCCTGGGGCTGGTCTCCACCAAGAGCTTAATTCCCAGTGCAAAATCCACATCCATGACGTGAGCTGGCCTGAGGCCTCCAGCTTCCCCTTCTAGACCTCTGGGTATTCCCCATCCAAGCCAGCAGATCCAGAGAAAAGCTCCTCGATGCTGTAGAAGGAGGCAGAAGGAAGAAACCTGCCTGCACCATATGTCCTCACAGGAAAAAGAAACAATATCCTACCCAGAGCAGCTGTGCCTGCATGGGGAGCAGCCTCGGTGCTTTCACCTCCTTTCACGGTGCTCGAGTGGGGTGTAAGGTTAATTCAGAAATCCCTGGAACAGCCCTTTGAAGTAGGGACAGCCAGGCCCAATCCCTCCTCTTCCTCCAGCTGTCCCAGCCCCCGGGCAGGGCAGGTGGGACTGAAGGAAGGATTTATGGCTGGGGAAAGAGGGGAATGGGTGGGAGTCCCACCAAAGGGAAGAGGGCTGGCATCATCCTGCCAGAGAGGGCAGGAGAATCTCTGAAGATGCCACTGGAGGTGTCAGGACCTCCTGGGACCTCACAAATGTTGAGCAGAGCTCAGGCTGAGCAGGTGTTTAGCAGATATTTTGTCTAAGGAAATATTCTGTGTAATTGTGTGCGAGAAAAGAATTTGCTTTTTCTGGGGCTTTTCAAAGTGTCCCTGCAAGAACACCTCTCCTTGAGCACAGAGCAGTGGCTAATAGAGGAAAAGGTTCTGGGGTTTCAGTTTCCAGCTGCTGAACTCCAGCATCTTCCCAGGCCTGCTCCTAGAAGAGCACAGTAATAGGGTGGTTAAACCCACGAGTGTCCCACTGTCCAGTATTGGACACCAGGACACGTCCACTGGCTGTAAAATACTGGCCTCATCTCCTTGGATCGATGTCCCCTCTGTCATTTCAGTCCTCACAGGTTTATGGGGGACGGGGACCAAACTGTCCCTGATGTAAAACAGAAGGCATCCTGCACAAATGAGGGTATTTACTTCATTTGCATTTTAGCTCGTTAACCAGGGCAAACCCCTGGCTCGCTGCCCCTGTGTGAGGCACAGCCGTGTGATTTCCTTGTCAATGCCGATTTTCAGAGCTCCAGGCTCCTTCCTAAGGACTTAAACAATGTTCAAAACACAGCTGCAGGTGCCACCATCCCCATTTCCATCCCCATTTCCACCCCCATTTCCAGGCATGTCCCTGCCCTGCCCCGGGCACCCCAGGAGCCCCTGGTGCCAGTGTGGCTGGAGCTCAGAGGGTAATTCCAGAGGGATTTGGGATCTGCTCAGAAGGGCACAGCCAGAGACTCAGATTCACCAGCACAAGCTGCAGCAGGGGAACCCCCACATTACTGAAATCCAGGCTTTTCAGCACATTCCCTGGCTGGAAAAAGGGACATGCAGGGTGGTAAAGCTGAGGGACAACGTGAAAGAGCCCATTCGTTAACTGGGTGCAAAGCGATTCACAGAGGGAAAATAACCCAAATGCCACCAGTGAGGTGATTAGCTCTGACCTCTGTCAGCACTCCAGAACGACATCCCGACATTCTGATGGATGTTCTCTGCAAAGAACTAGTCCATTGCTCAGGAGCATCCCAAAAAAAGAGGCCACAATGCCGGGAGGAGTTACCGGTAAAGGAAGGGAGAGCAGCACGGTGCTGCAGCACAGATCCACCACGCCCCTGTGTCTCGGATGCTGGGAGCAATTTTAGTCTCCCCATTTCAGAAGGGAGGTAGCAGAGCTGGGAAGAGCCTCGGGAAGGATGGAGGAGGAGCTGTTTAAGCCAGATCTGCCCGGTCGCCTACGGCAGGCCCGGCTGTAAGGAACTGGAGTGTGGCAGATGGCACCAGCTTCAGCTGGAGACAGGCTCAGGCTGGGCAGGGCAAGGGTGCTGCTCTCAGGACACACACTTCCCCTGCAGAGCCCTCTGGTTTTGGGGATGTAAGGAGGTTTTGTGAGTTTGAAAGGGTGATGAAGGAGTTAATGAATGAGGAGCTCCTTGCAGGGTGCTGCTGGCTTCCAAAATGACCCACTTCATAAAATCCCTGAGCAGCAAAGCACCAGAAGCTGCCAGAGCCCACAGGTGAGACTTCCCTGCAGGTTCCTACACCTTTCCCTGGGCTTTTGGGCGGAGTTCAAGACGGGACACCGGGCTCAGGGGATTTGCAGCAATACAGACATTGTCACGCTCTCCTGTCGCAGGAAATCAGAGAGACCTTCCCCTGCGAAGACGGATGTGATGAGCAAGTGATTTCTGCTTTACATCCTCATTCAAGCTGAGCACCTGATGATGAAGCCCGGAGTTCAGAGACCGAGGGGTGGGCAAATTCAACTCCCCCAACCCCTTCTGTCTCAGCACACCTGTGCTGCCAGGTTTCTGAGCCAAAGAGCCACGGGCCGGCTCTGTCGGGATGCAGCCGCAGCGCGGTACTGGCAGGATGAAAGCCACGTCAACCAAAACGCTGAATAAGCAGAGGAACCTGGGCCACTTGCAGCGTGTTCACAGCTGCTTTTGCCAGCAGAAAAGGGTCCCGGGCTTCTGGGTGATTCACTTGGTGTCATTTGGCTCCAGCTCAGAGGTGAGGGTTTCGGAATGACTCACAGCCCCGTGCTAATGGATCCTGTGATGCCATTGAAGTTTTGCACCCTTTGAACCCGAAGGGGTGCTGAGCAGATGAGTTCAAAACGAGACCTCCACGCTCTTTCTTTGCCCCCCAGTTTGAGGCAGGTTTCAGTCCAGTGAGTCCTTGTTTCAGATACTGATTGAGACTCAGCTAAACAATCTCAGTTCTTCACTGGGAAGGCACAAGTGGGCTTTAATCACTGGTGATACAGAGCTCTGAACCACTACCCAGGCATCACAAATTCATTTCCAAAATCCCAGAGCCTGTCTTTTCTAATCCAGCTCACACAAGGAAGGAAGAGGCTTTGTTGCAGACTGCTTGGGGGCCTGGGCATGGTCTGGCAGAGATGGAACAAGGTGGAGAGAGGGGGCTCAAGCATCTAAAAAGTACAACCCTCTTTTGACTCCATAGATGCTCTTTCCTCCCCTCCCTCAATTTCTTCCCCAAGGAAACCAGAATCTGACACACAAAAACGAAAGAGAAAAACCCCAAAGCCTTGCTTAAGCCATATATCCAAAACTCTTGTAAATGGAAATTTGGAAGCCAGAGAAATTTGTTTGTTGTGCCAGGCGGGGCTATTTTCAAAGTCCCCAGGTGTATCCCATTGCCCTTCTCTCATTAAAAAGCTACAATGGACCCTGCACAGATGTGTTTTCTAAGGTGTAAAGAGTTGCCCAAGAAGCTGGGGGGATCAGCAGGTACTTTTGTGAGGACTGTGGTGCCTCAGCCTGGCTGGGATGCAGCTGTAGGGAAAAATACCCACCTAGACCAGTGGGTAGATGGATTTATGAGGTGACTGCACTTGTGAAGCCTCCCTCAGCCTGTGCTTTCTGCTGAGTGGAGGCTTGGCTTATTTTCCCCCACTTCTCAACTATGTGGCCACCTTTGTTTTAGCCGTGAAGCCTCCTTGGCCAAACAAATATTTTTATTAATACTCATCAGCAAAAATAGAAACAGATACTGAGTTAGAACCACAGGCTGGGCTCTGATTGTTTGACCTTTGGTTTCTATTGACAACAGCAAAGTAAACAATTTCTGTGGAGACTCGATGCTGATTTCTGCCACAAATAAATAAGAACATGAGATGAACACTTTAAGTGAGCTTTGAGCTGTTAAACAGAGACCTGAAGCCACTGGAACTGGGAGCTGCCCTGGAAGTAGTGATACCAATGGAGCAATGAGTGTCCCTTGCAAAATGCTGCTCTTTGCTCATCTTGCAGGCAGGAACAGATTGGGTTAGGATGGATCTGCCCAGTGGTGTGGACTTGGGCTGGAGTGGACTTGAGAAGGGTGTCTGCCCTCCTGACCAGCGCTCAGGGTGGGTTTGCAGAAGTTCCTGTGCACAGTTTTCTGGTGTTCCAAGAAAAGAAGGACGTGGAACTGTTGGAGCAGGTCCAGAGGAGGCACCGAGCTGCTGAGGGAATGGGACCACCTCCCCTGTGGAGCCAGGCTGGGAGAGCTGGGGCTGCTCAAGAGAAGGGGGTGTGGAGACCTCACAGCTCCTTCCAGGCCCTGAAGGGACACAGGGAAGCTGGAGGGGGACCCTGCACCAGGAACTGGAGTGACAGGACACAGGGAATGGGCTCAAACTGACAGAGGGCAGGGATGGATGGGATATTGGGAATTAGGAATTGTTCCCTGGCAGGGTGGGCAGGCCCTGGCACAGGGTGCCCAGAGCAGCTGGGGCTGCCCCTGGATCCGTGGCAGTGCCCAAGGCCCGGCTGGACACTGGGGCTGGAGCAGCCTGGGCCAGTGGGAGGTGTCCCTGCCATGGCAGGGGGTGACACTGAGTGGTCTTTAAGTTCCTTTCCAACCCAAACCATTCTCTTCACCTGTAACTTTATGATTCAAGCAGAGCAGGGAAGTAAAACCCCAGATCCCATTGCTTTACAGCCAGATTGGAAAATGCTGAAACCTCAAACACGGAAGAACCTGCAGTGAAAGCAAGAGGTAAGAAGCCCTGGTTTCAGCATAGCTGCTGCTCTCAGCAAAGAGCAACAGGCACGTGGAGCACTGTTCAGTGTGTGCTGGGGCTGGCTGACCCAGCAGACAGCCCGAGGCCTGCTGCAGTCGGAGGCTTACGGTGGCCCCATGTGCCGCGCTGACCTTTGGGAGGCTGCGAACCGGCCGTCCCTCCCAGCCCTCCCCCACAGCCTGGGACAGCTGTAAACATCCCCGCCATAAAGACACAATTGTAAGATCCTATTTATTTGCCATTAGGAGCCGGCCTGGCACGGGCTCGGGTTGCCCGAGGCGCTGGGCAGGCAGAGCCTGTCGGTGCCCTCGTGCCACGGCCCGGCCGCTGCGCGCCCGGGGAGCGCTGAGTGCAACCAACGCCTCCCCGGCGCCAGCATCCCTGCCAGATGAAAACAGCAACCCAATTCCCTCCTCGCCTCCCACCAGCTCTTCCCATCCCCGCTGCTCCCCCGGGTGCGGGAGCCGCGGGTGGGGAGGAGGGCAGGAAGTTGCTGACGCGTGTGGTTGGATTTCGGTTTGAACGCCATCCAGAAAGGAGCACCAAATATTAGTAAACAGATCAGGAACCATTTCCGTGCTTGGCAATAATTTCCACGGCAGCGGTCTCCGGTGGTTTTTCCACCAGGGGAAAAGACCCCACTTGGTTGCTTTGCTCACGGGAGTGAATCAAGCACGGCATGGAATCCTAGCTTTACCATTCCTCTGCAGCCTGGGATGGACCCAAACTGCTCCTCCTGCAACGTGTGAGGGAAATACAACAGTCCCCGATTCCGGAGGACTGAACGGCCCCAAACCTGTGCTTCTGTGCTCTTCACCGTGACTTCCACCCAGCAAGTTCAAATTTAGGGGCTTGGGTAAAAAGCACGTGGTCAAGGGCTGGTTTTGGAGAGAAGACCTCGT
Source organism: Promerops cafer (assembly GCA_013398275.1). Taxonomy (NCBI): domain Eukaryota; kingdom Metazoa; phylum Chordata; class Aves; order Passeriformes; family Nectariniidae; genus Promerops; species Promerops cafer. The sequence goes on along the minus strand of VZSE01001336.1, from coordinate 31,398 downwards.
TTTTGGGCACAGCACCTCCCACTGCAGGTGTAGGGGGATGTTGATGTGGGATGGAGGTGCCACCAGCACAAAGAAGAGGAACTGAGAGGATCAGGGTCAAAAGTGAGGCTTGTAAGGGGAAAATAATTTCAAATGAGACAATCCTGATCCACAGCCAACAGCAAGCCTAAAAGCAAAGGAGGAAAAAGACAGAGAATGTCTTTTTTCATGTTGAACTCCATGAGATGGTGTGAGAAACCATCTGATCTAACACCTCGTGTGACCAAGTCACTGTGACTGCATGAATCATCCCACGCAGACACCTGGTGATGCTACGGGTGACACTGTGACACCCACAGCTTGCCACTTATTTTGCCACTGGTGGTTTTCACTGATGCCATCAGTGCTGCCTGCAATAACTAACAAATGGCATGTCCATTTGGGAACCAGGGAGATGCCACCACACCTTGTGCTCTCACCATTTCAGTCTCCTTCCTACACCTTTGTCATACTTTTTTCAAAGATAAGGGGCCCCTCTCACTCCGCCCCTGCCCTGGGCAGGGACACCTCCCACTGTCCCAGGCTGCTCCAAGCCCTGTCCTTGGGCACTTCCAGGGATCCAGGGGCAGCCACAGCTGCTCTGGGCACCCTGTGCCAGGGTCTCAGCACCCTCGCTGCCCTTCCTGGGCATCCCTCAGCCCCAGCAGCAGGGATAACAAAGTGAGCAGGAAAAGTGAAGCCTGCAGGACCAGATTTGCCATAAAGCTGAAGCTGCTGAGGGAGCTGGGAAGGGGCTCAGCCTGGAGCAAAGGAGGCTCAGGGGGGCCCTTGTGGCTCTGCACAACTCCCTGCCAGGAGGGGACAGCCGGGGGGGTCGGGCTGTGCTCCAGGGAACAGGGACAGGACAAGGGGAAACGGCCTCAGGCTGGGCCAGGGCAGGCTCAGGGTGGACAGCAGGAGGGATTTCTCCATGGAAAGGGGGCTCAGGCCTTGGCAGGGGCTGCCCAGGGAGGTTTGCAGTGCCCATCCCTGGAGGTGTCCCAGGAAGGGCTGGAGGTGGCGTCGGGCACAGCTGGGACTCCAACCTCGGGGGTTCTGGGACTCTCTGAACACCAACCCAGAGCATCCCTGGGGAATTCCTCATGCAGCCTCCCGGCACAGCTGGGAGGTGAATGCTGGATTTCAGGGGCTTTGCTGGGAATGGGCTGGAGCTCGGTCGCGTGCTCAGCTCCTGCAGGGCTCATCTCCAGCTCTCCCTCGCCCGGGGAAAGCGCTGAACGTGCCGGGGCGTTTCAACGAGGCTTCCAAATGGTTCCTACCCCTCTGCTCCGAGGCCAGGCTTCCACGGAGCAAACAGAACTGTGCCGAGGCGTGGATGGAGCCGGAATCCTCTCCTAGCCATGGCCAACTGGGAATAAGAGTTACTTCTTTATAGCAGATGTGTAGCTCAAAGTTCACCATAAGGGCACTCACATCGAGAGCACAGCGTGTATTGTTCTGCAAGAAGGCTCAGCTCAGCCCTTCAAAAGACTCTGGAACAACTAATTTCATTATTCAAAGAATAAAGTGAGGCAGAGGGAGCCAAATTTAACCCTCTGGCTGCTCCCTGGAAGCAGGGATTTCTTTAGCACCCTGTGCTCACAGATGCAGGCAGAAAATCTGCCTCCCGGTGTCCCAGCTCTGTTTTCCTCACCAGTTTAGGAGCTGGATATCTGATTCCTCTCAAAATGACTACCTGGACCTAGGCCAGGCTGAGCACCCCCACATGAAGCCCTCTGTTTGTACATCAGCAAATATGGCTTGGGATTTTCATCTCCACTTATGACCTCTAGGGAAAATCAGAAGCAAAAATTATATATTTTATAAAAATTATCTATACAAAAAAAAGATCGTTCTCTTACTGACCAAATTAAAAAAATAATACTTGCAGCCAAGAAGGACAAAAGAAGACAAGTCCCACAAGAAAAATTCACCTATTTTTAGGCAGATTTGAGCAAAGAAGAATACACTTCTCCAGATCATGTCTCCTCCTTGGCCAAGGATCGCTTGACCCTGTGGCTGGGGCATGAACTGTTCCTGAAATTCTCCCTGCCCGACCAAATTCCTCTCTCTGGAGGTGAGCTGCTTGCTCAGCATCAACCCTACCTGTGAGTTAAGTTCTAAGGGAAAAGCCCAGGACACCTAAAGAAAATCCACCCCGGAGCAGTAGGCTGATAAAGGGTCAGTCAAGGACCAGGAGCATGTGCAGATGGATCCCTTTTATTTGCTGTTTTACTTCCCACTTCCAGCACACGGCGCAGGGGGTGGAATTAGGATGAGCTCTTTTACCTGGAGAACCAACCCAGAACCATCTCCAGCCACGTTTGGGACAGAAACCCCAGCTTTGTCCCCAACCCAGAGCTGCTCCAAAATCCTTTGGCAAGGGCCAGGGCACCGGCTGGAGCTGAGATATGGGACGGGGATTATTTACACTCGCATCCCCAAGCTGGCCGCCAGGGCTGCCTTTTAAATCAAAGTAAAGTGGGGTTTGCACTGCACAGGTGCTCTGAGTGAGGCAGCAAACCCCAAATGACCGGGGGGCGGGGTGCTGATGACCCAGGGTTTGGACGGGACTCGCCCCAGCTCTCCCTGTACGCGGCAATAGCCGCGCACAGCCCGTGGCTACTGCGGCAGCACATCTGTGAGCAGTGCGAGAACAAAAATCCCTTTGTCCCGGCGCCTTCCCGAGGCTCCATCCCTCCCGTGCCGGGGAAGAGCAAATGGCTCGCTGCAAGCCGTGCCTCGCTAAGCTTCGAGGCGCTGAGCCGGGATTTTCTGCGCTCGGAGAAGGTGGCGAAGGAGAGCGGCTGATCCCCTCCTCTCCTGCCAGCTCATCCCCTTTCCCTGCGCTCTGGCCAAGGGAAGCAGCTGCCGGGACAGAGGCTGACCTATATTCCAGCGCTGACTGCCCACCACGTTTTTTTTTCAAAATTTCTTTTCCCCCAAATCTGGGCTGAAAAAGGACGGTCGAAGAAGCCGCGGCGGCCCAAAGGAGCCCTCGGGGCCCGCAGCAGGGCGCGCTTCGCTCGCCAGCCCGCGGCGTGCGCGACCGCCCCGCGGGGGAGATGCGGCGGCCGATAGCGCTGGGAAAGGAAGGATGTCGGGCCCGGGGCAGGTGAGGGAGGAGGCGCCGCTGGGCCGGGCTGGAGCCCTGTGCTCTGCAGATAAAGCCACGCTGAGCTGCGGTTGACCGCAGCGGCCCCGTGACCGGCTCAGCCGTCGGGCGGCAGCGGCGCGGCCGAACGGGCTCGTTTTCCCACAGCCCGGCTCGGACGGGGCGAGCCTGCTCGCCCGCGGGGACCCTCGGCACTAAAGTCCCTTTCCTGGATGTTCGGGGACGAGGGTGACAGCCACACACACCTGGCTGGGTTTTTCCGTGGTGTCGCTCAGCTGGTACGGGATGAAAATCGGGAAGGGGCGAGAAGCACGAGGTTTTTCCAAGGGTCTCCACGGGTTTCAGCACCACAACCCCCAAGATGTCAGCAACCTGCCCTGCATCCCTTTACTCAACACGAAGCCCCTCCACTGGGGCTGAGCCGTCACTCTCTCCCTGCTTCCATTTATTTACCTCCAAGGGAGAAATTTTGCTCGGCTCTTCTTGAAAGGAATGCCAGTCACTCTGCCTCCTCCTCCTCCTCCTCCTCATTGGCAAAGGGGCTGTTCCGTGCCCTGTGGGGTGCACCTGCCACAGCCCCGCGGCATCCCGGGGGTGCCAGCTGAAAGTGGGAATTAAGCACAGACCGCAGGGAGGCTGGCAGGGAGGCGCTGCAGCGGGCCGGGCACAGCGGCTGCACAAGGCTCCGGCATTTCAGGGCTTCAGCTCTGCCTCGCAAAGCGGCTTAGGGACGGCACAGCTGAGCCAGAGGCTGGATTAGAGGCAAAACCGGCTCTGGCTCCGGGGAAATCTCTGCACAGGGGCTCAAGGTGCTCGCTGGGCAGCTCAGAGAGCGCCCTGGTCCTCCCCTGGGAGCGCCGGGGCTCCTGGTTCCAGCACAGCCTCCTAATGGCATGTCACAGCCTCCCTCCTGATGGCCTGTCACAGCCTCCTCGTGGCCAGCCACAGCCTCCTCGTGGCCTGCCACCAGCCCCGTGGAGTTGGTCAGCCCGGAATTCACAGCCGAGCAAACGCTGCCCTGGCCCCGGCAGCACAGAGCCCTCGGTGCCAGGCTGGGCTGGTGACCCAGACACGACTGCTCCGGGGGGGTGGCACAGCGTCAGCTTCCTCTGCCCTGCACTGACTCAAGGAGGAAGCTCCTGTGCCAGTGTCACACCCCACGCTGCTGCCACTGCAGTGTCAGACCTCTGCTTTGAGTCTGGGGCTCTACCAGCACAGCACTGCCCCTCCACCCAGAGGAAATGTGGTCACAGGGGTGCTTTCAGCTGGGCAGCACTTGCCACCTGCAGCTGCCTTTTAAAAATAATTAAAACATT
>VZSE01001336.1:0-26905 GCA_013398275.1 Promerops cafer | reverse complement strand
CCCCCAACCAAAAAACCCAAGTCTCCAAAACTAAATTAATCTCTTAATTTATTTTCATATGTTGATGCAAAAACACGGCCCAGGTCTCTGGAGACAGAAGAGACTTGTCTGCTTGATTTCCTGGGATTTTCCCTGGATGGACGTGGCTTTTGATGAACTGGCAGATCCATCCATTGCAGCCTTGTTCCTGTATTCCCTGATCCCATTTTAAGAGCAGTGGCTGCACGGGGTGCCACGGGCCAGCCCTGCCAAGGGATGTCCCCTGGGTGGAAGTTACCACAGCTGGGAGCTGACAGGCTTTGAGAACCCATGGCCCTGGCCTTCCTTGTGATGAGGAAGACAAGAACATCGTGGTGTGGGAGCTGGAGGGCTCCAGTTCCACTTCAGGCAGTGGCTGGGCTCGTGGCACAGATGAGAGCAGACCCAGCCATCCCCCTTGTCTGGGAACAAGGACAGAGCAGCTGGAGTGGATGGACCTACCAGTTAATCGAAAATCAGGGAAAATCCCAGGAAATCAGCCAGACAAGTCTCTTGTGTTGCCACCCTTCTGGATACAGTGGCCTCTGAAACATCACCCTGCCCCGTGTGGGAATTCCACATCTCCCTGCTCCTGGAGCACATCCAGAGGAACACATCCAGCAACTTGTCCTCTCCACCTTAAAAAAACCCCATGCAGTTTTAACCTAAATCACCTTAACCTGGAGGGATGATGCAGAACAGAGGCGTTTTGGTGGAGTGGCATGATATTTTCAGGAGGGATTTCTCCATGGAAAGGGGGCTCAGGCCTTGGCAGGGGCTGCCCAGGGAGGTTTGCAGTGCCCAGCCCTGGAGGTGTCCCAGGAAGGGCTGGAGGTGGCACTCAGTGCTCTGGGCTGGGGACAAGGTGGGCATTGGGCACAGGGTGGGCTCCATGGGCTGGGAGGGATTTTCCAGCCTCAGGGATTCTGGGATATGAGGAAGGAGCAATTTGAGACTCACCAGGATTCGAAAAAGCTCCAAACTGAAAATCTCATGACTCAAAAAACATCTCTGAATCTGTGATTCGGGTACTTTGAGGCGTCAGGGTAACCAAAGCTGAGAGATTGCTGAAAGGATGGAGTCAGAGACATCTCCACTGGTCTGTCACTCCTGCTATCAGAGGCTGCTGCTGGTACAAAGCCCCTGAAAGAGCATCACAGCTCTTCAGAGAATCACCATCTGAGAGGAACACCACAGTGTTGAGCCAAAGACGCCTCACATCCAGTTTTCTGCCTACTTTTAAAATTAGCATGTCTTAAATTCTTAGTGTCAGTTAAAATACTCCACTAGAAACGGCCAAAGGCAGCAGGAAATCACAGTGGTCAGGTGGTGTGATACAGAATGCAGATTTGGGTGAAATGCAGGGGTAAAGTAAGAAAAAGAGAGGCAGAATTGTACTCCTCTAATGGTTTAAATTCTGTCTGCTGTATTTTGTTATTTTTAGTGCTGTGCTAGAGAGGTACTAGACTTGTGACACGTGATTGAAAAGGAAAGGCATGTTAAAATCCAATTTAGAATACATAGATTGTTTTTTGGTTAATTTCTGAGTAATTTCTGAACTCATCCAGTGCCACCCTTGCCATGGCAGGGACACCTCCCACTGTCCCAGGCTGCTCCAGCCCCAGTGTCCAGCCTGGCCTTGGGCACTGCCAGGGATCCAGGGGCAGCCCCAGCTGCTCTGGGCACCCTGTGCCAGGGCCTGCCCACCCTGCCAGGGAACAATTCCTAATTCCCAATATCCCAATATCCCATCCAGCCCTGCCCTCTGGCAGTAAGAGCCATTCCCTATGTCCTGGCACTAGGACAAGGAGTAAATAAGGAGTTTGCAAGGAATAAACCCTGCAGCTTCATGGATCTTTGTGCTGCTTCAAGTCAGGCTCCTCTCCTTGACATAATTTTCATGGGCATCAGGAGACCTGGCAAGAGTGCTGGAGCTCTGTGCCTCTGTCTAGAGCCAGGGAAAGTCTTACTTCAATCAAAGTAACCACTCTCAGCACAGATCCTGGAAAATTCAATTTAATTCCATCCCAGTAATTATTCCAGCGCACCGATACATCCTCCTTTATTTGTTTTTTTTTGCAAGATGATGTTGATGTTAAACTCAAATTCAATCCACCGCAGCAAAATTCATAACAAGTCTAGAGAAGTTTAGCAGCCTGACTTTGAAATTGCTGTAAATGAGGCTTCACAGCCTCTGCAAGGCTCATGGCAGACTCTATGCAGCCATCAAAGTTGGAACGAGTGAACCCATCACCCCCACAGATCAGGAGGGGCTGAGTGTGAAGAATCATCTGTCCTGGACAATTGGGCACAGCTCTTGTAACCTGAAAATGAAAAAAAAAAACATAAAGGGAGTGGGGAGAGAGAGAATTTTATTTACCTGAATTTCACAGCAGAAAGATCTCTGTTCCTGAGGAGCACATCACAGAACCACAGAGTGGTTTGGGTTGGAGGGGACCTTAAAGCTCAGCCAGTGCCACCCCTGCCATGGCAGGGACACCTCCCACTGTCCCAGGCTGCTCCAAGCCCTGTCCAGCTTGGCCTCCCCCTCCAAAAGGTAGATCCAAACATTAAAGAAAGTACCACAGTACAATACTTATTTCTGGGAGTTGAATAATTAAGAGTAAAACTTTATTGTGTGTGGAAATCTAGAAACTTTACAGCCTGTTCTGTTTTTTTCTCAGCCTGTCTCAGCAGATACGACTTGTCTGACCCTGGTGTAGAGTGTGAGGGTGATCTCACATCAGCAAAGTGGGGCTTGCAAAATCCCAGATGGGCTCAACACAGGAAAGGGAACCTCCTGTCTCTGGGATCACAGACTCCAGGGTCACTGAGGCTGGAAAATCCCTCCCAGCCCGTGGAGCCCACCCTGTGCCCGATGCCCACCTTGTCCCAGCCCAGAGCACTGAGTGCCACCTCCAGCCCTTCCTGGGACACCTCCAGGGCTGGGCACTGCAAACCTCCCTGGGCAGCCCCTGCCAAGGCCTGAGCCCCCTTTCCATGGAGAAATCCCTCCTGCTGTCCACCCTGCTAAAGCATGATACAGAGAGTACAATTTTCTTTTGCTCATTTCTTGGATTTCCACCCAGTAAACCACTGCTGTATCCCCTCACAGGACTGTCAGCTTCCAAGGAATCTTGCTAAATCCAGGGGATTTTTTCACTGATTCAAATGTACCCTCAGCTGGCCACTGCCCAGCCATTCTCTGCCCCTGCCGAGTGTGGATGAGCTGCAAAGCACCCACATTTATGCTGCTGCCTGCATTTTCTGCTACTGGGTGTTAGCATCTCCTCAAAGGAGGAAATCAGCTGAAATAACCAGTTGCAACCCCTTACCCTTCATTCAGCTTAACAGAGGAGTCTATCCAGGTATGGCAAATCCAGACAGAGATCCTCCCTCAGACCAGTACTTAATTTATTCCTGAATTTTTCTTACAAGATCGAGCTGAGTACAAACAGTGCAGAAAGACCTGGCAGAAAAAGTCTTTTTTGAGTGTCCTTTCTTCTTGGCTACCCAGTGTCCATTTGATGCTGGCTGTACCAAACAGCTTCTACCCCTCCTGATATTTGGTCAAAGGTTGGACTTGATGATTTTGCAGGTGTTTTCCAGCCTCAGTAATTCCACAGAAAGTGGAGTCACACGGTGGGTTGGGAAGCTGTTGGCTCTGAATGCTAATGGTGCCTTTACCATAATTAGAGCAAGGGGATCCAGAACTGCAGCTGTGCTGCTAAGCAGTGTCAGTAGAATTTTGGAAGTCCTAATCCCTCATCTGCCATGGATAATTGTAATGTCTGCATTTTAATCCCAGGATTGTGTTTGGCCATGTGAAGGATGTTACAGCCGGATTTAATTAACAAGGAGGATAAATCCCAACTAAAAGAGTCAGGGGAAAGATGCACCCATCTTACCAGTTCCCTTGGCCTCTGTGGCAACAGCTTATTATAATTGAAAGTAAAGAGAGCTTTAGGAGAAAGAGGGAGCTCTGCCCCAGATATTTCATTCAGGCAGTGATTATTTTATAGGGTGGCATTAGAGATCTCTTTATTGAGATACCAGGTCTGACCTACATGGACTTATTTGCAACCTAAGACATACTGACATTCATCCACCAAATTACAGACTGGTGATAATTCCTCCTGTGGCACCAGCAGCTGCTGGAGTCAGAGCCCTGGTTGGCAGCAGCAACAGAAGCAGGAGTTGGATGAGGTTTGGGAGAGCTGGATCCAACTCTTCTCCCTGCTCCCACCCACAGCTCTCGTGAGCACCAGCAGCTCTCAGCAGGTAAGGCAGGAGGAAAGACCAGAAGTCACAACCAGGGAACCTTAACAGTGACACCTCCTTCTCCAAAAAACCCCCCCTGAACTGATAAAGAGGAACTTAGAGAACACACCATGATTTTGATAGGTTTTATATTAATATTAATACCCGTGCTAAGGTTGCTTCTGCAATCCACCAATACTTTACTCGCAGAAAAATAAACTTTGTGCTAATGAGACCAGGTTCCCAAATTGGATGCAGATCAAGGGGTATGAGCAGACTCCACAACAGCCATCCACAGCAACTTTAAAAAAGGAAAAATTTTTAGGGGACTGCTTTAAAAGTAAATATTTTGCATCAACCTCCACGTTCAAATTCACCAATGTAAATTAACTTGAGAGGCTTTGGGTAAACATGGACATACACTCCAATACTTCAGGAAATCGCCAACAATTTCCTTGGATTTTTAATAGAAGACTGCAAAATATACACATTTTGCTATTATTACCCTTAGGTAGTTTACTTCAAAATACTTTTCGCATAACATTCTGTTAAATTGAGCTGGGCCAAATCAAATAATAACAATTAATACGTCTGCACTTCTGCTCTTCTGTGGCAGGGTGGGAATTTTGCTAATAACACCACATACTTTTGGATGCAGAGAGACACACTGAGTCATGGTTTTGAAATACCAGTGAAAATCCCACTGAATTACGTGGGATTTACTTCCTTCCTGTACACTACTCCTACCTCTGCTTACCAGGAGAGTTGAATAACTCACTGCTGAGCCAGGCCCACAGTGTTAAAAAATGGCTAAAAATGACCTGGCTTTTGCTGGATTCTGCTCATGGCTACGTGGAGGAAATGTGTTGTGGATATTGAGCAACCACCCCCTTTCCTCTTGCTCCCTGAGGATGGGAGATGCAGCCAAGCAGGTCCTCCAAGCTGACTGGTCCCAGAAGGGAGTACCTGGGAGTATCTCCATCTCTGGCACTTGATGCTGCTTGGTTTAGGCAGGGAGGGCACAATCCTCTGCAGGTGGCTGAGAATGATCTGCTGCACCTCGGCGGGGTCTGAGTCCAGGTGCTCGCTTCCAAAGGTCACAGTCGTGTGCACCACGACTGAGGGGCCAATTTCAGGAGACTCTGAAAGAAAGGAAGGAAGAGGAGAGGTGCTTTTGAAGGATTGCTCATTCATACCTGCCCTCCCCACATGCTGACAATTGTGCCTCTGGCCTAGGAGTGAGTAAGAACAAAAATACCTGTGGTACCACCCTGTTCTTCCAGATGGGAAAAAAGCACAAGGAATAACAACACAAGTTGTTCACAACAAGAACACAAGTCAAGGAGGACAAACTGCAACAACCTGGCCTTGGACACGTCCAGGCATCCAGGGGCAGCCACAGATTCTCTGGGCAACCTGTGCCAGGACCTCAGCAGCCTCACTGTAAAAAAAAATGGGTTTTTTATCTCATCTAAATCGACCCTCCCTCAGTTTGAAACCATCACCCTTTGTCCTGTCACAAAACTTTGTTCTCGTCTTTTGAACACGGAATCATAGCTCAGGTGCTGAGGTTGATCCCAGCAGACTCAGAAAGGGCCAGGCTGTGTTACATTTGGGGCTGGCTGCAGGTTCTCTGCAGCAGGTGACTCCTGTCCCCGCTGGCATGTCGGCTTGTCACCTTACAGACGTGGCCTAACAACCAGCAGCCAGAGAATTTGCCTGGAGTAGGGGATTTTTGGGCTCAGGGACTTCCCTGTGGCAAGGCAGGACGAGGATCCAACAGATCCCTGTGTGCCCTGATGAGCAGGATGGAGCAAGGACACGATGTGAGTTATGCTGCATTTCAGCTGAGTTGGTTGTTCAATTAAGGGATTCCCTCTCACTCCCTCAGCCAGAAACCCCCTCCTTTGGAAGCAGAAAGCCTCTCCTGGTCAGACCTTTGCTTGAACTAGTACATTCTCAGGAGAAGATTTTAGTTTCAGCAAATGAGAGTTTCTGACCGAGGAATCCACAAAGAAAGAGGAGGTTGAACACCTCCTGGCCATTCTGGCTGCTAGGCACCAAGCTTGATAAACTCCTTATCTCTGCTCTGCCAGTGGAGAAATCTCCAGCTCCTCAAGGCAGAGATCCCCTCTGGGAAGATGACACATTCCAGCTTTCCAAAGGCAACCAAAATGTCTTTCTCTCGTGAGCTTCCTGTCCTGGTCTGATCCCTTCAGAGGTGCAGCAGTACCAAATCTGCAAGTGTGAAAGCCACAGCTTTAAATTCCAGTGGAGGGAACCCTTCTCTGAGTCTCCTTCTTGGGTGGGCCAGCTCAGCCAACCCCTGCTCTTGAAAACTGAAAACGTGGCAAAAAGGATGGGAAGAGGTTTCCTGGTTTCACAGCTGCCACAGGACAGATCTCTGTGGGCACCAGCTTTTCCAGCTGTCTGGAAAAGCATCAGAAACGCTACTCAGACTTTCCTTCCCCTTTTTGGGGCAGAAACCAGGTATTCTGATGTCTCTCCACAGACACGGTGAGGGACAGAAGACCAAGAAGACCAAACCCCTTCCTGTGTGAGCAGAGCACCCCCGGGACAGGGCCCTGAGTGATGGAAAACTGAATTATTGCCCTTGAACCTGGGACTGAGGGGAAAGGTTTCTGGATTGTGAGCAGAGGGTGGGAGCCACCAGCTTCTGAACATTTTGGGACTCAAAACAACACTCGTCACCAACTCTCAACACTCGTCACCAACTCCCAGCTGGAGGAATCATACAGGCTGTGAAGAAAAAGGGGAGGAGAGGCTGCTGACAGTGAAATTCATACAGGGTCAAGCCTGTTGGGAGTACTATCTGCCAGAAAAAAGATGGGGCTAATAGAAGGTGCCCTGGAGAAGAGCACAGAGAACAGGGCCCAGGGCCACTTCCCTAGCACAGTGGCTTGCAACCCAAGGACATCTGGTGTCAGGGAGGTGGCTCTGAGCTTTGAGTAACACATTTAGTGCAGAACTGTGGTGTCCTGGTCCAGCTGCTGTCACTGTCCCAGGGGGATGAAAAGGCTTGTGGGTGAATTGCTCCAGGCAGTGACAACGTGAACACCCTGAGGTGCCAAGTCCTCCCATGGGGATCTCCTCCTGCCCTGGCAAGTTCTCAGATGGTGCTAAGGGTGTAAACTCAGCTCCTGTGGTGGCCACGTCCTCCTTACCATCAGTCTCAGGGAAGGAGGGAGACAGAGAAACCACAGTAAAATAAAACAGACAAAATTATGATTACAACAATGAAACAAGACATACGTTCTTGGAGAAAGCTCACGGTGGATCATCTGCCCATGAAAATATTCTTCCTGGCAAAATGCAAAACCTGCTTTTCTGTGGTGAATCTATGCCAAGGTCAGGGTTCAGAGTCCCTAAACTGAGGAAGAATTTTAGAGATGAGATGTGATCCCTGGGCCTGAAGTTCCAATAGCAGAGAGAACACCAACCAGAGCATGAAAGCCACAGGATCCATTTGGGAAATGGTCAGCGTGGTGTCCATCATGCTCTGGGAGCGTGACAGGTTAGAAAAGGAACTGTGCAAAAGGAGGAACTGGCAGGTTAAATAGATTTCAAGGTGCCAGGATGGGGACAGAGCACAGTGCTCTTGGGACTGTATTAACGGGGAACCCTCAGAAGGACCCCCCTGCTCTTCAACTGCCAGAGGAGACTTGGCAAAGACAGGGAGAAGCAGCTATAGATCCTACTATCCCCAAGAAAGCAAAAGGCAACTGGATTTGCCCAAACAACAATATTCTAGGAGAGAAAATCATGTCTGAGGGCCACTGTGGAGCACATCTGTGGCTCACAGACTCTGCAGAGCCCATAAATCCACTGACCCTAAGGAGAGGGAGATCTAAAGGCATAAAAGTAAGCAGCCACAACCTGCAGTTCAATTTGCAAGCTCCACAGATGCATCCACGAAACATCCACAGAGAGGACGGAAGATTTTTACTGGTTCAGCTGTGCTAACCTTAAAATGGGCTGGGCAGCAAATGTGGACAGAGCTTGAAGAATTTCCTGTCTTTGCCAAGGGGGCTTGCTGAGATTCCCTTCCCAGTTCATTTATTAGTGTGTTCAGTAAATCCTCACCAGAACGCTGCCTGCCTCAGAGTCACAGAACTTCAGGAGGGAGGGAGGAACCTCTGGTTCCTCTGGAGACCTCTGGAGGTCTCTAGTCCAACCTCCTGCTCCAAAGTGGGGCCAGCTTCAAAGACAGATCGTTTTCTACCATGGTTGGAGTGCTCAGGGATCATCCAAGGGTTACAGCCAGGTCTCCAGCAGAAAAGTGTCCATGGCTGTGATAGGCACACATGTCCCACAGGCATGTTCTCCTCACTTCAGGGGAACAGCATCGAGTGGTTTTCTCCCGTTGCTGCCCAAACCCTGGAGCCGCAGCGGATCCCGATAAGAACCGAGATGCGGTTGTTTCCTGACCCGCAGGAATTTGTAAGCTCCCTGGGGGGATGTGTTTTGCCATCTGAACCCCGTTCTGGTCCTGGGCAGCAGGAGGGGAAGGGAAAGGGCTTTTGCCACACCAAACAAACCCTGGAAGAAGGGAATGCTGCTGGCTCAGCGCGCAGGGCAGCAGGGAAGCTGGACACCTGGAACTGCCTCCCTGCTCCCTGGGAGCCATCACACGGTGCCAAAAGAGGAGTCAATGTGCAGGCCTCCTAAACCCTACCTAAAAGCTTAAAAAAGAGCAGTGACCAAATTTACTACACCTAGAAAGCGAGAGAGGTGGAGGGTCACTTTCAGAACGCCACACTGCTGTTTGGAAGGAGGGCCAGCGAGCTTCCCCAGTTATCCTCAGAAATTCCCAAGGTCCCATATTCTCCCTGGAATAAAACCTACTGGCTGATAAGGCACATTTGGGAGGAGTCATGGAAAGAATGGCACCAACTTTTTTTATATTCAGAAACCCAGCATTTCATTAGCCTTACCAACAGTTTCTGATTATTTTTCTAAAAGGCACGCAGGGCTGGCAGAGGATTACAACACAACTGGCTGCGTAACAAGGCAAAAACTTTAATAGTTCTCTAACTCCTTCACCTTCCTAAAAATTCTTACTTCGGGAAGGAAAAGGAATCTCTATTCCAAAATTAAAGAGGATACCCAGGAATTATACAATGCTAAAAACCTGTAAGGCAGATCTTCCCTTTAAATTACATAACCCCGCAATCCTGGAGCAAAAGAAAGGAACCACTTCCCCTTTTATGTGTCATCTATCTTTAGTCCTCCTGGAATGCAGAGAGATGCAAAGACTGCGGTATTCCAGAAATAATTGATGCTGGAGAATTCCCACTGTCCCCCCGAGCTGGTATAAATATGGATGGGGTGTTTGAGGCAGCCAATCCCACAGTGTGTTTAATATTCATGCACGCCACACGGGGAATTCAGCACACGCTTCTCGTGGGCTCTTCCTTACGTAACATCACCTCTGCAGCAGCTGGGATCCTCAGCTGATGGGAGAAGCCTTCCCTCCTGGAGGCTCCTGACTAGCCCAGGAACTGGTGGCATCAGAGGAATTGCTTTTCTGCGTGGTTACACCACCACGGCCGGTTTGTGTTCCACCGGCACAACGTGAAACGCCCACCAGTCGCATGTCCCTGCTTCACCACGTCTCAGACAAGTGACAAGGACAGTCTGGGCTTGCACAGCAAGGGCCAGCCTTTGCCTTTTGGCCTTTGAGGGCTGGACTACCTGCTTTAGGGAGACGTCACAGGAGTCCCTCAGCAGAAAGCTCACAGGATCATAGAATCATAAAATGGACTGAAGATCACCCAGTTCCAAACCTCCTGCAGGGGACAATTATCAGCTGTAGTTATTTTCTCTGGATCTCTCTTGTTCAAGGGTGTTTATTCAAAAGCTACTATTTGAGGTGGCAGTGAGGGTGAGATAAGCCTCCATTAACTGTGGCTACATCAGGTGAAGACACAACTGGAGAAAGTGATGGCTTTTTGGGAATGATGACTGCCCTGGAAGATCTCAGCTGCCTCACCCAGCAATTCTGCTTTCTCTGAATGATTACTTTTTGGTTGTCACCATTCTCTTCTTCAGATGAGTCCAAATAATCAAGGCTGAAGAATGAAATAATGGGAAGATTGATGAGTGGAGTGGAGTTGAGGGACAGTGAGGTGCTCCTGTGCCTCCCACTGAAACGTTCTGGAGGGCAGTTGGAAGCACAGGAAGAAAAATGCAGATACAAAATACTTGCATATGTGCTAAAACAAGCATAAAGAAACTTTCTATTCATGTGTTTTGGTTGTAGGACTTCACATGTAAATAAATTTCACACTCAGCCTCCCTTGCCTGTGCTGTCTAAAGTCTGTCTCCTAGGAAGAGACACACAATTTGTTCTTGGAAAAATTTGCTCATATAAACAGAACTCTCCCACAATTCAGGGGAAATTTCAGTGAGAAAGGTATGTGTCAACACTGATGTTCTGGTACTTTCTACGTATTTGTTAACAACATGCCCCAAATAATGTGCTCTGTACTTGGTTCAGTTGCATCTGGAGACAGCAAAGCTGTTTGATAATTCCACCACAGCTCCATAGTTGTTCTTGGTGCTGGGGCTTTGAGACCACACGTGCAGGGAGGTGGGGAGAATATGGGTGAATTCCTATTTGACACTGCTAAGGATAATATCAGCAGGTCCTATTAACTATCAGGTATTTTTTGCTGAACACAACAATGGCAACAGAGTCTCAGATGCAAGAAAATCTCCAGCTGAGCACTGTCAGTAACAAGGAGACAATGCCAGAGAAGAAAGATCACTCTGTATTTGGCTTTCCTTACGCTCTTTTTACACATATTCACTCTAAGTCCCTGCTGGAGAAAGCACATCAGGGTGGATACATCCTTATTTTGGCCAGTCCAGCCATTCTTCTGTGCTGTTTTCACTCTTTTCAGATCAACAGGCTGAATTCTTAGGGAAAACAACAAATTTGTGCTTGCACAGAGGGATGGAGAATCTCTCCTACAAGGAAAGGCTGAGCGAGCTGGGAGTGTTCTGCCTGGAGAAGGGAAGGCTCTGGAGAGACCTCAGAGCCCCTTGTAGGGCCTAAAGGGGCTACAGGAGAGCTGGAGAGGGACTGGGGACAAGGGGTGGAGGGACAGGACACAGGGAATGGCTCCCACTGCCACAGGGATGGGATATTGGGAATTAGGAATTGTTCCCTGGCAGGGTGGGCAGGCCCTGGCACAGGGAGCCCAGAGCAGCTGGGGCTGCCCCTGGATCCCTGGCAGTGCCCAAGGCCAGGCTGGACAGGTGGAAGGTGTCCCTGTCCATGGCAGGGGGTGGAACTTTGGGTCTTTAAGGTCCCTTGCAAGCCAAACCATCCTGAATTCTGTGACTCTGCTTGGTCTGTGAGAGTTTTTTCTTGAGCTATTCCATGCCACCACACTCCTGGGAGGTGAAACACATTTAATAAATAAAACACACACTTCCTCACCTGCCATCCTCCAGAAAGAGAGAGACAAGGGTCCGTGTTGGGGGGTATTCTCCAAGCCCTACCGAGCACGTGCAGCCATCTCAGGGATGAGATGATCACAAAAGCTCCCTGGCTAACTCTGAACTGGGCTGAGCAGCTCCAGTTACTCAACTCATTCCTACTCCCAAGCCCCGTGGAAAGAGGAGTTGTAGAGTAACGGGTGACGGGAGACAAACTGGCGAGTGCCTGAACCAGTGTTTAAACAAAGGAACCCCAGCTCTTTCTTGGAATAGCAACATTTTGATGTCTCCAATCCCCTGACACTGGTTTCATAAACGCAGTAACGTAAACCATGTGCTGGGGGCTGATTTTCTGAGGGCCGGCCCGCGCTCATTGTGTGCTTTATTGCGGGCCAAATGTGACATTAAACGCCATCCGCTGCGGCTTGGAGTTAAACACTCGCTCTGTTCAGAACAGCAACACTCAATTAAACAGCATTTCTCATGGTCTACACCCTCCATTGTGGCTGTGTTTAAGGGAAATAATGGGAGCACTGACCTATATTGCGCTTCTTGTTATCGATGGAGATGAAGCGTACGCAGGGATTATCAGTGATGTACTGAGCAGCCCAGGGGACAGCAATCCCTGTCCCAGCCTCATAAAACAGTCCCAGGGCGTAGCGGGATGAGTAGCTCACAGATTCCAGTTGCTGCTTTTGACTTTCATTAATTACTGTGAAAAGAAAAAAAAAAGGGGGAAAGAAAATCAGACAATCCCTCTCCGCTCAGAACATTAAATATGGGAATGCTGCGGTTAAGCTGATTATTCCTTCCTGAAAATGACCAGACTGCTAAAACTAAGAATTTAATATTAAGCCTAGTGCTTTGTAGTATTTTTTTCTGGGACACCTCTTCATGAAGTTTTAATGGTGCATTATGTAGAGCGTGTCCTTCACACACCACCCTCCCCCGGCTGCCGGGGGTTCATCTCCCAGCTCTCCCTTAGTTGCTTCTGACTTGAAACTCCGATGACTTTGGTGGCTTTTTGTTTCAAATCTTTTCTCAAAGGGTGAATAAGTAGCAATAAAATGCTTTGGTTGCCTCAAGGACATCAAGTAAATGGTTGTATGGCTCGACAAGCACTGAAATGACTTCACATATCAACAAAATGAACTCAGAGCCTCCTGAACCTCTGGGGAAAAGAGCCCTGTGACTCCTGTGCTGCAATTCAAATGAATGAAGAAAACTCTGCAGTTCAGCACACAAAAGGTTCGTAGTGAAGTTCAGCTCCTTCAGCTGAAGGTATTTGAAAGCAGTTTAGAAAATTTCAGGGCAAGTATGAATCCTAATTCCTTCCTACGATTAACTCCTCTATCTTCTAATTACAGTAAGATCTGCTTTTTGCTGCAATTTCATAATCTTCATTACAAGCTGCTCAAAGTAGCATTAGCCCCACCGTGTGCATTCAAATACTTATTTAATTTCATGCCACAGAGAAAT
Organism: Promerops cafer; assembly: GCA_013398275.1. Lineage (NCBI taxonomy): Eukaryota > Metazoa > Chordata > Aves > Passeriformes > Nectariniidae > Promerops > Promerops cafer. Next base: position 13,681 of record VZSE01001336.1, on the reverse strand, counting down.
CCACCAGCTTGGTTAATTGTGGAGCTCAGTTCCATGTCCCTCTTCCTGTGACTGAACGGATGTCCAAGGCTCCTGTGAGCTGGAGCAGCGCACGCAGAGACAGCAGTTCAGCTGATGTTGTATGAGGAGAGGAACAGCTCATCCCACACTGGGTCAGGCTGACCTGGCCCCACCTCCCTGTTGCAGCAGGGCCATCCCAAACTCATGGCACAGGACTGTGTCCTGCCAGCTCTCCCAGCTGAGGCTCCTGGTGGGTCTCCCCCACCAGCCTGACCTAATGCCCAGCACACCAGAGGATCACAAGTCGGATTCCACCTCAAATCCCACCAGAAACCAACCTTGAAATGTCCTCAAGACAAAGAAAAAAAAAAAAAAGAAAAAGAAAAAACTTGGGGAGTTTTTTTTCATATTTTCCCCACGAATACGCTGGGGATCAGAGAAATGGGGAGAGCAGAAAGAAGCACTGACCAAGCCACAAAACCTGCTGAGAGGAGAGGAGGAGAAATACGGCATCTGGCAGTAGGTGGTGGTGAAGCTGCCAGATGGAAGAAGCAGGACTGGCTGAGCACGAAGGGCTTTGAAGAAGCTCCCTTTCCCTCTCCAGCTCTCCCTCCAAGAAGGAGCTGAGGGGTCCAGCTGCCTCTCACCCCTGCACTCAGGTCTTCCCAGGAAGGATCTACTCCAAGGTCACTCTGCTTTCTTCCTCCCCTGGGACCCAGGGCTGCTGGGTGCCTGGGGCTCCATGCCAAAGGCCCGCAGCAGCCTGGCACGCCCCGGGCAGGGCACTGGCTTCCATCCCAGTTTTCTGTGCTGCTCAAAGGCTCACCCAGGCACCGGCAGGACTGCCCCAGCTCCAGGAGTGTCCTGCAGGCTGTCACCTCCATCCTGCTACATCCTTCCCCTCTTGCACAGCCTCCCTCCAGCTACTGCGGCCCTCAGGACAGGGGGATTTCTGGTGTGGCTCGGAGGGGAAGGCAGGGGATTAAGCAGGGCTGTGGGGCAGGCTGGAGGGCTGCCCTGGAGGAAAGGATGCCAGCAGGAGAGGACCTCACACATCCCTCCCTGCTGGAAATGCTCCCCAGCCTCAGCTGCCGCTGAAGCCGTGAGCTTAACGTGCTGCCCACACCCAGGAACCAGCGCGGGCCTTTGCCAAGCGGGAGCAGCGGCGGGAGCCATTTCCCTGGGGCTTGTCCCAGATCCTCCTGGCGGAGCACACGAGCCCAGACAGGGCCCAGAGCTGCTGCTAAACGCATCAAACACAGCAGAGGGGACAGATCTCACATGGAACCCGCCCATCCCCTCTCTCAGGAAGGAGCTGTGCCCAGCTGGGCATCACCCAGATCTCCATCACCGCCAGGCCCCTTCTGACAGCCACCACAAATAGTCACAATGTAGTGCACGTTCTTGCTGTGCTTCAAAAGAATATAGAAGTCCTATAAACAAGCAAACAAACACGAAGTTGTAACATTCCATCTCAAACACTACCCTTTGTCCAGGTTACTCTGGTTACTCCTTGGGGAAAGGAAAATAAACAAGACCTCCTCCAGCCTGTGAAGCGAATTCCCCGCCATGGAGCTGAGCTTCTCTGCTCCTCAGGCTGGGAATTTGCTTCAGGTTTATGACAGGGAGCCCTTGAAGGTACAGCCCCTGAAGGTACAGCCCCTGAAGGTACAGCCCCTGAAGGTACAGCCTTCACAACATTCAGTGCTGCCAACGCTGAGGTGGCCAGTTGGCTCTGAAGGACCTCGTTTGAGATCTACCATGTCATTATGGAGCTGTCTCCACCAGCTACAAAGCTTCAGAAGGTGTCAGGGGTCATCGGGATGGATGCTGGCAGCAGAGGTGATCGGGGAAAAGCTGAGATCTGTCAGGTGTAAATGGACACCTACACGTGGCACTTGGCCGGGGAGTGATGGAAGTGCAGGCAGGAAGGACACGAGCCCAGCTGAGCAGGCCAGGAGAGGGGAGAAGAGGGAAGGCAGGCAGCTCCAGGGCTGTGACTTCCCAGATCAAAGGGCTGTAAACAGCCAGGGCAGCTTGTTCACAGCAGCCAGGGAAGGAAGAGCTTTGGGAAGGAGTGACTTTTCCAAGCCTTGAGGAGATGGAGTAACAGCCAGGCTGAGGACGGCCTGCTGCAGTGCCCAGCACCTGCAGGTGTTCTGGGGACAGCGACAGGCTGCTCACCTGGTGAGATGTGAACCCCAGCCACACTGAGGAGCCCACACAATCCCAGGGTCACTGAGGCTGGAAAAGCCCTCCCAGCCCATGGAGCCCACCCTGTGCCCGATGCCCCCCTTGTCCCCAGCCCAGAGCACTGAGTGCCACCTCCAGCCCTTCCTGGGACACCTCCAGGGATGGGCACTGCAAACCTCCTTGGGCAGCCCCTGCCAAGGCCTGAGCACCCTTTGAGTGAAAAAGGGTCCTCCAGACTCAGACCTGCTGGGTCTAAACCAGAGCTGGGTGGGAACCTGCAGGCTGGAAGCAGGAGGGCCCTGGAGCCCTGGCCAGGCTCAGGGCAGCTGCACCAGATCACCGGGGCCATGTCAGGGCATCCCTGGGGATGGGGATCCCCCACCACTCCACGCCCCAGGGCTGCTCCCCTGGGGCTGGCTGGGGTTTTCTGTGCCCCAGCTGCGCCTCTGGTCTCTTTCTGACCACACCATAAACCAGAACTGACTAAAACCCATCATCCCCCACAGTCAGCTTTATACCTCAAAATTTGAAAGTGCGTTAATTCAATTACTGATGTGTGTTTGCTAACTGATTTCCTTCACTACTGCTTAGGTTCTTTAAAAAAAAAAAAAAGTCTGTGGTTCCCTGAGTTCTAAGCAGCTGCACATTTACCAAATCGAGGAAGTTTTCATAGCTTGAGAAGACAGGCAAGAAAGTGACGTCAAGTTTGAAATCCGGCAACAAAAAAAGCTGAGCTATATGCAAAAACAAACTTAAGGGTTGTAAGATTGAGGTTTTTTCCCTGATCCATCCATTATGCATTTCAGCAAGGCCAACAAGTTGATCTAAGGACATGGAGAGAACCTTCATTTTGAATTTCCATACTTTTATTGGTTTAAATGAAAACCAGACTGTTGTTTTAACGCTGGGTATGAAACCACAAAATAACTATTAATTTTTCCCCTTCCAACAAAAACGGTTAAGATGATTTTAATAACATTCTGGGGAAAAAAAAAAACCAACAAAACAACCCTAGCTTTCAGAACACAGAATTGCCCAGCATACAGCCATAGTGATATTTTTAAAGCAATGCATGAAGACATGAAAATCTTGTATTTTCCACTGCAAGATTCAGCTACAGCTGCACCGTGAGTGCCACTGAAGTGAGTGTCCTCTGGAGATTTCATCACATCAAAGCAAGGGGCACGCATGCTTTATTTGCTGTTTCTGCAGACACTGACAGCAGAGTGGATTACTTATCTGTAACACTCAATAAATACAGCCAGGGCCTTTTATCTGCCGTTCCAGGGCTTTAATGTCACCTCGCCACCTCACTGGTGTTGTGGGAAGGAGAGGACCCAGAGATCCCATTAGGGCCAGCAGGACAGAGGAGAGCCAAGGCTGGAGCTGGCAGGCTGGGAGCACGGGCACCACGCCACCCAGGCATCCAGGAGGGAGCCCAGCCTCCCACCACAGAGCCAGGGAGGCAAAAATAAACCCAGCTGCTCTGGCAGCCAGGAACCAACTGGGGTGATCAAGGTTTAATCCTGGACTTTTTGCCAGAAAGTGCAGGAGGAGGTTGCAACATCATGGAATCACAGACTGGTTTGGGTTGGAAGGGACCTTAAAAATCATCTCACTCCACCCCTGCCATGGCAGGGACACCTCCCACTGTCCCAGGCTGCTCCAGCCCCAGTGTCCAGCCTGGCCTTGGGCACTGCCAGGGATCCAGGGGCAGCCCCAGCTGCTCTGGGCACCCTGTGCCAGGGCCTGCCCACCCTGCCAGGGAACAATTCCTAATTCCCAATCTCCCATCCAGCCCTGCCCTCTGGCAGTGGGAAGACACCCTACTCTGCAGAGAGGCACTGCAGGAGTGCACCCCTGGACCCCTCACCAGCAGCCTGTGGCAGCTGTCAGAGGCTCCAGCAAGGGCTGGGCTCCCAGCTGCACTTTTGGGCAAGCAGAGATGGGCAAGAGCCACAGTGGGTCAGGACAGGACTCAGGCTGCTGGGGGCAGGGAGAAACCACGTCAGGATGGCAGGGAAAAACCAGATGCTACGATGTGAGATGTATTTAAAACAATGCTTGTTTTGGAAAGTTTCACTATTGCTAATTCAGAACTGCTAAAGGCTTGTGGAGACTCATTTCCCCTGAAGTCACCACATGACATCAGAGCTCAGCTGGGACGCCTGGATGCAGCTCCTGCATGACCCTAAGGGTGTGTGGGCAAACTTGGGCAAAGAAACCAAGATCCTGGTTTGAAAGACTTCCAGGGATGAGAGGGAGAACCCTCACTTGGTTTCACCAGCCAGTCTTGTCGAGCGGCAGAGGGGATTTTGCATCCTGACAGCCAGCAGCTCAAAAAAAAGGTAACAAACAGCCAGAACTATCTTCTGCTGTAGTGCACAGCAGCTACTGCCTAGTGTGTTCAAAATCACTTCCTAAGGTATTGCCAAGGTGACTGTAAATCTAGAGCTAAATAGACATGACCAGCCAGCAAAGCAGTAAGGAAAAAAAAAACCCCTTTGGCAGTACTTTGAAGGAATGAAAGTGCTATTAAAACTGCAAAATATGAGGATGCTGGACTTTTTACTTCAGGAGAAGATTGCTCTTTTTGGTCTTAACTTCTTTCACTGTAAACTTCTAATAATTCCATTTTGATGGGAATAGTATTAGAGCCTGGCTCGGACTTTGTGACTTTGTCACTGCCCAGCCACCCTGCTTTTTCCAGGACCTGAAACCCTCGACCTTCTCCATTTTTCCTCATGCTTTATTTCAGTGAGCACCTGCCTCTCTCACAGCTATGCCCTCAATAACCCCACCACTGACCCTATGCCCCAAAGGGTTTTGTGATTTCCTTAGAGTGCTTTGCTTAAGATTTTACTTGCAGCAAGTCCACACGCATCACTCAGACACGGCTGGTGACAGGGCACCTGTGAGTGCCCAGTGACACCACTGCTCTAAAAGCTAAAAAGGAAACTGTGGTTAAACGGCTACAAAGATATTTTCAGCTCAGGTATCAAATTAAGAGTTCTCAAGAGATTCACCCAGCAGAATGGGCAGCTCAGATAATATCTGCAGGGACAGTTTCTTGTCACAGCTGCCACAGCTCTGCCCAGGAGGTGCCTTAGGTTGGCACATTATCACAACCTTCACACAACAAAGCCTCCTTGGATGGCCACCTCTCCTTCCCCAGCAGGCTGGCAGAGACCTCTCCCACTGCTCCCCAGAGCCAGGAGCTGCTGCCCTGAGCTCTCCAGCTGCGTGGGGACAAAGGACAGGCCTTGCAGGCCACACTCTCAGCAGTGACCACGCCACTGGCCCCGTGCCACCGCCGCAAGACGCAGCCTGTTCCTGCGGCTGCTTTGCGTAGGAGGGAGCAGAGGTTGTGAGAAAGGCTTCACTTTTAAGTCTGGCTTCCTTATCAAACAGCTCAGAAGTTTGGTTGGTTTTTTTTATAAAAAAAAAAAGGGCAGTGTAACAGTTAAAGACAGCCATGGCTGGGTCTGCACTGAAATGGTCACTAAATATAGTTATTGTTGTGGTATTCTTCCCACTGCTGGAATAATCCTGCTCATCCCTCACCTGTGTGTGTGTGCAACAGTAAGGACCCAAATAGCTGCTTCAAATCCCAGCAGCCCTGGCTCACTTGGCACAAAGCTTCATTATCTAAGGTCTGTGGCACATGAAGGAAAGGCACATTTAGAAATGTAGGTGAGGAAAAGAGATGGTGGAGGGGAAAAAGGCAGCACAACTAAGTTTTTTATGAAGTTTCTGGTTTTCAGAACTAAGCTTGGATAACTGTCCATCAGCTGCTCTTGATGAGATTATTAGGAATTCATAGAATCACAGGAGATCTGGGGTTGAAGGGACCTCTGGAGATCATCCAGTCCAACCCCCAGCCAAGACAGGGTCACCTGGAGCAGGTGACACAGGAGCACTTCCAGGTGGGCTTGGAATGAACCCAGAGAGGGAGACTCCACAGCCTCCCTGGGCAGCTGTTCCTGTGCTCTGCCACCCTCATGGAAAAAAGTTCTGCCTCGTGTTGAGGTGGAACTTCCTGTGTTTCAGGCCATTGCTCCTTGTCCTCAGCATTTCACTCAGTATTAAACTAAAACCCTGCATTTTCACAAGAAACATTGCCATTAATCTCCAGCACAACCACACAAGTTCAGCTCAACTTTTGAACCAACAGAGAAATGGAACTGCACCTTTTCTAGAACAGGGGGCAAAGCTGGCACAGGGGCTGAGAGCCACCCTCTCCTGTCTCCTGGAGGAAGGGCAGAAAAGAGGAGGGATGAGGAACCAGGGGAGAAGCTCCATGGCATCTTTGCCAAACACCTCAATGCTCGACTCACACTTTTTTTTTTTTTTTTAAAAAGCCCCACAACTCTGATCCAAAGCAATAACATTTTTTTGTTACTTTTAATGGACAATTCAATTTTTAAACTGGGCAAACCACTATCCTCCATCCCCAGTTCCACAGTTTATTTTTACTGTGCATTACACACAGCCAGGGAGCTCCACACTTCTCTCCAGGCAGCGTGCTTGCTCTCAGGTGACATGCTGACATTTCCTCGTACTTGTATTAATGAAGAAAATAACTTTTCAGCCTGGTTACTCGGAGGACTGAGCTGTGAGGGCAGAGGCTGACTCTCAGCCCAGAATCTGGTCGTGCAGTGCCCACAGCACAGAAATGCAGCTCCCCGTGGGTTATTGCATCCATGGTTTTGATCCCAAATTAATGACAGTTGAAAATACGAACCTCTGCTAAGCTTCCACCCTGGGAAGAACAGGATATGATGTTTATAAGCAAGTAAAACGAAAGGAGAAGACAATAACTGAGTGTTTTTCACCATCCAAACCCTTCCTGTGGTTACAGCACAAACCTGCCTGGGGAAAGGAAGCCAGTCCTGTCATGGTTCAAAATGCCCACATTTCAGCTGGGAAATTTCTTCCAGGTCTGTTTGGCTGTGGAGCCTCCAGTACAGAGTAACTCCTTCCAGCAAGGAATTCAGATCCCCAGAATTTTCCAGGAGATTTTGGACATGCCCGGAAATTAGATTCACTTCAAAAGAGAAACTAGTCAGAAAAGTCCAAATAAAAAATAAAATGCACATGTACACTCCAGTTGCTGCTTTGTAAGCATTTAGAGGGAGATGTAGATTATACACATGGCAGGCCATCGTATCACTCAGATTAGCAGGACTGCAAATCCAGTTTCCATACTAAACCACATTTTTAGTGTGTTATTCTCACAGAGCCCACTAGTTCCCGTGGCTGGCACTGATGTTGACAGAAGCTGAAGACATCTTTGAGAAAATCTGATTTATTCGGGGATCTCTACATGGATTCAAGACCTTACCTTTGAGGTAAGACACTTGGAAAAGTTTGGCTATAAAAAATAAAGCTCATTGTCAAATTTCCCCCGGATTAATTTGCAAATTAATTTGCAGAAGTTACTCTGTAACTTGATGTAGGAAGGAAGCTCTTCTAAGTCCTCTGTAATGACAAGGCACAGCAGGGAGATGAAACTGGATTAATTTGCAAATTAAGCTTCCTTCCTACATCAAGTTACAAAGTACTACACACAGTTCTGGTACTCTCTGGTGCCAAAATGTAAAAGCTCATTACTTACATAATCACCATCATAAAACATTTAGCAAATAACTTACCTACTGTACACAGCACTGAGCTGAATAATAAAGCCAGGAGGATTTATTTTCTTTAAATATTACACCAGTTGCTGAAATAGCATTAAAAGCTTTTCAAGGCAACGAAGCAAGAGGTTGGATTATTGCTCTGTGCAGTGACTCGGGCAGAAGAAACACATAAATAAATTGAATTAGATCTGCCTGATGTTCGTGGTTTCTGGGCTGCAGCTCCTCGTGGAAGACCCCAATGGCCTGTAGGGCTGGGACACAGCAACTGGGATTCTCCCACAAGGTCCCAGTAAAGACAGACCCCTGGAAACACCTCCCTGTTTCCCAGCTCACAACAAGCCCTCTAAAGAAATACCAGGCAGTGCAATGCAGCTTCACAATAGCAGACAGCAAAGCTATTTCCATTTAAATAAGAACTGGAGGAAAAATGCTTTCAGGCATTAATTATTGAGGAAGCAGTCAGGTGGCTTTTGGAAATTTCCACTTACGATATGGATTTTCTTCTCTCTTTTTTTTTTTTCATAATAATCTATTTTCTTCTCTTTTTAAAGTGCATCTGGTTCACACCAGGAGGATGCAGAAGGAAGCAACACAGGGTAGAGCTGTGCACATAAAAAAATCAAAGAAATTGCAATCAACTTTGCAGAAGTCACCCATGGGGTGACTTTTAGGGGATTCTCCCACCCCCATTCAGGCCAGACTAGTAAGTTTCTCTGCTTGGACCTCTGCTTTTTTTGAAATTCTGTGAGTCACTCTGAAGAGCCTTCCTGGGAAGTGCCCTTACACCCCTGGCACAGCGCAGCTGTCTCTTCCAGGTGAGGCCACCGAGCCACGCCGTGCCCCGGCCATCGGCGGGCACCTCCGGGCGTGCCTGTCCCCAGCAGCACCAGGGCGTGCACCAACAGGAGGAACCTGGCCAGGAGCCACCTCCCTTCCCTACCACACTGGCCACCTTCCTAAGGCACAGTTCTCCTCATGTGAAAACTGATTTATGGTGTTAAGGTGGACTGTTCCTCCTCCCGATGCCGTGGGAATTCCCAGCCGTGCTCCTCCTCAAACAGCAGAGCTGACGTGGAGGACACAGCCAAGAAGTGCTTTGCTGCCATCCCCTCCTCCCTGGCAGTCCAGCTGTGGTTCCCATGTGGTTTTTGCTGGTAAGGAAAGACTCTGTTAAATACTGGAGGATCTGTCTGCTGCCTTGCTTAGTTAAGAAAAATCTTTGCTGGGGAACTAAATGACCTTACACATCTGTAGGGAATTCCTGCACGTCTATTCTACTGCTAATTCTCAGCATTAAGCTTTGTTTTCTCAATTCATCATCAACAGCCTCCCTTTTTTGATATTATTAATGACTGTGAGTTTCTATCTGTCACACAATTTAGCTTAAATGCTTCCAGGCTGCTTCTCTTCGTTCCAGGGGTTTGGCCTGAGGTTGCCTCTGTATTTTACCATCCACAGATGGGTGCTCTACCAGCTCTGCTCATTTCCACTCTCTCCTGAGCACAACCTCAGTGCATGCTGGTGGGTATTTTGCAATACCTTGAAGGAAGCTGGACACCTGACTTCTCTAAGAGGTGCAAGCCATGATGGTACAAACAAAAATAGAATTTAGTACGGTTTTCTTTTATGAAATCTGCAAAGAATGATTCCCTTATGGAGATGATTCCTTACAGGAAATACCTTATCAGCTACCCAATCTATCCTGCTTCCACCACAGGAAAGCATGGACCAGTATGAAAGCAAAGAAGGAAGAAAAATGCAGCACACCACAAATCCCAAAGAGAAAAGGGGTCGGAAGGCAGTCTTAGCATAAAAGCCTGAGAGAATTGGGATTGTTCAGCCTGAAGAGGAGAAGCTCTGGGGTGACCTCACTGCGGCCTTCCAGTGCCTGAAGGAGCTGACAAAAAACATGGAGAGAGACTTTACAAGGGATGGAGGGCCAGGACCCAGGGAATGGCTCCCACTGTCAGAGGGCAGGGCTGGATGGGATATTGGGAATTAGGAATTGTTCCCTGGCAGGGTGGGCAGGCCCTGGCACAGGGTGCCCAGAGCAGCTGGGGCTGCCCCTGGATCCCTGGCAGTGCCCAAGGCCAGGCTGGAGCAGCCTGGGACAGTGGAAGGTGGCAGGGGGTGGAATGGGATGAGTTTTAAGGTCCTTCCAGCTCCTTAATGTCCCATGGTTCTGTGACAATCCTGAAGGCCCTCAGGAGAGCAGAGCTGCAGCAGGAAGAATGTGTAAAAGGCAAAAGGATCAGGATGGCAAAGCTACCCGTGAGAAAGGGAGGAAAGGCACTGGCACAGAGTCATACCAGTGCTGCAAGAAAATTCGTGACAAATCACACACAAACATTTGCAAAAAAAAAAAAAAAAAAAGGACTAAATTGTATTTGGAGGAAGTCTGTGATTTTCTGCTGTTGGGAGAGATCTCATAACGAGCTGAAACACTGAATCCATTTAAATGTAATTTAAACTCCCAATGAGGCTTTCAAGCTGATGCTTCCAAAGGCATACCAATGATTTCAGAGGGCAAGTTCTCATCCCATCTCACCTCTCGGCCAGGAGAGCTGTGCTTGGTTTGTCAATACCCGTAAGACAAGCAGCAGGCAGCTGCAGCAGGTTTAAAGGGAAGAAAGTAGGGGATAAGGTGACACAAGGCAAAGCCACTCATTTCCCTCCTCATCACCAGAGAAAACAAATATTTGTTTAATACAATCCACCACAACTGTGCCTGTGCAAGCACAAAACTCCACCACCTGGCACTAGAAGCTTTTTGATTGTCATCTTTTGCCTAATCATGGCCAATAGCTCCCTGTCTCAGCCTTTAAGTCACCCCAAACACTTTCTAAAAGCAGCCAGTAAATGTGCCTGTCTGCCTTACCAGTACTTCAGGGGGTTATGGGGAGGGAAATAAAGCCATAAAGTTTATTCTTTCAAGAGGAAAATACAACTTTTCTGAAGAGAAAAGTGGTTATGAAACCTAGTATCTAATGAGAAAGTTTATTTTTGGAAGGTTTCTGCACTGTAATAATTAGTTCAGGAGAATCTGGGACACACAGTTTCAGGAATCCTCATCCTGAGATAAAGCTACATAACACTGGAGCATCACAGGGCTGGGGATCTTTAGAACCACGTCACAAACATCCCCAGATCCAAATCTGGATGGAATTTAAAGTTTAACATTCATAATATTGTGTACAGGATGATAATAAAAAAAAAAATCAAATCCATTTACGTTCATCTGAGAATTATCTAAGCAGTCTTATAAAGCAAATTCCTTACTGGACAATGGAAAATGCCAGGACTTCCCAACTGCCAGCCTGGACAGACGTTTCCTGCAGGAAGAAATTCTCATCCATCAGACCTTTCACAATTTACGTGACTCTCATCTTCTCTAAAAACGGCCCTGACAAACCATTCCTTTTTTTAAACCCACTCCAAGTTCTGCTGGGTTCAATGTGAACTACCAGAACTGTGAAAACCACAATAAACCTCCTCAGAGAAATAAAGAGACCCAGGATATGAAATGCCACTTAGGATTACACATGCCACACTGACACTATCCATAGACAGAGCACACGTGAGATTTGGGGCTTTTGTTTTATTCTGGGTCTTTTTTAACCAAATAAGTTGTGGCCATATTTCTTTCTGGGTTTTATTTTGCTGCTTTTTTTTTTTGTCCCCTGCAGCTGAGTTAGTTCTAGACTTTCTGGGCCTTTCCTCCCAGAAGTTCTAATAAAGCAAAGACTGAAAAGCTGAAACAAACAGTTTTATCCTTTTACTATTTTTAGAAGCCCATTTGAATTCTTATGTGCATATTTCAGTGACTAAAAGGGCAAGGGAGAGGGGAAAACATAATTTCTGATGTGTTCCAGCACTGCAAGCAGAAGAATGTGAAGTGGATACAAAGGGACAGGCAAGGAGAGAAAAGGGAAGAAACTGGGACTGGATAAAGGAGCAGGGAAAGAAGCAAAAGGGCAGATGAGAACCAAGGCAGCATGTACAGAGGAAAAATCACATTAAACACAAGGCAGCAAGACAGGAGGAAAAGCCAACAGAAAATACAGTAGAGGTAACAGTTTTCAAACAAAAAAAAAGTTTAGGGAAAACCAGTTTTCAAAAAGTAAGTGAAAGATGAACCAAGAGAAACCTGAACTAAACGAGGAAAACACGAACTGAGGTTTTCAGAGAGAGGCAGTCCAGAAGGAAGGCTCACAGCTGAGATGAACAGACACTTCTGTGCATTCCCAGATGTCCTGTCTCCCTAAACTTAGAGGAAACAATGGGATGAATCCTTTTACTGAATTGGCAGGGAATTTTATTTTCGATTACGCGCTTCAAGAATTAAAGTTGCCTTGGCCGGTGCTAAACGTCTGAAAGTCTCTTTAAAGATTTAAAGATTTCCACTGCAACTGCTGAAAGGAATCATCCAGAGAGCTGCTGTTCCCCTCCCAAATATGTGTTTTATTCAGTCTTCTGAACAGCAGGACCACAACAGAGCTCTCCACCAAAAGTACCTTAAAAAGTTATTATATTCTGTAACTGAATGCCCAGCACCACCACCAGCCCCAAGCAAGCTCAGAGCTCATTCCACCTTTTCAGGAAAGGCTGAGACAATACACAACCCAACCTGACAAATTATTCAGGAGATGAGAGATGCTAAAATGCACTAAAAATACAACAAATGCAGGAATTTTCAAGGCCAGCTCGGACAGGGCTCGGAGCAACCAGGGCTCGTGGGAAGTGCCCTTGCCCCATGGCAGGGGCTTGGAGTGGGATGATTTTTAAAGTCCCTTCCAGCCAAACCATTCTGTGATTCCCTGATCCTATGAAATGGGTGAGAAGCTGCCAGTGGGTATTTTTAGTGGGTTCCTGCAGAGATGGGTAAGAAGTTTAAAAGTGCACCAAACAATTTGATCACAGTGGAAACTTGCTAATGGCACAAAGTCTGCCTGAGTGGGCAGCCCTGCACGATCTGTGCCTTCCATGCAGGAAGCTGGAGTAGCAAGGAGGAGGAGAGCTTGAATTCCTGATGCATCCTGAAATGACAAATTCTGACCTTAAAAAGGAGCTGGAGGGAAAAGATGTCTGGGAGACGGGATAACTTCTCTAGACAGAGAATTCCCGTCTCTAAGAGGATCAGCCAGCCCCAGAAAAACACTTCAAGAGGCAACAACTGCAAAGCAAAGTTTCCAAAAGCAGGTGGTTCACTAACAGGTGCTCCATCTGTGATGGTTTCTGCGAACCCTGGATGAATTTCTCTGCTGAAGTGCCAGAGGGGAGCCAACATGTGCTTGACTGGCATCTGAGAGACCAGGCTCAGCACAGAATGTCAGGGGAGGGATGGCCCGAGACAGGGCAGTGACTGAACAATCCTCCGAGCCTTAAACCATTTGTGAGACCCGTGCAAAGTCTCTCCTGTCACATCAGCAGCCTAGAGGGGCTCCAAGAGAGCTGGAAAAGGACTTTTCCCATGGGTATGGAGTGACGGGACCACGGGGAATGGCCTCAAGCGAAGGAGGGAAGGTTAAAAGCAGGTATGAGGCTTAGATGAGATTTTAGGAAGTAGTTCTTTACTCTGCAGGCATGGTGGGAGCACCCTCTCTCCCTCCCGCTCCTGCACCAGCCTGGATGTGAGCCAAGACCCAAACACAACCTCCCCAGTTACAGCCCAGTAGCTAAGGGAGGCCAGCGACACTGCCTCACCCTCCCAGCAATTCTGGTCCTTCTGCAGCAAATCTGGACCAGGAATCTGTGACCAGGAATCTGTGATCCATCCCTGCTGCACACACAGGGCAGAACCACAGCCCCGAGGGCAGCCCACGAGCCAGCTGCTATAAACACATTTA
>VZSE01001332.1:0-19345 GCA_013398275.1 Promerops cafer | reverse complement strand
GGTTTTAAATGGGCCAGGGTAGGCATGTCCTAGGGATCAGGGGCCAATGGCTGAAGGGTGCAGGGGAGGAGCATGGGAGGAGACAAGGGCCTTCACCCAACTGGGGTGAAGGGGAGGAGGCACATAAATCTGAGGGCCAATCAAGAAACAGGTAACAGTGAACTTTCAGTGAAAACAGATGAACAGTGAACAGAACTGGGGAAGGGACAAGGAATGATTGAAGGGAAGACTGAAGGGTGATGTAACCTTGGAGAAGGGAAGGTTCAGGAAGGAAAGGAGAGACAGGGATAACTTAACTGGGGGCAGAGAACTACTGAAGAGAGGAGCAAGGGGAGACTACACAGTAGTCTCCTCCCACTGCACCCATTCAGGGTTGCTGTGGGATGCTACGAAGGGGCAACATTATTATTCCCCTTGAAAGAAAAACAGAAAGAAATAAACCCTTCTCACCAGTTACACAAAACATCTGGTCCAACAACTCTGTGGCTCACATACTTAATCCCTTGCTCCTAACAAGAAGTCTGGGCCCCAAAGGCCTTCAAAAGTCAAAAAGACTTGACTTCTCAGACACAGTCCAAAAACTGTCAAACCTGACAGTGTTGAACATGGGGGTGACACTGAACACATGGAGTGGCTGCTAAGGAAGGAGTCCTGCCAGCTCCTGGGACAGGGATGTGCTCCTCCCTCCACAGCCCTGAGTACAACAGTCTCATCCAGGCTGCAGCTTGGCAGGGACTGCATGGGAACACACATCTCTTCCCACAGAGATGGCCAAGAGCAAGATGACTGAGCTCTGGAACAAGGACAGCAAGACAGGCCAGTTTGCCCAGCTGAGGATTTCCCAGATGGAAACTGGACTGCAGGCACCACGTTACTGAGAGGACAAGAAAGCTGCAGCTCCAGCCCATCCCCGCACATGGCTCTGGGAGCGCCTACACGCTCGGCAGGGCTCACAAAGCAGCAGCAGCTGCAGCCCAGCGCTTGCTTTGCTTTGGCCTTCCCACCCAAAAGAGGCTGAGCCCACATCTGCTGCAGGAACAGAGGCACCTCTCGCATGCCCCTCCCTGTACGGGACACTTTGCATTCAGTGGCAATTCTCCAAACACTTTTCTCTCCCATCAAACAAAGCCTGTCAGAACTTAGAAAGCATCACCACAAATGCCCCTGCAGGAGGGATTTTTCCCAGGAAAAGGAGCACCCAAACCTGACCAACACCCTTCATCCTCATTTAAGGAGTATCCATCCCCCTTTTCATTCTCTTTTCTCTAGGAAATCTTGCTTTGCCAAGCAAATCTTTCCCTGTTCATTCACAGCTACCTTCAAGAAGCCTTTGCTTCTCAGCCATGCAACAACATTCAAAAGCTCTCAGTCCAGCCCCTTTCGCCTCTATCCGATGGAGTTACCTGAGCAGAGGGAGAAAACATCTCTTCCAGTGTCTCAAGCACCAGGTCCAGATCCAGCAGTGGCAATTCTTGTTCCCCAGGAGTATTCCATAGTCAGATGGGGGCTGTCCATGCTGCATAACCAGCACTGCCAGGTGGAGCATTGGGGGCCGAAGTGCCCGGGACAGCTGCAAGCATCCAAACACATTGGTCAGGCTCCACAATGTGGCTTTGGGACGCAGAGCTCTATTGCTGCCTTGGATCAAACATCACAGGAAGCACACAACAATCTCAATTCCAGAAATATATTCAGACTTCCCAGGGAATTGGAATTAAAATGTATTTATTCTAATTGATGGGTATGTATAGGAAAGGATGGATTGTAAAATTGATCTACTTACACAAAAACACTTTATAATCACAGCCTTTTCTATCTCCCCATCTGCTTTTGGATTTGGCTGCTTTTGAGTTTCTCATCACAAGAGACCACAGAAGTGGATTCACCCAGGAAGTGCCCAGATCTGCAGACACACATACTAAACTTGAACTGTGAGTTTATTCTAAAAAGCAACCTTGTGGGTGAGGCTGTATTCTGCAGCTGGAGCTGTTCTGGGGCACACAGAGCTCACTGAAATGTTATAGCATTATTGGAAGGAGAGACAATCTGTGAACTCTGCAATATCCTATCAGGGTCCTGGTCTGGCTTCACTGAAAGAAAGATGGGAGTCCACCTCATACTGACACCAACCAGTTGTGGACAAATGGTTTTCACCTTGCCCTTTCACCCCTACAGAGAGGCTGCCTGGAAAATGCACAGAACATCCTCCAAATCTGCAGCAAGGACAAGAAAAGGAGGCAGAGATTGTTTTTGTTTTCACAGTCTTCCTTCCTAGTACACCTGACACTTGCTATCTGATTCTCACTTGAGATGTACACATGACAGAGCACTGCGGGAAAATCAAACAGTAACTTTTCATGATCTTTCTGAAAAGCAAGAGAAGAAACTCCTTCCCTCCCTGATGGGCTGTAGGCTGCTGAGTGCTGCTCTGGAGATGTACAGCTGCTGCTCTCTGCAGAGGTCACAGAGTGCTTTGATGGTCCACAGGTACCAGTGGAATGATGAGCTCAGGCTGGAGTTGAAATTTGCATGTTCCTGGCTCCTCTGATGAAACTCCAAGAAGGCCAGAGGTGACAAACACTTTCTTGAAAGGTGCTGGGGAAGCCTCACGCTCAGCAGCAAGATCCTGGCAAGAGGGAGCTATGCAGCAGTGAGGGAAGAAGAAAGGAAGAAAATGGAAGGCTGGGTCACTATTGGTCTTCAGCTGTGTTTCCCTTGGCAGCAATTGTACTTCTGTCAGGGAATATAAAAGCTCCCATCCTCCCAACCAGGGTGAGAAAGAAAAAAATCCCCACATGTTCTGGGGCTTTGCAACACCCAGTTCCTTGTCTACTGAGCTCTCCCCTACTTGTTCATCCATCTGGGAAGACTGTCCCACTGCCATTCCTTGGCAGAAGGCAACTGCCAGAAACCCAACTGCCAGGTGTCTTACCCTTTGCTCCAAAGGAATAGAAAAACTTTAAAATCACAGCCTTTCCTAATCTCCCCACCAGCTTTTGGATTTGGCTGCTTGAGTTTTTCATCACAAGAGAGCACAGGAAGTGGATTCACCCAGGAAGAGCCCAGATCTTCAGACACACGCGCTGAAATTAAACTGTGAGTTTATTCTAAAAACAACCTTGTGTGTATAGCACATTCTTCAGCTCCAACTGTTCTGGGACACACAGAGCTCATTTCAATAGCATGGCTTGATTTGCAGGATATACAGTCTTAAACATCTGCAATATCTATCACTGTCCTAATTTGGCTTCATTGAAAGAAAGATGGGAGTTCACGTAACACTGACCACTTGTCAGGCAATATTCTTTGTCTTGCCCTTGCACCCCTACAGAGAAGCTGTCTGGAAAATGCCCAGAACACCCTCCAAACCTGCAGGAAGGACAGGGAAATCAGACAGAGAATTCTTTGGCATTCATGGTCCCACTTCCTAGGCGACTTGACACTTTCTACCTGATTCTCACTTGAGATCTACCCATGACAGAGCACTGCAGGAAAATACTTTAAAGGGTCAATTTCCAGGACCTGTTTGAAAAGCAAGGGTAGAAACTCTTTCCCTACCTGATGGGCTGTAGGCTGGAGTGTGCTGCTCTGAACATGTGGAGGTGCTTCTCTCTCGAAGAGCCCTGCAGGCAGCTTCAGGGTCAATGTGAGTCAGACGAACTATGAGCTCAGGGTGGCATTTAAGGTCCAAGTAAACCAGCAGAATGGTGAGCTTCTGGAGTTGAAATTTGCAGATGAAGTCTCTTGATGGTTCAATTGGTGAAGCCCCAACAAGTCTGGAGGTGGCAAAGGTTTCCTTATCAGGTGTTGGGGAAGCCTTGGACTCCTGAGCACCTGCATTTTGCCTGGAGGGGCCTGGACGCAGATCTGAATCCTTACGTGAGACAGCAGCAAGGGTCTGGCACAATGGAGCTCTGCAAGCAGTGAGGGAAGAAGAAAGGAAGAAAATGGAAGGCTGGGTCACTATTGGTCTTTGGTTTGCCTTGGCAGTAAGTATACTTCTGTCAGGGAATATAAAAGCTCCCATCCTCCCAACCAGGGTGAGAAAGAAAAAAATCCCCACATGTTCTGGGGCTTTGCAACACCCAGTTCCTTGTCTACTGAGGTCTCCCCTACTTGTTCATCCATCTGGTAAAACTGTCCCACTGCCATTCCTTGGCAGAAGGCAACTGCCTCCAGCCCCGCCGCCAGCCGCTGCCTGTTGGCTGCGGTGCAGCACTTGATGAGGAGCAGGAGGTTGGGGCGGTCGCGGCGAAATCTGCAGTTTCTGTAGTGGAGCCAGCCCCCGGCATTGCCCGGCGCAGCCGCCACGACCCGGCCCGGCACCTTGTGGAAGCCATAGCGGTAGAGCTGGCGCACGAAGCTGAGGAACTGAGTGNGACTTGGCGGGGACGAGCGCCGCAGAGCCGGGGCTGCGGGCACAGCACGGCCGCGGCGGCTTCTGGGGCTAGCCGGGCTGGACAGCACGGCAGGACAAGGTGCAAACCCTTTTTTTCTCTGGCTAAAATCATCCTTCTGCCTTTGCTTTGCAGCAGAAGCCAAACCACCACGGCAAGAAGAAAAAAAAAAGCTGCTTCCCAGCCAGTCCGCCTCCAGCAGCTATTGATACATGGGGTGATTCCTCCCCAGGTACAAGACTTCTCATTTTCTTTTGTTGAACTTCATCAGATTCCCCTCAGGCAAATTCTTTAGTCTGCTGAGGTCCCTCTGAATGGCACAAGCATTTGGGCTATCAGTTGCTCCTGCCAGTTTTGTATTGTCTGCCAACTTGCAGGGCAAGGGTAAACTGGGTAAACTGCTCCTCCAGCCTGGCCATTAATGAAGACATTGAAGAGTATCTGCCCCAGTATCTGCCCCTGGGGGTCAGAGCACTCATGACTTGCCTCCAGCTCTACTTTGCCACTGATGACAATCCTCTGGGCCCAACCACTCATACATTTTTCAGTCTTCCTCCCTGGGCGTTTTTACAGTTTGTATTTAAGGATGTTGTAGGAGACAGCCTCTTTTTTTGGGTAAAGCTGGGATAGACATCATCCATTGCTCCACCCATATCCTATCAATTTGGCTGTCCTATCATGGGCATCAGGTAGGCTAACAATTACTCCCAATCAACTTCTTCTCCATTTGTTTGGAATAGTTTCCAGGATTAGTTCCTCCATCACCATTCCAGGGATGGAGGCAAGGCTGACTGACCTGTATTTCCTGTATCGTCCTTCTTACCCTTTTTGAAGATACCACTCTATTATAGCAATTCTGGCTTTCCTAGCTAGGCAATTCCAGCAAAAATAACCAGTAAGAAAAATGAAGCTCTAAGTACAGTCTATTAAATTCTTCTTTCTGCAACCATTCTATGCCACAAGAAAGATCTTGCTTTCTTTCCAGTATTAGACAGCTGATTTAAAAAAACCCCAAAAAAACCACCAAACCACAAGGACAAAAGTCTCCTTTAATAGAATATAATTATGCCTGTTTTTCAGAAGACACATAACATAGATTTTCTTTCAGGATTAGACTGAGATGAAACGACTTGAGAGCTTCCAGAATTTTGATATTTTTGTTGTCTCCTACTGTTTGGAAAACTGTTTGAACAGAGTGAAGACACAGTGCCTTTGAAAATCCCATTGTGAATTTTTGCATGCTTATATTACATGTAAAAGTACCTATAAGAATTTTAGCATACCTGTAGCACAGATTCCTCACTTTCAAAATGAGGAAATGCCAGAATTCTTTTTTTCTTTCTTTTTTTTTTTTTTTTTTTTTAATGCTGTGTTTCTGATTCCCACATTTTTATATGCATACGTATCTTTTAGTGTCATGGTCACATACTCCATTTTCCTTCAGATCCCAAAATCATCAGTGCTCAGAATAGCCAATGAACAACTACTCAATATTCTTTTTCATCTCTTTTATTTGATAATAAACTCAGACACCATTGATCTTTTGGGAATCGAGAACAATACTTGTATGCAAAGTTTACAGGGAAGATATAACTATGAGGCCCTGTGAATTTTCTCTTCTCTCCTTTTCCGTTCCCCTTTTCCTTCACCTCTTGCCTTACCTCAGAGCCTTTTCTCCTCCTCTCAGGTCCTGTTTGTTGCACTCCAGTGAAGCTGTCGCCTGTGGGTTCCCCAGCGTGTGGCAGCAAGTCTTCAAACAGCAAAACCGAATGCTGGCTAAGAGCACAGACACTCCTCCAGCCAGCTCGGCTTTCAGCTGCCAGGGAGCAGCACAGACGGAAAGTGGTGGAAGAGAGAGCTGAGGATGCTGCCAGAGCAGCCCTTGGTCAATCCAGGGTGAGAGTGACTTAAACTGCTGTTGAACCACACTGTAGGCGACACAGGAGGCTGCTCTACCATGGCCCGGGGCTGTGCCATCAATCCATACAAAAAGGCCGTGGAAACAGGCTCATATGCGGGGGATAGTAAGCTCCGTCCATACCAAAACTGTGTCCATTTTGCTAAAATCTCTCTTTGTCCTTCTGTCTTAACATTGTCAGTGGTTTGGATAACAGAATGGAAATAACATAAGACAACTTATTGTAACTTGTAAACAAATTTCCATGGGCTTTTTATTTGCTGGGGGTTTTTTGGTTTGTTGTGGTGTTTTAGTTTGGTTTGTTTTTTTTTGCATGTGTGTGAGGCTTAAATGTATCATAAAGTTCATGTGCATTCATGAGGCTGTACAGTGCCCTCCACGGGGATTTCCTTGGCTATACACAAGCTCAGAGACCAGCATGTGGCACCTCAGGCCAAGCACAAAGGGAACACAGGGTGAGTCTGCAGGGTTCTCTATAACAACAGGCACTTTTAGCTGTTATCCAGTGTGTAAGAACTACACACCCTCTTCTTCAGATTCTCCTAATAACACACAGTGTTCTTGTTTTGTATGATGCAGCTCTCTTAAACCTCTATTACACTGTATCTGCACGACATTCACACAGATATTTGCTAGAAATTTTCTGTTACAGCTGAAAAGCACAGGGTATGCTATGCCCTGAGCAATAGCAATAGATAAATGGACGTATACAGACTTCAGGAGCAGAAGCAGCATTAAATCTATGACAATATGTAACTGTGAAAATACAGAAATCCACTAATAGTTGCACAGCCCACACATCTCCACTAGGTTCTGCAGAACGGCACCAAATAATGCACAGGTATTGAGATGATGAACTGGTGCTGCACTTACTTGTCAGTCGGCAGAACTGTGGGAGGCAGCAATTAAAGGTAATTTGAAACAGGAAGAAGAAAGGGAAAGACAAATTCCAGATGGAGACAAGAGTGGCACTTGCTCTGCTGACCCAGGCAGAAGAGCAAACAAATAGAAATTACTAGGAAAAGAGTTTTGTACAAGGAAACCATGCTATATAGGCATTATTGTTCTTTCCACAGTACACAGAGTTTAGAGCATGAATATACACCAGATTTAAATGTTGCGTCGACCTGTCTCGACTGCCAAGATGGACAGGAGCGCAACCTCAACAAGCAAGCCTGGTCTTGGTCGCAATGCAGGATCAACGGCTCAGGTGGATGAGAAATGGACCTTTGTGAGCTTTTTGGCAAACAGGGTTTATTGAGGAGACGGTTCAAAGAAGAGAGAGGGAGCCAAAGGCTGCTGCAACAAAGGCCGGAAGTCTCAGGGTGCACAGGGTTTTATATGGAGGGTCCAGGGGCGGAGCTGAGGGTCAGGGTCCAATAGGGTTGAGGGTAAGGTAACCAGGGGCTAGTCAGGAAAAAAAGGGAGGATATTGTGGCAAATTTTGGCCAACCAGGGTACAGAACAAGTAGAACGTTCTAGAGATATTACAATTAGCCATAACAGACAGGCCAACGGGGCCAACCAGGGTATAGAAATGAACATATTCATGAACTGCAAAACTTAGACTTTGGATTGGGTCCATGGCCTCAGGATAATAGGGGACCGACAAGTCCCCACATTTAAATATTCCTGCAAAGTATTAGAAAAAATCCTTTATGTATGGTCATTTACACAAACATATCCATGAACAAATAGAAAAACTGCACAACTACATGTATCATTAAGCAGGATACTCTGTAGATTCTCACATTAACACTTGGATAATTATATATGATACTTACAAACATTTAAAGGTTTTTTTCCTCCATTTGATTCTTTAAAACTTGCAAAATGTAATGAAATTCTCTTTTAAAACTGCAGAGACTGCTGCATGCCTAAGCAAGCTATTATTTGCTTGCTCGCAATCACCTTTTCCCTGTTAGAGTCACTGATGCATTAATTGCTTATCCAAACTTGAAACAGTTCATGAGTTACTCTGAAGATAAAATAAATATTATTGAGCCAATATGAATGGAATTCATGTCCTCTGCCTCTTAAAGCTGAAAGTCTGTATTTATTACAGGTCAGAATTAAGACTCGATACCGAATAAATGCGAAAATGTGAAATACACTGAGTAGATCACCATGTTTCAAGGGATACTTGCATTTTAGTCTTATTTGACCAAATTAGTGATTAAAGAGAGAAAAGACTGGTCAATTATAACAGAGAAATTAGGTGAAAGAGATGTCTAGGTCTGGTGCAGTTGGAGTCAAAAATGAAGTATATGGGTTTTGAAGCTGGGAAGGGATTCTATATCAGATGATTTTAACACAGCATTACTAAATGCATGATCTTCAAACAAACACATTGGCAACAAATATCATGACATAAGAAATGTTGGTATTCCTTACATTGAATGAAGGAAGGGGAGAAGGAAGGCATGGAGTTTTCAGGAGTATCCAATAAAGCACTTTATTCTAGATCAATATGGACTTTTCATTAAGCAAAAACACTAAGTGGAGGGCTCTTCACCCATTTAATTTTATAGTAAAATTCAGTGAAAAATATTATTTTGGAGTGTAAAAACTTTCATGTTGAAAACATGAGTGTGCTGAGAGATTTTGAAGTCTGGGCCAATGGCAATTCACTGTTGAAAATCCAAGTCTAAAACTTTTCAAATTAAATGACCCAGGACAAAGTAGGAAACACAAGTCCTTCCCTTGAACCTTTACTTGCTTGTTCTAGCTCGTTCCTGAAAATTGTAGGCAAAGAGGATCCCACAGGAATCAAAGGAGCAACAGGGTATATATATCCCTAAAAGACAACTGTACATCTGAACTAACTTGGGAATCAGAGAGACATCAATGAGACAATTCTGAGTCAAACGGTTAGTGAAGAACCCTTTTCCAAAGAAATGACAACTTTTCTCAAGGAAGTTGAGCAGCAGGATATTATGGCTCATGTAGCTGGCAGGTATAAAGCAGATAAAGTGGGAAATTTGTGGAAATAAACACTTTTATTCACTGATTACAGCAGGATGAAGAACCCATTTTATCAGACTCTCGTTCTTAGTAAGAAAGGAAGAAACCTCTATTTATTTTATTAGGTGAAGTTGTTCATTGTCAGAGGTCATATCAGCTGCTTAGCAGAAGGCACTGCTTTAACTTCAGCTCATCATATCTGGAGGCAGCCCTAGAAGTGCTCCTGCACCTCAGCTGGTGCCAGAGCACAGGGACACCCGGACACTCTCTTTAGACTCGTGTGTACCATAAAACTAAAGGCATGTCCCTGAAACAAGCCATCCAATCCTGCACTTTAACACAGAACATGTTCCTGCCAGTGAAGTCTGCATGTAAGAATACAGAGAAAAATACAATTACAAAACATATTGGGGGCTCAATATAATACAGGAAAAAATTGGATTTTGGTACTTACCTTCATAAATGAGCATATATACTAGCTGTTTTCCCTTAAGTGTAGTTAAACAGTGTGCACTTTTGTGTCAGTTTGGGAGGAAGTGAGTTTTTTGGGAAGTTTTAGTTAAACCAATCAGTGGTCAGATTCGAATATTGACACCTGGTGTGACCACTGAAGATGTGAGTCACCTCTGAAGACACACGGGGTTAAAAGCAGAGATTTCCCAGAGTTCGCTCTCTTTCGCCCGTGGTAGCCCAGGGAGCGGCACCGTCTCTGCCCCGCCCGGCCACATGGCTGGGTGGGGGAGGGGAGCCATGGAGGCCCAGGCTGAGGTAGGCCGGAGCCCCGGAGAGAGAGAGAATGTGGAAGGGAATGGAACCGGGCCAGCTCCTGCAGGACTGAGGGGTGGAGAAAACACCGAGGTATCTTTTGTTCCGCCCCCCCGCAACCCCAGAAGAGCGAGCGAGCCTGTGCCGGCAGAGGAGGCGGCGGGGGGGGCTGATGCCCAGCATGTGGGAGCGCCACCGTGAGATCTCAGTGCCCTGAGGGCAGCGGAGCTCGGACTTTTAACCCTTTCCTGGGTGAAGGAAACTTTGTGAAACATTAGTCCTCCTGGCTGGTGGTTGGAGAGAGAAGAGAGACAGTCTGGGACCTGAGATGTTAAGAAGATGTGGAAAAGCTGAAGTGGGAGGAGATGATGGAGTGGCTTTTTTAGCTGGACTTTTCTTGTATAGCCATAGACTGAACCAAGCTACCTGTAATACATGAGACTGCATTTGGGTGGATGCGATAGCCTGAGCCAAGAGACTGACCTGCTGTAATGATATTATATAAAGGAGTGAACAGAGGAAGATGAAGAGGGCGTGGTGGTGCCTTCCATCTTCAGGGAGAAGAGCTCTGTTCTTGAGAAAACCCTCAGCCCCAGGGGATAAGAAAATGGGGGGGGACTGTTGTCCCAAAAATGAGACACGGTTGTTTTTCTCGGCACTTGGCAAAGCATCCTTGAAGAACCCTGAGCAGTTTCGGTCCATGGACGGTGGTGAGAGCACTGTACATGGAAGGAAGATGTCACGATGGCAGATTTTCTCCGGGCGGTGCCATGTGTGACAAGGAAACATGGGGAGTTTCAACCCTGTTTCGTGGGGAGGACTGTGGTACAAGAGAGACTCCTCTCTCCCCTGATGGACTGAGAATTGATTACTTGAGTGAGGGTAACTTGATCAGGACTCCAAGATTTTTTTGTCTCACTGTGCTTTGGTGAAATTTGGGTGGGAGGAGGAGGAATGGTTTAAAAGGTTTTCATTCTGTTTTCCTGTGTGTTTCTGATTTTAGTTTGTAGTTTAATAAAGTTTTTTTTCTTTTTTTTCTAAGTTTAAGCCTGCTCTGCTCTGTTCCTGGTCACATCTCACAGTGGTTAGTTAAAGAAAATACATTTTCATGGGGGCACTGGCATTGGGCCAGCGCCAAACCCTGACAACTTTCCATAGCAGTATCCTAAAATTCTTCACTTCATGCATTCACAGCTAGCATAGCTCTCACACAACTTGTTTTTTCTCTTAAGTGTAAGGAAGGACTTAGTTCAAATGAACTGTGCTGCTTCCTCTGAAATATATAAAATTATGGAAATAATATATGCAAAGTCATAGGTTCTTTAAGGTAGGCCACTGGTATCTCAAATAAGGATTGATTACATTTAGCATCATGTGCACATAAAATAACAATCAATTTTCTTATGTTCGTGACAAATACTTTTTGTGCTCCCAGAAACTGCACAGTCAAATGTCTCCGTTTGGGAGGAAGTGAGTTTTTTGGGAAGTTTTAGTTAAACCAATCAGTGGTCAGATTCGAATATTTTTACATCAAGTAAAGCCGAACTCAGATACAAATGCGTTCCTCACCACAAAAATGGCCAAACAAATAATAGCTGCCAGTGATACTTTTCCTACGGTCCTGTTTGCCCCAAGCGTGGATAAAGGGGCATCTTAGCTACTTAGACCATTCTGGCCCATTGATCCGAGCCTGTCCCAGAGTGTCACGAGCAAGGGGATGGAAGTTCAGCAGCACGTGCTCAATGCCTTATGCTCCACTCAGGGCTCCTGAGAGCTCCTCTAGGGACGGGAGAAACCCCTGCCAGTGGGGACTAACTCCTGTTGTGTCAACCAGGCAGCCTTGGATGGTGTTGGGGCAGCAGCCCATGCAGGGCTCGCTCAGCGTCAGCCCCGGGCAGTGTGGGCAGTGCTACATTCTCAGCAAAGCTCTGCTGCAGGCTTTGGAGAAGTGCGGGTGATCTGTTGTATTGATCCCTGCAGTGCCCAAATTCAGAGCCCGCAGGAAAGGCAGGCTGGGTGAGAGTGATATTCCCATTTGTCCTGCAGCCTTTTTTGGGAACGCTGCCAAAGGGCCGAGGTCTCTCCTCACCACATGGAGGCATCTGCACATTGCAGGGAACTGTCAGTCGGAGCAGGGTTAATCACAGGTTGGAGACTACTGCAAACAGAGTGTCAAAACACCCATTCACAAAGTCCTCCGTGCTAATGCCTGTGCTAGATAGGAAGAGTCCAACATCTGTGAAAAACTGCGAATTCACAGCAGCCTCAGCAGCCATGGTTGTACACACATTGCAGAAAAGTGTGCTTGTGAATTCTCAGCCAGCCTGATAAGCATTTTGAAAGTTTCTGCAATCAATCAATCAATCAATCAATCAATCACTCAAACATTATTTTAAAGGTTTAAAAAGATAAGAAATTAGAGTAAGAAGTTGAAACAGTTACATTACAACAACTTACCTATATCCCAAATGAATTTTTGCATTACAATTTTTGAGGAGACAAACCTCTCACAAACTAGGACAACTGTGTTTTCTCTATAGGGAAATACCTTACAAGTAATGTTATTTTTTGTTTTCTTTGCAGGTTCAATTAAACACAGCCTAAAAATATATACAACATAAAATAATTGTAAGCCAGGTTATTAAGTTACAAAATGCAGCAAAGCCCTGTTGTACCTGTCTGTGTACATAAACACATTTGCTCTCTGATCTCATGACTCATTCTGCAAGTTGCAATAAACAGATGAATGCTCTCAGTGACTCCAAGTCGTTCCTCTTACCATCCTGAATGAATGGGCAAAAGTAGCATTAAACAATATAAACAACTCTTTAATTCTATTAAAACTTAACTCTTAAAAGATCAGTTTTTATTTTGTATTCCAGGGGAAGCAGATGTACCAAATACTCAGAAGAAGATGATTTTAAAAGGTGCTGTTTGGTCTGGCAATTGGTATGGTCGAGAACTGCTTTCCTCAGGAACTGATGGATAATCCCTCGCTAAGCCTCAAAAACTGCATAATGAATAAAGCCTGAATGGACAAACTTGCATTTCACATGTTAGATGGTAATCCTTACATACTCTGAGTAGTGTTTAATAAAGCAGTTAAAGGATACTGGAAAAACATCCTCTCCTGACTTGATCTATGATTTGCGCGTAAGAAAAAACATTGGTTTTCAAAAGACAAAAAGTGTCTTTACATTGAGGAATTCCCTAGATCTGCCTGAGAAAGTTGCACTTCAGAGAAGGCAATGAAACAATACATGGATCAAAAAGAAACTTAGCTTAGTGTTGAGAATAAAAACACAGCAGCACATATTACATATATTAATGAATGAATAAATGAATTTAATGAATAACTGAATGGCTACAACTCCCTAACTTTTATTTCAAGTTGTACAAGTATTCATGTATTTTTTTCCCCACATTTATTTTTAATTAAGACTGTACAAATAAAGTAAGGAAAAGCATGAAGTACAGATAATACTGTCGAAAGAGTGATGTTAAATACGGGCAGAATCAAATAGAGTCAAACCATGTCAAGCAATTTCTGAAGCAATCTGAAGTCTGCTGGTAAGTCGCTGACTGAAAGTCTTAGGAAAATTAATCCACAAATGCCACAGGTTTATGTCCAAAAAGGAGACAGAGGAGTCCTTTTACTTTATTTGAATAAAGGGAGAGGCCATGGGGCATTTCCCCTGGGGTCTCTTGAATTTTTGGAGGGCACAGCCTCCTTTTATCCTAATTTCCTGGTCGCATTTCCCTCTCTCTTTCCTCATTGGCTGAGGTACTTGAGAGGCATAGGCTTCCCGTAAGGCCTAAGATTCCCCTTTAATGTGTAACCCCCCTTTAATTTTTAATTCTTACAGAATTTATGGCTTTTCCCCATTGTTTCTTTCCTCTTTCAATATCCAATTTCATTTATCAGCAACCCTACAGTTTGTTTGTAAAAGCAAATATCTTCTTTTCTATACATCAGGCAGTGGAATCCTTCCCATTGTTTCTTTTATCTCTCAGTGCTAATCTTGTCTATCACAAGCAGACCCATTGCTTGTTTGTAAAGACAAATCTGTCATTCCTCTCAAAAGGAATAGTTTAAAAACCAGAATAAATGTAAAAAAGACAAGACTGGTTATCACATCTTTAATAAATATCCATGCATATGTGCCTTCTGTAATGATAAAAAGTTTTTTCAGTTCAGGTCAGTGAAAGGATTATTGCTGACTGCAGTGGAACTGCATGCTTTGTGAAAAGATCACAGAGAAAACATTAAACTGATTAGCATATCCTTTGTAATCAGTCTCTGTTTTCTCCAATAAAATGAGATACATGCTTATAAATCACAATCATTCCTCTGCTCTCTTTAAGTCTTACTTTGGTATTTCACACCACTGAATTTCCTGTTCTCTTTTCTATTCTTCTAGCATTCACACAAGTAGGGAAAAAAGTGTTGACAGCTCACAGTAAAGAGTCAGAAAGTGCATCCCACTTGTGTGGCTTTTTTGGTTTTTTATTGCTACGTCATGTACATATGTGACCCTCTCCTTAAGTGAGTTTCACTATAATCATTCATACATGCCAAATATCACAGTGATTCAATGAAGGGATTAATTTGTTGCAAAAGTCAGCCTCCTAATGTCAGTGCCCTTCATGATGCTCTGTTCCCACCAATGGAGACCTCCTCAACAAAGCTTCTTGGGTTTATCCTGGAATTTAACAGCAGAAGTGCCAGCTGAGCACCTCTGCAGCTGCCAACATCTCCTGCAGCCCCTCACATCTCAGAGCTGAGGTAGATTTTCATATCTATCTATCTATCTCTATCTCTATCTCTATCTCTATCTCTATCTCTATCTCTATCTCTATCTCTATCTCTATCTCTATCTCATCTCTATCTCTATCTCTATCTCTATCTCTATCTCTATCTCTATCTCTATCTCTATCTCTATCTATCTCTATATCTACATCTATCCAAGATGAGTGTACCTTCAACCTCAGCAGCTCATCTCCTGTACCTGAGACACCTGCCCTGCACCCCATGTCTGTAGGGGTGCATGTGTGTATGGGAGACCCGTTTCCTTCTGGAGCAGCAAATGAGGCACAACAGATCCCACAGGGTAGATTAAATTGATCAAGATGCCCACTTTAAGGCATCTGAACTGAGGATGAGATCTCCACCAACTCTACAGGCAGTTTGGATGCCCAGCTCCCACACAGGTACAGGTGCATGGGAAACTTAAGTACAGCCCTAAATTATTAAATATCTAACTATAATACACCTCATTTTTACTCGGGGAAATAAGGAATGCAAAGAACATGCAGTCCTACTGTAGAGACTTTATGTAGCTGCCTGAGAGTGTTTGATAGCATTTTTCAGGGTAGATGCCGTTTTTTATTTGCCTATCCAAAAGGGCATGTGTTATCTGCAGGTCTTGGGTCGTATCTGCAGGCTCTTCATGGACATTTTTCATTTAAAACAGTATTGGACAGCTATGCTGAGACCACAGAACTAAATTCTAGATACCTGGTTACCACAGACTTGACAACACTTCATATGCAATCTTGGAGCAGCCCAGAAGAGCAAAGACAAAAATTTAAGTAAAAGTGATTCTTGGTCATGATGGCTTAAAATAATAAAATGTGACGAATGTTAAAGCTTTTTTATTATTACTTTTCCCAGAGGGAAACCATAAAGTCTGTGATCTAAAATGTCTGTTACAATCCATGGCTGCACTATCCTATTACCAAGTGCACAAATATTAGCTGAAAGAATAAATTATGATGCACATGGATAATCAAGAGATTTTATAACACGGTCTAAACAATAACAAATCTTCGACATTGAACTACATTGCTGCTGCCTCAGCAACCCCAGATGAATGAGTACAATAATCAACTTTTTAATTTACTGACATTTTCTGCCTTTCTAAACAGGATATGATGATACTGGCCACTTGTGTTTACAATTCTGCATCATGTTGCTTAATTGTCATTTTATGATTTCTTACAGAATCTATTAATCAGTTTTCTTCTACTGGCACATTTTCTCCTTTATAGCCATGGCAATTTGAGAGATTTGTTTTGCTCTCAGCAAATCTGCTGACAGACAGCAAATCAGACCTATGTTTACCTTCAATTTTGAGTAGCTCCTGGGAATACCTTACGATGGCAATCTATGTCATTCACAACACTTTCTGATACTTCAGTGACAAATCAGGTGATACTGGTTCTATACTGCAAGCTGTAGCAATGTGTTTATCTTTTAAATCTGTCAGCTGAGACTAAAATAATCAGCATTAATTATCCAGCAACATAAATGATGAGTTTTCAGTCACTATAAATCTAATCCATATAAAATACATTTTAAGTATAACTAAGATGAGCTAGACAAGCTCTTTTTATTGTTATCAAATGGTTCTTTGAATCTTCAAGGGTCAGTGTCTGTTATCTCCATCATTTATGAGATCTTCATATTAACTGCTATACAATATCCTACAGATACTTTGTGCAACCCTACTGTGAATAATGTCTGGTGTTTACCGCAGATGACATGTCAATTTTGTTTTTCTTTGGCGGCAATTATTATTTGCACACTCCTAAATCAAACTTCAGGGTTCTCAATTTTTTAACTGATTAATTTTTATAAGAACACTAGTGTTTGTCTTCCTGATTTTACTATGAAAAAACAAAACAGGAGGCTAGCAAAAATTGTAGATGAGAAGTTGTTTATGAATAGCATTTTTTCAGCCAATACTTCATACCAAGAACATATATACATTATTTTTAGATAATAGTGTATTTAACCAAGTGATAACGAAGTGGTGTAAAGTAACTATCAGGTCATTGCTTTAAAAGATTTGCTTTCTTCCCTTCCTTTAACCTTTCTGTTCCTGAGAGCCATGGGTAGTTGTAAATGATAAAGGCATCCAAGGTATCAATTAATCCAGTGGATTACTGACTTTAAAATAAAAATCAAAAGTATACACATGCCTTGTTTACTAGAAAAAAGAGAACAAAAGAGAAATCTACTTTTTTATTCCTGGACATTAATCAGATTTAACGGAAATATTGCACAGAATTAAATAGAATTTTGATTAGATTTTAAAGCAGCCCTGCAATTCTCATCCTTAATAGTTTTAGCAAAGTGTCTTTATACTATAGGTACCTTAGAAAATAATTTGAAATAAATTGCTATGGAACCGTGCTATTGTAAAACAACTACACTTTCTTAAGTTTACCCTTTCTTCACACAGATTAATGTTCTATAAATCTGCTAAAGGAGAGAATGCATGGTTCTAAATGCTGAGCAGTACCTTTTGAAACACATATGGTACTTAATGCAGAGATAGTCTAAGAAGTTAAAAATCCAGTATTAGCAGTGGGCCAATGAGTTCTGAAGTCTTATAATTTATATAATTTATAATCAGGTCTGCGTTCTCTGGCAGATTGGAGCTCAAAAAGCCAAACAGAGCCTGCAGGACAGGCAACTGCACTGTAACTGCAGTAGCAGGAGGGGTCACATTTGCGGCTCAGGAACGGCTCAATTGTCTATCAGCAATGTGACCGCTCCTCCTGCGTCCTGCGAGTCCTTCCCTTGCAGTGACAGCAAGAGCTGCTCCCTGCCACTGGCCAGCTCCTTTGCCTGGAGTCCCTTCCCGTGCTGGCAGTACAAGCTCCCTCTTGCCTTGAGCCAAATGCGTGCCTGCACCTTGGACTGGCTTTGCCAGGTCTCCTTTTCCAAGCGTTTGACTCCCAGGCTTCTGCCCCAGCCCAGGGACATTTACTATTTCCATCACCAGGTAGTTTTACACAATGAACCATTTTGGTATTACCTAAGAGGTGAATCATTAAGATTGTGGTGCTGTCTTGTACACAATGTCTTGTTAAGACCAAGAACAAGCTGCTCCTACAGCTTAGTTTGTGGCTATTTCTAGACCATTTGTTCCACACTGCATGACCAAAGAAAATCTATCCTTTTCCTTACCAAGTTTAGGCTACAGCTTAGTGCAAATACATGCTGAAAGTGGAAAAATGTCATAATCCCCTTACATTTTTCTCCTCCCCTCCCCAGCCAGGGTGCTGCCTGAGGGGGTTCTAGAGATGGACCACAACTCACAGACAAATAACCTCAGACTGATGTTTCACAGACAAGACAGGTTCTATTACCCACAGATTGGGTATTGGATTCCTGTGAGGAATTGGATGCCACAGCCTGTCATACACTCGTCAAAGCTTAAGGATCAGTGAAGAAATAGGGACAAACATTGATGTGGTCACTCATCATGGAAATGGGAAATGCCCCAAAGCCAATGCCAATTTAAAAGGGAAATTTATTACAGATTGCTACAACTGGGCTGCTTATATACAGTGACCAGCTTCAGTTAAAAGATGGCAACAGAATGGTACAACTCTGCTCACTCTATATATAAAAGAGGGAAATATCCATTTCAGTTCCCACAATCAAGTATGTTACGGGTTACAAAGTACTGCCTACATATATATGTATATGTGTGTATATAAAGAACCAAACATGGATTGAATTATCTGAATATCCACAGAGCAGGAGTTCTACGCTCAGCGGAGTCCTGGAGTTTTCTCAGCAGGCCTTGGCAGCAAATTCTTAGCGAACGTGTGCCTCTGCTGCCATCCCAAATCTGTGCTTCCCTTGCCCAGCCTGAGTGCAAGTGGGCCATGTGCTGGGCATGGCTGGAGATTTTCATGGCCAAAATCCTCCAGCATCATCACCTTTAACATCTGCTCATTGCTTTGGATAGCACAAATCACAAAACACCCATCTCAGCTGACAAATGTAATTTCTTGCAGATTGCTACAGCCCCACTGCTGATTGACAAATACACAAGAGTCAATTTCAGTTGGAAAATGTCATTTATTACAAATTGCTACACCTGCGCTGACAATACATAACTCTACAAATCTGAATTGAGGTTAAAAAAAGGAATTTATTAGATTATTACAACAATGCTATGTAAAAATATACAAATATCAACTTCAGTTAACAAAAATTAATTTACTGCCAACCTCTACAACAACTCACTAGACACAAAGATCAATTAGGTGTTTAACAATTTAATTTATTACATATTACTACAAGCATACAGCCCATATAGAAATACCAAAATATGCATTCCCTTTCTAAATAGCCCTACACGAAAAATTCAGAAGATAGTTATAGAACTATACAACTCCATACATCTTTAAATAGAATTAAATACATATATAAAAAGACATATGTAACTATAACAATCAACAGATGTAAATATAGATTAAACATTAGATATTACATACT
>VZSE01001330.1:0-76506 GCA_013398275.1 Promerops cafer | reverse complement strand
TACATGTACACGTACACGTACACGTACACGTACACGTACACGTACACGTACACGTACACATACATTAGTAAAGAACTGTTATTCCTTTTCCCATATCTTTGCCTGAAAGCCCCTGAATTTAAAAATTACAATAATTCAGAGGGAAGGGGGTCACATTTTCCATTCCAAGGGAGGTTCCTACCTTCTTTGGCGGACACCTGTCTTTCAAACTAGGGCAAAAAAAATCCCTTCAAAAGATAATTTCCAATAATTTAAATGAAAATTTCACTTGAGAAGATGTATGAGAGTACACATCCTGTCTTTTAAAAAGTATTTTTTAGCTGGAATGATGTAATTTTTCGGTAATAATTAAAAGTCAAACAGCTTTTCTTTCCTTTTGCCATGTTTATAAATTGTATTTTAACTGCCTGTGCCCTGGCCTTACCATGTTAGATATTAGCTTGGGAGGATGATGATGTCTAAATAGGACTCACAATAAATCCAATATACAGGGCTGGAGTCTTTTCTTCTTTGTCATTCCTGCATAGACTCACTGGCTCAGGACATGAAGAGACAAGGCAGCACATGCATTCAAAGCACAGTTCCTGCTATAGAACCCGTCCAAATGAGAGAAAATTAAGTGCAAGGCTCTGCTGCTCTCCAGTGGTGCTGAATGCAAGCACCACAGTTAAAATTTCACCCCTTCTCAAGCTTTCTGCCTTTTTTAAAGCACATTTTCATTTCTTTGTTCCTGAACTGCTGCTGGGACACCGGGTTCTTCAGTGTACATGTTACCTAATGAAAAATATTGATTTTCCCAAGTTTGAATTGTATGATAGAAGTTGCACCAGTGGAGGTTTAGAGTGGATATTAGGAAAAATTTCTTCACTGAAAGCGCTGTCAAACCCTGGCAGAGGCTACCCAGGGCAATGATGGAGTTACCATCCCTGGAGGCATCTGAAAAATCTGCAGATGTATGTCTTGGTTTGAAAAGACAGGTGTCTGCTAAGGAAGGCAAGAGCCTCCTTTGAAATGCAGAATGTAAACCCGCTCCTTCCAAATTATAATTTTGAAATTAAGGGGCTCTCAGGCAAAGATACAGGAATAAGAATAACAGTTCTTTACTAGGAAAAAAAAAAAAATACAAATGCAATAGTACAAAAAACCCAAAACCACTGACAGAGTCAGAATACAACCTGACACCTGTTGGTCAGGGTGTTGGTAGCAGTCTGATTAAATGGTGGCTGCAGTCCTTTTGTATGTGGTTCTGTTGAAGCAGTGATCCTGTAGAAGGGTGTAGTTTTCCTCTGAAGGTCCAGTCGTGCTGTAGATGGGCCTGGTCTTCCTCTGGGAAGACAGTGGAGAAGAATGCTGCTCTTCTGGGTATCCAGTGGGAAAAGGCTGTGTCTGGTGTTCTACATCTCAGATTATATCCAAGTAGGAATGCTTGGCTCCTCCCCCTGGGCAGAGCATCTCACAATGGGACAAGGTAATTTTATCAGTCATGCAGGGAGGCTCCATGGCCCATTAACAGAAGATATTTCCCCGAGAGAGGATTGGTTGTGTGAAGAGATAAAGGAAAACTGCCCCACCTCTAACAGATGGTAATAGAATACACACCCCCCAGCCATATCTTTTAACCTAAGACAATGAGGCACTTGGGGACATGGTTTAGTGGTGGCTTTGGCAGTGCTGGGTTAATGGATGGACTTGATGGTCTTAAAGGGTTTTTCCGACTTAAATAACCCCATGATCAAATGAGGGATGTGAAACAACTCGGAAAAATTTCAATCTCAGCAGGTATTTTCAAGTTTACTGTAAATGTCTATACCAGCTTCCATTGTTCCCATGACAGAACACATGATTCAGAATGGAACTCCCTGTTCCAACTCCCAGGAAAATCAATCTCTCTCAGCAAGTGCAAGATGCCTTCTAAGCTATTCTTATTGTTAAGAAAGCAGGATTTCTGATATTATCTGGACACCTTATAAGAAAGGAAGGGCCTTTTTGCTGCCAGACAACAGCCAACACAGAGCTGTGCAGTCCCAAAATCCAGGAGCTAAGATTCTAACTCCTTCAGTCATCCCTCAGTGAATCACTGGGTCTATTTATGCCTCCGTGGGTGTGATAAACAAATAGCCTGGGACCTGTCAGACTGCACTGCCTCACATCTGCCATTCACAGAGGGAGCTGCCTACAGGCCACCGCCACTCCACAATCCAACCGGAGCTCCCCACCCTGGTCCCACAGTAAGGGACTAAAGGGACCAAACCTTCTGCTGTCAGGGGCCCCCAGAGCCTCCACCAATGGCACCAGGGCTTCGATATTCACTCTGGTGACCTGGGGTATCTTGGCCTGTATAGCGTGGCCAGCAGCAACCGGGAAGCGACTGTCCCTCTGTTCTTGGCACTGCTGTGTTCAGTTTTGGGCCGCTCACTTTAAAAAGGACATTGAGGGGCTGGAGCGTGTCCAGAGAAGAGGAACAAGGCTTGTAAAGGGACTGAAAAACATGTCTTATGAGGCTGTGTTTGTTTAGTCTTGAGAAGAGGAGGTTCAGGGGTGACCTCACAGGTCTCTAGAACTACTGACAGGAGCATGTAGTGAGGTGCGGATGGGGCTCTTCTGCTGTGCCTGCAGAAGAGAACCAAAGAAAATGGCCTAAAGCTGAGATAGGGGAGATTCAAATTAAATACTAGAAAAATTTATTTTTATTGTTTGTGTGGTCAGGGGTTGGAAGAGGTTGCCCAGGGGGGTGGTGGAATCACCACACTGGAGCTGTTTAAGAGGCATCTGGACCTGGGTGATGTGGTTTAGTGGTTTAGTAGTTACAGTGGCAGTGCCAGGTGCATGGTCAGACTGAGTGACAGAACCACAGAATCACAGAATGAACTAGGTTGGAAAAGACCTTTGAGATCATCTGGTCCAACCTGACTCAACACCACCTTGTCAAGCAGACCGTGGCACTGAGTGCTACATCCAGTCTTAAACACCTCCAGGGACGATGACAGTTCCCCTGGCAGCCCATTCCAATGCCCAATCACTCATTCTGTGAAGAATTTCTTCCTAATGCCCAACCTGAACCTCCCCTGGAGCAGCTTAGGGCTGTGTCCTCGTGTCCTGTCTCTCGTTTCCTGGGAGCAGAGCCTCACCTAGCTGCACCCTCCAGACAGGAGGAGTTGTAGAGGGATAAGATCTCCCCTGAGCCTCCTTTTCTCCAGGCTGAGCTCCCCTCAGCTCCCTCACGAAGGTGCTCCAGACCCTTCCCCAGCCTTCCTGCCCTTTTAAAGGTCTCTTCCAATCTTGACGACTCGGTGATTCTGTGATCCCTAACGTGTCTCCGACAGCTCGGCCCTTCCCGGTGCCACCCCACTCCCGCCGAACCCCATCCCCGAAACGCGACACCACCTTCGCGAGCAACCACCCCCGTAACGTCACACAGACCCTGCCTCTCGATGACATCCCACGCAGACCACACCCCCCCCGCATGACTTCACTTCCGTAGTTTCGTCTCACGCTGCCGTGCCGGTAGGCCCCGCCCGGCGCGGGGGGTGAGGTCAGAGACGCGCGCCGCTCCCCGCCCGGCCCTGCCAAGGCTCCGCCGCGCAGCAGGGAGCCGCTCCCCGCCAGGCCCCGCACAACCCCCCGCCGCCGCCATGGAGCTGGCGGACGGCGTGGTGTACCAGGAGGACCCCGGCGGGCCCGGACCCGCCATGATGTCGGAGCGGGTGTCGGGGCTGGCGGGCTCCATCTACCGCGAGTTTGAGCGGCTCATCGGGCGCTACGACGAGGAGGTGGTGGCCGAGCTGATGCCGCTGGTGGTGGCCGTCTTGGAGAACCTAGACTCGGTGTGCGCGCACAGCCAGGAGACCAGCGTGGAGCTGGAGCTGCTGCGGGACGACAATGAGCAGCTGCTCACGCAGTACGAGCGGGAGAAGGCGCTGCGCAAACAGGCCGAGGAGGTGAGTGCGGCGCTGGGCCGGGGCGGCTCCGGCGGGGGCGGCCGCACCTCCCGCGCTGGGCCTGCCCGGGACAGAGCGTGCGGCGTCGGGAGCGAGTACTGGGGCTGCCCCGTCCGGGCGCGGGGCCGGATCCGCCGGTGACGAGTTGGGGTCGCGACGCGGCTCCGCAGGAGGATGAAGAGGGCGGAGAGTCTCTCCCAGTCCTTGCGGCTTAGCCACAGTGGGACCCGTCCGTGCGGCTCCGTGTGCCCTTGGTCCCCTGAGCCGCTCGTCCCGGAGGGATCCCCGGTAACCCCTGCGGAGCGCTGCGCTGCCGGTAGGGCCGCGGGAGGAGAGCGGAGCAAACATGGAACCGTGCGCTGGTTGCGCTGTCACGGCCACGCGGAATGCTCCACGCGGAGGGAGGCGGGTTGTCCATTTTTACAAAAATAGTGACAACGCATTGCAAAAACCATGGAAATACACAGTGTCTAGGCTGAAGCCCTTCCGAGTTGGTACATAAAGCTGCATGCAGCAACAGGTGGTGTGGACTCTCCAGTGATATCGGCTCTGATTTGGGATGTTAGATGTTTTTATTTCAGTTTTTGTACCAAGAACCACTTCGGCATAAATAAGCTTGCGAGGCATTATCTAATTTGATACTATAAAGCAATACAATAGGAAGCAGCTGTGCAGGATAACTTCCTCCAGCTCATTGTCTTGCCAAACTCCTGGAGGAAATTGGATTGTCAGCATTATCTGTAATAGAACAAACCATCTTACAAGTCTATTTCCAGACCCCTTGCCCTGTGCTAATCTCTCTGGTTGTGCTTGCCTTCTAAATTTTCCAAAAATCAGAAGAACAACCGCACTGAGGGTGAACACAATATTTACAGTGAAAGCTTAATTTAAAAAACATTAGTGCTGTACAAATACTTGTTTGTTTCTGTTATGAGTGCAAAATGTTGTCTGCAGATTATTCCAGGACTCAGTTTGTTATGAAGTGCTGTGGTATGAATGGTGTCACCCCAACTCTTGGACTGATAGATCATTCATCCTTCTTGTCAAACACATGGTAGTTTTGTGATGCCTTATGGACTCCAGTCAGGGGACTGGAGTTGCCATGCTATTTCCTACACAAGCTAATATAAAAGGGTCTTTTAGAAAGCGTGTTTATGTTGAGAGTAATAGGAAGGGACTGATAAATGCTTTCTGCACTAATTCATGAGAAAATCCATCAGGCTTGAAGCATGGGCAGCAGTTGCCAGATCCAAAAAAACAGGCCTTGGGCAGCAGGACAGAAACCGTACCAATGTGGTGAAACAGAATGTGGGGTTAATTACGTTGTTGTAGCTTTCCAGGAACTGTATGTGCCTGTATTGGTAGTGTCCTTCACTGCCATCTCCATTTCTGTGTGTCGTGATAAATTAACTTGAGAGGACAGGCTTTATGCAGTTGGAGAACCAGTGCTCATGCTGCAAGACAGCTGAATGATGCTTTCCAATGTGCAGTTAGATCAAAGACTGTATTTTCATGGTAAGCATAAAGGTCATTTTTGTGATGTGCTGAGGTCATTGCGCTGTACAGGTGTGAAAGTGTAAGGTACAGCCTGATGTATTCAGGAGAAGCACATGTGTTAGTCAGGCATAGTTGTTGAATTAGTTCTTCGATGCTGAGATAACTTGATGAGTGCAGTATAGTTGAAATAAAAGGAGGGAACAGAAATGTAACACTATTTTCCTTGGACAAAAAGTTACTGGCTTAGCACATTTCCTTTGTTGTGGAGTTTGGTTGTGTCATCTGGTGGCAAAATGGAGAATTTTGAGCTGCTGAGTTCCATATTTTTTGTCATCTGTTCATAGAATCACACAATGGTTTGGGTTGGAAGGGACCTTAAACTTCATGTCACTCCAACCCCTGCCATGGGCAGGGACACCATTGCAACACCAGGTTGTTCCAAGCCCTGTCCAACCTACCCTTGAGCACGTCCAGGGATGAGGCAGCCACAGCTTCTCTGGGCAATTAACACACCTTTTACTTTCTGCTTGTTGTTGTAGGAAATTTATTTGCAGCAGTATCTTAATGAACATTAAATAGTTTACTATTTGTGTAGGGGTCTCCTTATCCCATTTTGTAATTTTCCTTCTTTATTTCCTGTGCTTAAAAAGTGTTACTAAAGAAATATCTTAGAAGTTGTTGCCTGTGGATTTCTGAAATAATTTTTTTTAAAGTCACCCTGACAGAAGTTCTGGGCCTACTTCTCAACCCTCTGAGTACAGTTTTGATCTTTGTAGTTGCTGCAAAATCACTTGTCTGACTTTTAATGTGGTAGGTTTTTTGATATCACTGAAGGAATGGAGGAACCAGCTACTCTCCTGTTCTGCTTCCAGTTCTTACCTTTCCACTTGGTGACTGTGAGGTAGCAAGTCCTGCCCCAAAGAGGAGAGGGACCAGCATTTGTGCTTCTGCCATTTTATACCCTTATAAGAGTTACTTTTGCAGCAATGTGCTGTTTCAGACCTGCACTTGTAGTTGGCATGTGTTTTGTGTGCACTTGGAAAGAGGATAAAATCTACTCCTTTTAGCCATGCCAAATTAGGATATGTTTTAGCTTTTCTGCTGTTGGTCGGATTAAGCTGTTCTTGAAATCTTTGGCAACCACGAAAAAGGATTTACCACTACTAAAATTGGTTTAAGCCATAGCATGAACTCGAGGTCTGCTTTTTCTTACTGTTCCCAGAGGTAACTTTCTTCCTTAGGATTGTATGTTGAGTAAACACTGTGCAGTAGGAGTTTAGGTATTTTTCATTTGAGAGAAAAAAACCAAGATGCATTCTACAGAAAACTTTCACTCTATTTTACAGCTATCAGGTTGTTTTCATTTTCATGTGTTTTTCTGTCCCTCAAGTCCTGAACTGGCTTTTTAGGTGATTTTTTTTCTCCCTGCTCCAAGAGGAACTTGCCATTGGCTGAGAATCTGTCATTGTTGCAATACACATTGCTGAAGGACATGTCACTGAGTAATAAAGATTGCCAAGTGGGTGGGACCCTGACATCAGATATGCTCAGCATTGCGCCTGGGTCCTGTGACAGGAAAACAAGTCAAGATGTAAAGAGACAGAAGATGACATAAATACAGGAAGAGATATTTCATTTGGCTAATAATGTGCTGCTGAGTGCTTCAGTGGTTGTAGGACAGAGGGTTCCGAATGTGCTGGGCTGTTGTGTAGTCTGAGTTCTTATTTATTCCAAAGATCTCTGCAAACTTTCAAGTAGGTTTAAAATTGATTATGTAATGATTTTTGATTTTAGTTTGTGAGGGACTTTTTCACACTTTTTATATGAGGTCTTTAAGAACAGATTGGACAAAGGTCTGAAATGACACACTTGAACCTGCCTGGAGAAAATGGGATGGATTAAATGGGAGTTGCCAAACATGATGATGAAGGTAACACAGATTGGGTTTCAGTAGCAGGCACATGCAGGAGGAGCTGTGCATCGCATCCTGTGTTACACCTCATCAATCCTAATCAAAATTAGAATCCAGACATCCAGTGCTAAGCATCAGAACCTGGAAACAAGGTGACCTTTTAGGGATCATTCCAGCTGCATTTTCTGTAATCTTATATAATCTGGTCTGATTGTTTTAAAGACAGGATGGTGTCCTTCAGCTTGCTCTTAAAAAAAAGTACCAAAAGTCTCACTTCTCACACTTCTCATTAGAGTTATAAGACACATCTTTGCGACCCAAAATGTCACTTAAAATGGGGAAAACTAGATTTTTGTCTGCCTCAGTGTTTTGTATAACCAGTAGCTGGGGTTGAAATGAGAGGATGGCTGAGTGCCTAACGTGTTCCTACGTATGTGGCTGGATTTACATTAAACAGTGCAGGAGATAGGCAGTATTTGAGTGTATTGTCAATGTAAGTGGAAAAAAAAAGTCTTAATAAGGGTGCTCAGCCTGTCCTTGGCTGCTGTGGTAGTTTATCTAACTAGTTCTTCTGTTATACTTGTGCAGGCTTAGTCAGGATATGATGATCGATCTGCTGGGACTGTGTCTGTGATTATACTATTACCAGAAGGAGAAATGAAACCAAATAAAAAAAGTCCAAAGTTCTCAATCCCAAGATCTGATCAGGTATAGTTTACAGCAGGGGAGGGAAAAATACTCAGCTGTAATTACAGAAATGCTTTAAAGTATAGTAATGTAGATTTGAACTTCAACAAAATGAAGGTAAACTAGTGGAAGGTAACAAAACTGTTGCAGGCAAAACCAGTTTTACTGCTTGCAGTTGAAGAACTTGAGAGGAAATATGAAATTTTATCTATCTGTAGTTTCATGAGTAACAGTGACATTAATGGCTCTGAATGGCTGTTTGTTATTCATGAGTATAATTGTCCCTGGCCTTTAGCAAGCTGTGGCACATTTTTGGGAAATCATCAGAGAAACAACTAAACAAAGATGTTACAGTTTTATAATTCTTCTTTCATGTTTTCCTATGTTTAGTGTAACAAACTGTGTTGGTCTTTAGCCCCAGTGCCAAATTTACGTCAAACTTTGAAGCCCTTTTTGAAAAGGGAGTCTGCCAAGAATAGGCCAGACATGACTTGAATGTTAAAACGGCAAAAGTCTCGAATCAGTTACTACAAAGAAGACGGGAAACAAGCTTAAACACTGAAGTTTTAAAATTACATTGACTAATTAATATTCCCAAACTTTGTGTGGAGGGGGTAGAAAGATTTCTGCATGTCTGTGTTTGAAGAGGGATTTTCGATGGCAACACCCAAAGCGGAGCTACGTGGGCTATGTCAGCTGTTCCTCACTTGTCGTGGTTTAGCTTCGAGCACAGTCATATGAACACCATGCCCTGTGATAGCTGTGCAGAGCTTGTCTGAAAGGAACTCTTGTTTCACTTCATAGCTTTTGATGCATTTCTACATCTGAAGTACTTCTTAGGCAGAACTTCTTCTGATGACCCTGTTCAACTGAAGCCCTTTTCATAAGGTTATGAGTTTCTGCTTTTGTAAAAGCTCTAAAACACAATGGCTGAAATGTAGTAGTAGTTCATTAACAGTTGATGTGTGACCATTAGAAATATTTTTCCCACTAAATTTTCCTAACAATACATAGGAAAAAATATTCAAATCAGATTACTGTTTTCAAGTTGCTGCCTTCACTGTCTCTTTTCTTCCATGTGGTCCTCAGCTGCCTTTGCCTCTTTAACTGTCATGGGTGTTTGGGATTTTTTCCTGCAGAGGTTTCTGGTCTGCTTCTCCTCCCTGTTCTATGAGCCTTCTGCATAACTTGTCTTGGTGGCCTTGTCTTCTCCTTGCAATGCAGAGCATAGAGTACTGTATGACCTAAAACATCCTTGGCTTTTATACATATTCTATGTGCCAGCAATACACACTGAATTTCTTGATTTTTTGGGTAAGATAAATAGCAAAAAAAAGTGCTTTTAAAGCTGCTGTAATGGTATGTTGATAATTTTTGTTAGGGAATGTAAACACTGATGCATTCATGAGTGAATTCCAGAACTGGGGAGTCACAGATGTGGTAGACCAAGGAAATAGAAGGTGATGGTGATCAGCACAGAGTTTTCTGTGCAGTTGACAGATTGTAGATAGTTACTAAGGATTTGATAAAGACTGTGAGAATTTGTAGCGGAATTGGGTGGGAATGGAAAAGATATAAAATAATTTTGGTTGGCACTACTACTGGGGTGTCCCTGTTGCAGTGTCTGTACCTTTGTGGCTTATTGGTGAAAATAACTTTGCTGATGATCAGTCAAACTAAGGATACCAAGACTCTGTGTTCACATGCACTGTTGGCAATTGTTGTACATTAAGACAATAATGAAGTAAGTCATATTTATGTTAATCCCAAGCAGGTTCTCTGGAGTAGCTGGCACTTTGTTGAAAGTTACTACACAATATAACCTAGGCTAGGTGCTTGACTGATGGACCTGGACTGAAATAGTTCTTTGTGTTTAAATGTGGCCTGTGGATCTATTCAGTTGTTTTGGAAACCACCTTGCACCTTCCTGGCTGTGAAGGGCTGCTGTGTTGCTTCCTACCTGCTGTAAAACCTGTCATTAGCTGTTTGCTCTAACTTAACTATTTTGTTGTTGTTTAGAAATTCATTGAGTTTGAAGATTCTCAAGAACAAGAGAAAAAGGACTTACAGACCAGAGTGGAAGCATTAGAGTCTCAAACTCGACAACTTGAACTAAAAGCAAAAAACTATGCTGATCAAAGTAAGTAAAACATGGTGCACTCCCTGTAAGTGATATTAGTGCATTTTAGGTTTTGTTCTGTAAAGTGATAATATGTGTGCTAAATGTCTGTGCCCTCTGGTTTCTGTACTTAGATAACTGGGTTTAACTCTTGTGCAAGTCTGTTTTCTTTAGAATTAAGGCAAACAAGTCAGATAGGAGCTTGTGGACTTGTAATCTGATTTTTCTGGTATCCTGCTTGTATTATTTGCCTTTTAGACAGTGCTGTTTTCACATTTAGCAACTTTTTCTGGAGATGCTTAGATTACTTCCTTGTTAGATGATAAAATAAGCTATTTTCTTCCTATCAAACAGTTGTCTGTGCTAAAATAAAGGGAATCTGCAGGTTTAGAAGCACAGCTGGGATGAGAAGAGCACTGATGGTGATTCTCATTAACTTTTATATAGTTTTTTCTGAATTATTTATTTTTATGAGACATTTAGTTTTTAGGTAAAAATGTTTAGGGAGGACACTTTCCTTTTTAGAGATGTTCTCTGTAATAAAAAAAAAAAACTACTGGAAACTTTGGAAAAAGATGAGAGTGATCAGTTGTCTTGAAATGCTTGAAGTTACATATATTGCAGTTTAGACATGCTGCTGGGCTGCTTCTTATAGTCATTGAATGAAACTTCATCATCAGTTTTTCTGCTCTTCAAGCTTCTAAGCCATCTTCTGTTGATGTGAGACTGGTGTGTTCATCAGTTAATACATAGCTTTTATTGCTGGACCCCGCAGGGAATGTAAAGTGCGACTGTGACGAGGCTGAGAGATGACCAGTTTCTAAAAGTAGTGCCAGTCATCAAAATAGCCCTTTTCACTATTTTTTCTTCCTTTATTTCTGCTCAGCCACATTTCCTGCCCCTAACACAGTAAGTTATAGCTCTTTTCCATCTGAAGCTCTAACACTTTTCCTGTAAAGTTTAATTTTCAGTGGCATGATTGAGTCTATAGCAGGGCAGGAGTATTAGTCTGAGAGTGTTAAGATGAATGTGGCATCTAGGGCAGAATTTTACTGAAATTTGGACAGCTGAGAATGGTGTTGGCAAATCTTAAGAGGCATCACCTGCTTCGTTATCCACTGTTCAAATCCCAGATTCTGTACAGGCAGGGATGAAGGAGCACTTCAAGCAATCTTTCCTAGTGAAGACCAGGGTGATTATTTCCTAGGATTGTCTCTTTGTAGTTGAAGTCAGGCTAAAATGGATAATTGTAGAGACTTGTACCAGAAACCCTGTGATTCTTGTGGAACTGCGTTGTGTGTGTATTTAAGAGCCTCACAAGAGGTGAAAAGAAAATATTGTAGCAGGAGTTGAGTGGTCTGTTTTGGTAACTAAAACACTGTTTCTAGAAGGCCTGTGCTCTAAACACACAGCCCAAACAGCTTGTTCGTGGGAGACTCAGCTCTTTGACAACAAGATTATGGATCAAGATTGCATTGTGTCAATGGCTGTAGGCCATAGCTTTATTCTGTTAATGCAAT
This sequence comes from Promerops cafer, assembly GCA_013398275.1. Taxonomy (NCBI): domain Eukaryota; kingdom Metazoa; phylum Chordata; class Aves; order Passeriformes; family Nectariniidae; genus Promerops; species Promerops cafer. Next base: position 64,833 of record VZSE01001330.1, on the reverse strand, counting down.
CAGACGGACAAAGTGGTTGCATGAAAAAGAAAAATCAGTTGGATTTCTGGCAATGTATGTGGCAGCATACCTGGAGTTTCTCTAATAGAAATTACGTTTACCATGTATTGATAGCACCACTTTATGTTGCTCTGTGAGTCTGTTGGTGTGAAATTCTCTCTTTGCTTTGAAGCCTTCAAGTGCATGTATGATTTTAAAGTTTTATTTATATATTGTGTGTATGTGTGTGTATATATGATAATAATGAAAGTATTTGCCGAAGAAACTCAGTTGTTCCAGTAGAAGCACTGAGGGTTGCTAGAACTATTTTTTTTGTAAGAAGTAATGTTGCTAAAAACAGTTATTGTAACTACATAAAGCTCTAGTGATAGAAGAATGACTTTAAGACAGTTCCAAAATCTATTTATTGGAGAAAAAAATATTTTTATTGGAGAAAAACCTTCTGTGATGGCAAATTTTTATATTTGGAGAAACAACAGGGCTGGGTTAAACACTGAGTTTGCTTATGCTTGGCTTTGATAAGCTGTCTCGGACAACATGAAAGGCTGCTGGGAAGATTTGACATGCTGCTGATGCAGAGCAAGATCAAAGGGGACATAAGCACATTTGTTGAACACTTAATGAATATGATGCGAGTACACTGGTTTTTTTAGTGCTCTAAATTTCTAAGGTATGAAAACTATACAAGTGTCTATATTCGTGAAGTAGCTTCATCCTACTGCATTACCCTGTTTAGTTTTATAGACCAGGCAACTGGCATGTTGTACGATCCCAATGACCGATGTGTCACTTCCATTCAGCTCCAAGTCTTTTAGCTATATTTCTTTTTCTTTCTAATTCTATAGTACTGCCTGTGCATCTAAATTAGGGTCTGGTGTTGCCAACTGTGTTACCATGTTGACATTCAAAACAGTGGCAATGCTATCACTGGTAATGGGAGTTGCAAATGTCTGGCACAGAGCAAGTAAGCAAATAAAACCTTGGTCTGGAGTGCAGAGTGAGATCACAATATCAGTTCGTGACATGAGTAATAGATTAGAATGAAAAACAGGTAAAACGTGGTTCTGTGTCATACTTTACCTACAAGACTTTTTGCTTCTTGTAGTCTGCCCGTGCTCTGTGCATTTTTCCTCAGATAAGCAAAGCCTGTGAGAACAAGTTTGTCCGTTAAAAAGTTCTGACTCATTCTCTTGAACACTGTCAGTTCTGAGCATTTAGTGAAGGCTTGTCAGCTGGGGCAGCTCTTAAGTTACATGGTGGAGTTCAGCTTGAGTGTATGTGCTTAAACCTGTGTGCCAGTTAAAATTGCTCAAGAAGTTATGGTTGTTATGTGTTGAATTTTAAGTGCTTTTTTGTGCAGTCTAAGTGATTGTCATACTAAATCAAAAGAAAAAAAAAAGTATTTCTTTGCACTTCAGTTTACCCTGGGGGAGTGCTTCTACAGCCGTGTATTCAACCAGTTAGGTTGGAATAGAATAAAGCTGCCGTTTGAAATTACTTCAGTGAAATCAGGAGGTTATTTTGTGTCAACCAGTTGCTAAGTTCTTGTGGTTCACTGGGTTCTTTCCCCTCCCCCCCATTAGAAATGGAAACAGTTGCTGCCAGATGAGTGAACTACCTTGAAGTGCTCTCTTCTTTCTTAGGAGGAGGTGGAAAGAGGGGGAGATGACAGCAAGACTGCTGGGAGGACTGTGAGTCCAGCAGATGATGAAATCCCAAGTGGTGGGAGCAGATGCACTGGACTTACCACTCCTGCACGATGTGTAGCACTCAGTCCTGGTAGTTGATGGGCTGTGGTGCTTGCCTAAGTCGAGTTTGCTGCCAAAAAATGGTGCAATATGTGGCACCCTGGGATAATTCGTTAGACTTTACAGCTGCTTAAAGGAGAGCAGAGGCATAAGGATTTGCGGCTTCTGTTTGAGTGCAAGAATGTGCAGCACTGCTGAAGCTCCTTGGCTTGTGATCCAGCTTTTCGTCTCATTTTGCACTGCTGCTCTTGGCTGTAACTTTCCCTGGGTTGCCCCTGTCTGTTGTGTGGCCTGGCTCTCAGCAGTACATGGACAGAGAGGGGGGGGAAGTGACTGTGCTCTTGGGGTCTGTGCTGTGTGGAAGGTCAAGCAAGTTAAATAGCACAATATTCCTGGGGATTTGTTTGGGAATGATGTTGATACAGGCAGAGTTTTTAGAAGTTCTTGCTGTGGGTCTATAGTAAACTTTTACTGAGTGTTGGCAAATGTCTATTTTTGGGTTTATGACTTATCTAGAATTCATGTCGTTTTTTCCTTCTCAGCAGCAGAGGGCGCCTGTGAACATGATGCCACGTGTTCAGTAAATAACATTTTTCTGTTCTGCGGTGGTGTATCTGAGGCCAATGCCAGTCTTTGATATAATCTTAAGTATTTCTTACAGGAGCTTGAAAATACCTGACTTCCACATTATTTCAAGTCTTTGCTGTTGTGAGACCCCCTAGTTCTACTTGTAATTTGCAGCATTAAAATATTTAAAATGTCAACCCTGCACCTGGAAAATGGTGGGCTGTTGAAAACTTATAATAGCAATTCGCAGCTCATTTGTCCAGCAGTGCTCTGTGGAGGCACATGATACTGCTGGGATAGTGCTCAGTCTCCAGTTACAGTAAGGGATAAGATCTTCTCAGAGCTCACCCGATGTTCCTCTGAGTTCACGGTAGGGGGGGATGGTTTCAGAGGTTTATTGTAGTTTCCTTTCTTGCCTCTCTTTCTGGGAATGTCAGTTTTCTTTATGTATTACAGGCTATAAGTTAATTAAATTTTGGGGAGTAAAAAATGAGTAGTATATTTTGACTTACTGCAGGAATGGGACAGCTTTGGCATAATCTTTCTGGAGGAATCATTCTTGGAGTAACTTATTTATTAGAGAATCTGAAAAACACAATGACTGCATGACTGAATGCTTTCTGATGGAGGTGGTAGGCTGTGGGAGTTGAAAGATTTGGCTACTTTTCTGAATCTGCCTAGTGCTAAAGTACAACCAAGATAACAAACTGCATTTGACAAGACAACAGAGGTATCTGATTTTACCAAACCTGAGTTTATCAAACCTGAGCTTTGTGCTCAAGACAGATTACGTTTGGGGAAAACTACATTTGTAAAAGAAACCTAACAAAACAAGCAAACAAACCCCAAATAAGTATAATCCCAAGAAACAGCTCTTGGGTTTTGGAGCTGTAAATGTTGTGACAACTCTTGGGATGATGGTGTTTCCACAGGTGACACTGTGCAGATATTGCTTGCTGAAGGTTTTATTTGGGATATGAGACAAACGCTTTGGAAGCTGACCTAAAAACATTTGTTTTTCTCAGAAGCTAAACAGAACTATTGCTTCCATTGGCTTCAAGAGAAAATGCAAGACCAGGTTTTGTTGCAAATGTTCTGCAGATGTTATTTGGTATTTGATTTTCCTCTGAGCATTCAGGACACCAGCATTGCTGTAATGTACACCCAGGCAGACAGGCACTCATGGATAATCTGAAGGCATCCAATATCTGAGATATCTCTGCACATGGAATATCATGCAGCTCATGTGGATCTGTACTTAATAGGGAGACTCTGATGTGAATTTTCAGCTGTGAAGTTTAACAGAAACAGAAACGTCCCAGAAAATCGTTTTGAGATTTAATTTGTGTATCTGCACAGATGGTGATGTGAATAACTAAACTGGTGTTAAACAGCTCTGTCAGTAAATGCTGCTTCTAGGGATGGCTCAACTGGTGTTTATCTCAAGGAATAAAAGAAAGCTTTTCAACAGGTCCTGGAAAGAAGTTGAAAGGTTCAGGTTTGTTCAGTGGGGGTCTCGATTGTTCCTACTTCACTTTCACAGACTGACAGCAGCAGAACTAATCTGATTTCCAGCAAAGAAGGAACAGAATGGCTTGAGTTCTTGTATTTCTTGATTAGCAGATGTGCAACTGAACTGTTTGCTGGTGTGTTCTCAGTGTGGATGTTCCTCATCTCTGATGATGTCCATCATTATCTCAGGTTTGTTTACCAGGCAGATTCCCCCTGCCCTTTGCTGCACTGTGCCTCAGGTATCAGTCACTACACCTGAAAAATCCTTCTGTAAGAAGTGTGAATATGAGAGTGTGCTGGAAAGGGAAGCTTTCCTCCTGACTGCATTTCCCAGTGCCTTTCCTGGCTTCCCGATGCTGTTCCCAAAGACCTGCTATCTGTGTGGTTTTGGGAGCCAGCAGCCCACTAGATGGAGCAGGGGGTACAGCTGGCTCCAGAGCAGGCACCGAGCCAAGCTACAGGACTCAAGGCTAAAATAAAATGGAGCAGGAAATTAGAGCAGTGATTGGCCTGCTTTAAGCTTAACTGTTAACATACCTGAGCAAAAGCGGTGAGAAGAGCTTGAAATCCACTGGTGTATAATTAACTGCTCATGTGTTTTTTTAAATTAAGGGAGTATTGTAGTTTATGTGCTGGAGCTTGGTTATTATAGTGATTCTGTTGCTCAAAATACTGCAGTAACTTAAGAAAATGTCTCTTAGAATCTTACATTCCTGAGTTTTCATTGGCTTTTAAAACAAATCCAGTCTGCTAAAGCTTCTGTGTCCACACTGACTTCATGTGGATTTTCTCAGGCAGGGACTTGCTTCAATAGCCAAGTGTATAAATGGAGCATCCCACTGTTTGCAAAGCAGTCAATCAAAAGTTTTCTCAGTGAAACCCTTCTTCGTGCAGAGACTGGGCAAGAAGTTGGTTTTTGGACTTGATTTTGTGCAGAAGTTTCTTGTATATATTCTCAATTGTTTGAGTTTCATCCTATGTGAGGGATGTCCTGGAATATGGTTGTCTGTATAATAAATGTTGTAGTAGAATGTTTAAAGAATTCAGTTTTTTTAAAGTTTTGTGTTGGGTTTTCAGTAACAAATTGTAGGGATTTTGTGTGCCTGGGACATAGTGCAAACTTGAACATTCCAGAAGTGTCAAGAGAAGACGATTGCTGCTGCATGTGTTGATATTTGCTATCAACAGAGCATTCTTGACAGCTAAATTATCTTCATAATTTCAAGTGCCCCGCTTATTAAACTGAGATCTAGACCTGTAGTTCACAGAGTAAGAGCTACTTGAAGATGCTAGTCTTGTCAAGGGGTTGAATTTTTCACTTGTTTTACAAATTAGTTTTCTGTGCTGGTTTGATTTGCAGGTCTTACCACTTCCAGGTTAAACACTTGTTTGATAGCTCAGTCCTCTTTTCAGTCCATGAGTCATGTGTGTGCTCTTTGGAAACTACTCAGGAGGTCATGAGGTCCTTCTGGATCTACATCTTAACTTTGGTGTGGGACCTGCATGAAAGAATAGAGCCAGATGAAAGCTGTCCAAGGAGAGTCTTCAGACAGTCCTGGTGCCTGGAAAGGCTCATTAATGAGCTGGATCTCTGTCTTGGCTTGTGTAGGAAGAACTTGTAATTCCTCTTGAAGGCATCGCACTGGTTGGATTTGCCATTCTAGCAGGTCTGTTTCTCTTTCTCCCCCTCAGGCTTATCAGGAGTTTGAGGCAGAGGACAACATACAGATGAAGGGTGTTCCAAACTTGGTAAAAGCCATCAGACTTGGGAGGTAAGCTCTGACTTTCAAACAGGCAGGGTGAGCAGCTTGGCTGCCTAGTTCCTCATAATGCTGTCAGGAGACAGAAACTTCAGTTTCTCTAGTTTACTATTATATTTCATTTCCCATTTTTAGGCTTAATTGGTTTTCTGTGAGAGAGCTTTGATCAAGATTGGTGCCTCAGGTCATTAAAGGTGTTAGAACATTGACAGTGCTGGAGAGGTTCACACTAGGCCTTGGGTTTGAGTTTGTGGTGATGTTCCAGGGGGATCCTTCTCTTCAGCCTAAAAGCACTAGAATATTTGCATTTTATGCTCATACTTATGGTGCTTGAAGACCTTTATATTTTTTTCCATATAAGCTTCTAAGAGTGAGTAGTGCAACTTTTTTGTTGCATGTTATATTTTGCACATGTATTATCTTAAACAATGTAATCTTGCAATACAAGATCTTCCTTGATGTAGCAAGGCTTTGTAATGGCTTTGTAAAAACACATTGCAACAAAGACAATGGATACTTTTTCTTTTAGGATATATGTAATCAAACTAATTTTATCATCTACCCATAAGAATTTGACATCTTAGTGGAAAAAAGTCTGAGACTGAAACATCAGAGGAACTTCTTGTATTGTTACTTAAGTCAAACTGATAGGAATTATGTCTGGTTGGCACTTGGCAGGCCCAGCATGTGGCAAGCAGTGCCAGCACACAGCTCCATTCCTCTTGGGGTATTATCAGGGCCAGACTTCCACTCCTCTGTATGTTGGTGTGCTAAAATGGAACTGGTGACAATTCAGTTTAAAATGTGTTTCTGGGTGTCAGTGAAAGCCATTTTGCCTTCCTATTTAGTTTTGTCTTACTGCTGATGGGAATGTTCCTTTAATAGTGACTTAAGTTTCTCGGTGTTTTTGGGGTGAGAATCTGGTGGTTTTCCTCAAAATTCTTCTGACTCTGTGTTCAAGTCAGTGGTGATCTCTGATCCTTGGGGAATATCTGATCTCTTGCACAGTGTTTAATTGGAAAAAGAAAGTGTATTTGGTTGGGTTTTTTTGGCAAATCTTATCTTGATGGGAGGCCTGTTTAGGGTAGAATAGATTTCCGGTGCTGTGTCTCATCCTGTTGGTACTGGAAAAGCCAGTTCTGAAGACTGTTGATGTGGTATCTGTTGAGGGTGTGTAACTTAGTGTACATCCTCTTCTGGCTGAAACTTCCAGCTCTAGGAGTGTAATGTATTGCACAGATGGAAATGACTTCCAGATAAAAGTACTTAATGTCAGTTATATCATCATCTGGGCCCTTAATAGTTTTAACCTTTGTACCTAATGAAAACAGTGGTCAGATCTCATGGAGATAGCCCCCTTGACTATGCAGCATCACTAGCTATGTACATTTGTCTTCAATGACTTGATTCAAGGAACTATTTATTATAACTGGGCCATTAAAGTTTTAAAACATTTTAAAGCATTTCTTTCTTCACAGATGGAGAAAGTGATGTGCTTCTTTATGGAATCTCAACCTGTGTGTGTGTGTTGTATGCATAACAGTGGGAAATGCTTTTGTGGATTTCCTGCAGGCTGGTTTTGGGCAGCTGCAAAGAAGGGTGTTCGTAACACCTGATGTGGTGTTAATCTTCATTAAATGTACTGTTGAGTACTTTTCCAGAATCCACTTGCAGAATTCATCCCTGGAGTTGGCTGCACTGCCTAGACATGAAGTCACTGAACAATGTTGGGTGCATCACCCTGGTTTGTGTGGGAGCTCCAGGCGAGGCTGAATTGAGCTGTGACTTCACCACCCAGCATGAAGAAGCAAGGAGGCTCCTTGGACACTGTTCATTGGAGGGGGAGCTGGTTTCAGCAAACATGAGGCCCATCAGTCATGCAGTTTGCACTTTCTGAGCTCCTGTTTTCCCAAAGCAGGTTTAGCACAGTGGAAAGGTTACGAGGGAGATCCTCTGGGAGCTGTGGTACACAGCTGGGGCACAGTGTGCTCACGTGGGAGCTGCTGAGTATTTCTGATGGGCAGCTGTTTAACATCTCATAACTCATGACTAGGATGTCAATCATGCAAAGATAGTGGATAAAATATGGTCTGTCACATCATAGCTTTGTTAACTGTAAGTTCTGACTCTTGTTTCTGTAGTCTCTTACCAAAGGCTTCCGTAAAACTGCACTTCAAGTGTACAAGGAGACTTAAAACACCTTGTGCCTCAAAACAATAAATGGAACTTTTCCATTCAGTACTGTTGTACGTCACATAAATATTTATTTTTTAGATGCATGCATCGTGCTGTAAAATACATTTTTCTCTATGGTGTGTTATAGATACTTGTGCTTCCCCTGCTGCTATTTGATCCAAAGAGCTTTTGTTCCGTTCCGTAACAGGGCAGAAATGGAAGCATTCGGTCTGGCAATGATATAAATAATATTTTGGCCAGATATTTATAGGTGGACTGCAAAATGTTGTGTCAAGGAACGTAATGTTCTTATCAGAGCAAGATTATATCAGGAGTTCAGAATGTTTATACAGATTTGAGTGAGTAGACAGTTATGTATTTTGGTTCCAGCATTTGACTTGGGCAAAGACTTTTTTCCATTAAAACATACTTATGATAAAATACTGTGTCAAAATACAGATATATGGATCAAAAAGAAATGGTATATTGAGAATTAATTTTCAGGAGACCCAGTTGGCAACATGAAAATATACAAATAGAAGAGAAGATCTTGACATTTGTAGGATGTAGAATTTGTAGCAAGTAGAATAAGCTCAGTTACACAATTTGATGCACGTGCTTATGTCACATAAATATTGTGTTAAAAAATACCTGGATAAAAAGATGGAATTTACATCTAAGCAGCAAAAATGCTGTGTGTTTGAATGACACAGTAAGTTGTATGTAGAAGGTTCTGAATTCTGTTAGTTTTTCTGCTAATTAATTGCATTGAGATAGCACAGTTTGTTTCTGCTCAGTTTCATCTGAGCTGAAGCAGCCCAGATGAGCTGAGCTGCTCAGTTTGTTTCATCTCCCTCTAATAAGTACTTACTGTTTAAAGTTCTCCTGAATCTGCTAGATGTATTTTTAATTTCTTGGAATACCTACAGAGGTATTCAAATGTCTTCTCTCCTTAATGCTCAGTGAAGTGTGAGTGAATGCTAGCAGAAACCTTAATTTCTGTACCACACTGAACCTGTTTTAACAAATACCTTGCCTATGTTTGTCTTGGTTAAACACCTCTGGAAATTATGTGGATGTGTTTTAGGGAACTGATGTAGGACCTTAGCTGGAGCCCATGGCTTCATGTGGGATTGAGTGATGTGACCTGTGCCTCTTCCTGCAGTTTCCATGTGAAACGATCTGGATTGGAGTGAGCAGTAAGCTGGCCTTGAACAGAAAAATCCCCTCTCACTGCCCTAGCAATCAGCAGGGGAAGATAGGACTTGGGCTCTTAAGGGGAATGCAAATTGCAAGATTGTGCTGCTGTTGATGTGCTTAGAAAGCTCAGTGATAAGATCTTAAAACCACAAACACTGACATACATTTTATCCTGCTTTTTGGTATTCACTACTAGGAATACTCTGATCTGCTTGCTTAGTCTCAGGCAAGTCAGTCTCACTTACTAGAACTATGAATTTACTTTTAATTCTATTTTTTTTTCTTCTTCCAGTTAGCAGACTTGAGGAGCGGGAGGCAGAACTCAAGAAGGAATACAATGCACTTCATTCAAGACATACAGAGGTGGGTTGTTACACCAAGATGATTTTGGAGCATCTGTAAAAATGTAGATCTGTGGAAAACCTTGTGTTGTGAGCAATTGGGATAATTATTGAATATTTTGGTTTGTACACTGAATTGTGTCCAGGCTTCATTTGATGTCATTTTCCTCATTCACATCTGAGTGACTTTCTCAATGTTTGATTACACATCTGTCATTTTTATAGCTTTGTCAGATATTGAGAAGTTTTAAAAAGGAATTTTTTCTTCCATGTTTCAAAGGCAATTCTTCAAAACACACTAATAAGCTTCAAAGAAATAGAAGTGAAATTACATTTTCATACTCTTTCTGTCAATTTTCTGTGTTGGTTTTATTTGTACCATTGAAGGAACAAATCCTTTCAAAACCTGGCCTACTGGGATTTGTGCCATACTTTATTGATAGCTATTGAAAATGGGATTTGCTCATGAAGATGGAACAAGTTTGAATTTGTTAATTTAAATAAATAAGAGCCACACTATTTAAGTTGGGTCCAAAGCATAAAAACAGGACTTGCAGTGCTTCAAGTTTTCAGTAGCAGGTTGTCTTTCCCATGCAGGGATGTTTTACTGCCTAAGTCATATACTTATTTTAGTGAGGAAGTCACTAGGTCCTTTGAATTATTCTGATTAATCTGGAGTCCCACTTGAACACAGTTCTCCTTACTCTTCTTGCTTTGCCTTTGGAAGGTCAGAGAGCTGGTTTTACATCCTTGCTACCAAAGAGAGCAATGCCATACTGACTGCTCTCAGTCCAAAAGACTTTGCTTCCCATTTGGGAAAGGGGAAGCAGATAAAGATGTCAGATTTGGTTATGTTAAATGCTTTCAGCAACCTTAAGTGTTTTATACTGACAGCAGCTGAAAAGTGACTTGGAACCACGACTAGTCTGTAGCGCTTGTGTGACAAGACTTCTGAAGCTCTTAAAAATATTCATATATTTACTGAAATCATAGCATTTTTAAAATCAATTAAAATTTGTTACTAGATAGTTGCTTTAGAATGCCACATCGGTTGAAAACTGGAAATCTCAGTAAAATGAGAAGTGACAAATCTTAATGCTGCCCCTGAGGTTTGGCATCCTTTTGATCTGGAAGTACTTCAGAGTATTGGGTGCTTCCAGAGTTCTGGTTATTGTAATTAGAACCTGTGGGTTCTGTCACAATAGAAGTGGCAGATTTTTATTGAATCCTGTTTCACAGAGTTCAAGATTAAATGTATTCGGCACCATTAATTCAATGAAATGCTAATGACATGTTCTGAATGTATTTTTACATAAATTTTGCTCCAAAATGGACGATAGCCTCTGCTGGTTTGATTCCAATTTATTAAATGCTTTTACATCTTAAATTCACTTTCTTTGGTGTAGGGAGAGACGTTTCCTTGGGCTTTGCTATTACTGGGGTGGCTATCCTTTCTTCATAAAGAAATAATTTGTGGTGCACGATGGTATAGCCATACCTCTATTCTCCTAAAATCTGATCTCCTGTTTTCTGTACTCTTCCCTTTCAGTATGATTGCTTCCTTGATTCTTTGTTTTCCAGACCAGAGTGAATCTTGCAAAGATACACCTCCTTAAAGGATGGAGCATCTCAGCATTTTAATGCTGTATCTGGTGCATGTTTGAGACTCAGGGACGGAAATCCCTGGGAACTGGAAAGTACTGGCTGATAATAATGCCCAGCTCCCAATTCCTTTTGTGATTTCCTGCTTCCCTTTCTCTCAACAAATTCTAACACTTTAGATGTGTGTAATAACTTTTTTATTTTAATGCAAAGTATTTTGGCAGATATCCAACTTCCTTTCAGCATTCAGGTTTATCAGTTTTATTGGATCAAATATTTCTATCAAATACTTGGTTCTTAAACTCTTTTCTTCCATGTTTTACTAGGATGGGATACTTCTTTCTTTCTGAGTCCACTTCACTGTTGTCTTTACAAGTGATCCATCTTTGGTACTTACTGAAATGGCAATTGTTTTTCTTTCAATTGACCAAATATTGAACAGAGAATTTAGAATGATTTTAATTTTTTTTATTTAGCTCTAAGATGCTTATTTTGACAGATGTCATGTTAAAGATGCAATGTGACTGCATTTTGTGCAGTCTTAACTTCTAGCAATTTTTCTCTCCTCTGTCTTCATTATTTGTTTCCTTCTACCTCCCACTCCCCCTTATTCTTTATTTCACTGATAAATATTTCAGCGTTGGATGTCTTTCTCTTCCAACTCCTGACCCAAGGCTCTGTATCCATGTCCTTCACAATACCCACCTTTCAGCCCTCCCTTATCTGTCTGAGGCTGCCTTTGCTGGAGTTCACTGCCCAGCAAAGGTGCTTGCTCAGCACCCCAGCGAATGTCATCCATTTTCAATCCCAATGGACCAAGACCTGCTAAAACTGAGTCACCATGGGGAGTTCCACCAGGGATGTGAAGCAGAGAGCTGAATCAATCCCTCTCCGCAGTGTGTATGTTTTGGTGAGAGCTGGGAGTTCTCCTTGGAGCTCAGCCTGCCAGAGACAGGGTCTGCATTGCAGTTCCAGCACCAGCCTGCCTAGCAGTGAAGTGTCTGCAGCTGCAGAGATAGCAGGGCTGCCCTGGCTGAGGAGAGCTCTGGGGACAGACTTTACCCTCCATCACCCTTCTGTTAAATCAGCGTCTGTCTTGCTGCTCTCTGGAGAAGGAGGTGGGCTGGCTGGTGTGAGTGCAAGATATCCCATTAAGCCTCCTTCCCACAAACACTGTACTTGGGCTAACTGGCTTGATTTTAAATGGATTAGGGTATGAGAACCTGAGCAGTTGAGATAGCAGTTGGAAGCTGGGGTGTAGCAGGTAATGAAGAGGATAAAATGTTTGGTCAGAACAGAATGGGTGGAACAGCTTGAACATGTTCTGACTTCTGTGCTCTGGTTCCTCGTCTTTCTTATGCTTGCAGTGGGTTTTGATCTTGTGCTGATCATACTCTGCTCTAACACTCAGATGAGATGAGTGACAAAGCAGTGTGCTGGAGTTCCTGAGGTGGAACTTCTGGAACCTAACTATGCAAAGTCTTGTTTCCATCTTTTTCTGACTGTAAAGGACCAGATGCAGGAAGCAGTCATACAGCCAAGGGCAGTGTGCTGGAAAGCAGATTGGTTGACAGTGGTTGTGCTAGAGCAACCAAAAGTCTTCAAATCTTTGCTCTTTGACTTAGGAATTCTGTCAGTTGCCTCTTGTATATCAAATACTGTTCTGTTTAATAGAATCTGGCTTGTTTTCATGCCTGGATAAAAGCAGGCCTGTCTGCTCCTTGTACCTGTGAGGGCTTTTTTGCCTTTGCTGCTGAGGTGATGCACTGCTGCTGGTGCCTCTTTCACAGCAAACCATTTAGGGTGGTTTTGCCTGCTGAGTAGGAGGTAAAGGGTCTTACTTGCTTTTTTTCTGCAGAGCTAAAGGGCATAACTTCGTAACTGTGGCACTGGCTTTTTAAAGACTTGGCTAAGGCTTTTATGTTTATTACTCAGTTGGGAAACTGAGGCAAAGCAATACTTGAGATCTGCTAGAGAATTAACTAATACCTGTGGCCTCTCTCTGCACAGGTTTCCAAAATAAACCTCTTTTTTCTCTATTTAAGGAAGTTATTCTTTTTCTCCTTTGGGAAACACCAGGCTGAGGTGGTTCGGTATCTTTCCCTGACACACAGAACATGGGCTTAGTTTAATGAAGCATAATTGGGCCATGGAAGTTTCTCAGTGTTCTGCACTGATACAACGTGACAGAACAGTGAGCCTGGCTCTGGCATTGGGAATGGTTCATTAGGATAAACATATCCCCAGCAAGTCCCTGGGCAGGGGACAGGAAGAGAAGGGTAGTGGAGGTGTCTATTTACTATTTATAGCTAAGCATGGACAGCTGTCACATTGTCTGTGAGAAAAGACATTGGATATCAGTTCAAGCAAATAGTTTTTCTAAAGCCTTATGCTGAGCATTAACAGCTTTATTTATAAAACCTGGATTTAACATCTTTACATACTAATGTAAACAACAACAGCAACACCATCTTGTGTATTTTTAAAGATGCATCAAGCTCCCCAGTGGGAGTGGTGCTTTTACTTAGGTGAAAAGCTCACCACAAACCCTGAAAGGAAAAAAAATATTTACATGGAAGTATTTTTAGGACTTTGATACTGAATCAAGGAGATTCTAGAAATATCTGTTACCTCAATAAATCTAGATTATGTGGGACAGAGAAAGATCTGTATACACACAGTTCGTTGCACATTCCCAAAGGGAGGAGCTGCTTGTGCCCAGCCTGATTGGATCTGCACGATCAGCAGTGGAGTCCATAGCACTGAGCCTGGTCTGACAGCCAAAGAATTACTAAAACCTGTCCAGGGCAGCTAAAGCAGTGACACAAAAAAGAAGGAGGAGTGAAAGGGCAAGGAAGGTATAAAGGAGATGCTCTCAATATAGTTAAGGCAAAGGTGAAGGTAACAACATCCCCAGCATGACATATCCACATTTGTTTGTGACAAGTGCCAGGCTTGTATACGCTGGGAGTGGTTGTATTTGTAAGGGTAGAAATTGACATGAGTGCCAGGATGTTCATTGTCTTTTGCTGAGTGCTTAAGTTTAAGATGTAGAAAAGCCTGTAACACTTCTGCAGTTGTAAAACTTGTCACGTGCCCTATGAGGAAACCAATCTGAGTATTTTTATGAGGTAGAAAGACATTGCATTCAAAGGGAATTGATTTCATGTTCATGCTGTAATGTGTTCAAAAGCATGTTGTAGTTGATTTGTACATGTGCCTTAAAATCATTGATAACCTGAACTGTGAAATGCTGTTAACTAAGGTAGTTCTTCCAAGTTCTGAGTTTATCTTTAATCCCCTCAGCTAATTGTGATTGAGCAATGTGTTTAATTACAACAATGCTGAAGTGCTCTGTGTTTGTGATGTGTGTTCTTTGGAAGAACTGGTTGTATTCAAAATACTTGTGGACTTGATGGACAGCAGAACAGATCGTCTGTAGTGAAAGGTTATGGATGATTAAATATTGACTGCAGCTTGTATTGAAGAGAAAATGGGTAGACATAGTTAATTATTTATCATCTGTCCTCCAGCATAACTTCAGTAAAAATTGTGCTGAGTGGAGGGCAATTCAATTAATTTAAGTGTATTTTTAAATTGTCAGTAATATGAAAACCCTTTTATTTCAACAGTGGAATTATCTCAAAACAGCAGAACTTCTAATCAGATTTTGAGCCCTCAGAATTCTAGTGCATTAATTCATTACATGTTTTTGGATCAGAATGGCACTTCATGGATATGCCAAGGCTTGAGGGTCATTTAGATTGCAAAGATTTTTGAATGTCATCTGGTTCAAATCCCAGTGGTTTTGTGAGTCTTCAAAGTTTTATTGCAGATGAGCAGTTAGAGTGGGCTTACTTCCCAAAAAGCTGCAGTATTTATTACTTTAACCTTCAAATTAAGTTTGTGGGAGTTGGGAATTCACACACCATTTCTTATGACTACAGCACCTGCTGTGGAGCTCCTCATCCCATGGGGAGGGAGGGTGAGGAGCTCTTTTCCTTGTGGACACTATTCCAGTATTGTCAACTTTTATCCTTGGGATACTGGCTTGAGGTAGAGAGTGGGCTTTACATGGTGGTACCACTGTTCCGATTTTTTGGACACCACAGGCACATGTAGTCTGGATCTCTGGAGAACTTGCTGTGTAGCACTGCACATGTACGTAGAACCTTATGATTCTATAAATTTTCAGTTGCCATGCAGCATTGCACATTTTGTTTTTTCATTTTATTTTTGTGTTCCTATAGCTTATATGCATTGTGCTGACGTATATGATCTACAGAGTTGCTTATTTTATTATCAGCATCATTTTCAGCTGCAGAACAATATTAACGGAACAGTCCTTTAAATTGACTTGCCCTCCAGCCTCTGTGGGTAATAAATGTGATGAGACATTGCCGTAAACAAAAGAACAGGCTGAGAGGAGGGAAGACAGTAGGTTAAAACCATGTCCTTTGCAAAACATGAAAGTTGTGTGGGTTTTACTGACCCTATTATTTTTTTCCTGTGTATTAGCAGTTCCCTGGAGAGGTACTAGACACTCATCTTCTGTTCACTGGCTGAAAAGACAATGGTTGTTCTATTCAAAATTTTGCTTTGAGAAACTAATTGGTGTGCTGCAAATGGGAGTGTTTGTAGGCAGGTCAGCAATATCTTCTTCCCATGATGAGGGAATACATGAACAGGATACAGAATGGTCTAATGTGCATTTCAAAGTTATGCAGTCTTGGGGGTCCCTGTCCCCTCGCCTCCCTCCTGGAATTTCTAAACTATATGCATTATAATAAATTTGTGTAAAACTATGCAAAGGAACAATTGGAACACCTAGTTCTGGCTGCTTGGTTAAAATGGAAAAAACCAAATGTGGATAGTTGAAGGTGGAGCTTTCAGTCCTTTTGTTTGCCTCTGTGTGTGACCAAGCATTAAAAGTCAGAAAATAAATGGGATGGTCTGGTGAAACACCGTGTTTTGTTGGAGGATAAATGTTGTAAGCTTTTGACAGCAGTCCAAGTATATTATAGAATGTTTCTCTGAAAGGAGCATGATATTTTGTCGTGGTCTGAATTATATTTATTAGTTCAGGTGAATGCTGGGAAAACCAACATCTATATGTAACCAGCACTTTACATAAGTTACTGACTTGTAGAATATCCATCAGTCAGGGTGTCTTAAGCCAGTTTGTTTGATCAGAAAAATCTGAAACTAAGAATATTTATTCCTATGTAGCTAATAGTGGCAAGCAGCACTTGAGGAGAAGCTGGAACTAGCTGAGGTTGTTGGCATCTGAAGGTCAACCTTGGATACATCAGACATGTCTTGAGAGTAACACACAAATGTAGGTTTCCAGGTCCTGCTGAGTTCAGTACTCACGTGTGCAGCTGCCCCCAAAAGAAAAGATTATATAAACCGGTTGTACAAATGCCTGGTAACATTACTATTCTGAAGTGTTTGTATACCCTTTGTAGAATAGCAGAAGAAATTACAGTTTTAAAGAATAGTTTTGTTGTTTGGTTTTTTTTTCTAGAGGAAGCTGTTAAGATGCGACCTGAGTATGTTTCTGGAAAAAAAAGTACATTAAATTCCTCTGCAGTACGCATGTGATTTTTCTTCCTTTATTGTTCCTAGAGCCCTATCCATCTGTGAACGTGAATGTTGGAAGTGCTAAAAATACCAAACTGCACATAGGCTTCTCCTCAGGCTTTCCTAGTTTTAGAGTTCAGAGAGGTGTCCAAATGAAGCCCTTGGAATGATGCAGTGATACTTGGTCCTTCTCCCTGTGCATGTCCTGGATCAGTTACATGCTGAGAGCAGAATCCTTTGGCCATGGGAGTTAGGGCTCATTAAATAAGTCATGACTGCGGGAGTACCATGTTGGCCTGTGCTTGTCTCTTGTGAGAAAGAGAGAGCAAGCAGAACTCATCTTGAGCGCTAAGAATACACTGCCACTCTGTCCTTTTAATGAGATGTCAGCCCAGATAATTTAAAACCAACCTTCCCTTGTAGAAAATACAGAAAGCTTAAGTTTATTTGTATTTTAGAAGAAAAAAGGAGAAGAAATGGGGACTTCATATTTCTGCCTACAGAAATAATCTGATTATTAGCTTGTGGATTCAGAGAGTTTAGTATTTGAGGAGCATATTGTCTGACCTTCACAGTACTTTGCAATTAGGCCTATAGTGCCTGTTATGTATCATGTAAAAATGCTCATATCTGCTGGACATAGAGGTCTCAGGCTCCAAAATGGATTTGAACATGATACTTCTGTTCTAAACTCAGTGCATGCAATATTTCAAACATTTCTTTACCCTTAGGATGTTTCCTGTGCATTAATGTTCTAGGAAGTTTCCAGCATTTTTAATTTATTATGGACTTCTCTTCTGGTTTGTGGTTTTACACACTGTATAATTTTTCTTCTTCCTTTATTTCCTTAATGTCTCTAAATGCTTTTACTATTTAGCATTATAGGGGAGAATATATTGGTCAAGAATTATGCAGATGTAGTACAAGTAAATGTTACTAAATATTTCTTGCTGTTTCTGTCCTTTTAAACAGATGATACACAATTATATGGAGCACTTGGAAAGAACCAAACTTCATCAGCTAACAGGGGGTGATCAGCTAGAATCCACAACACACAGTAGAATTAGGTAAGCTGTTTATTGCTCTCTCTCACCCTGAAATGAGAAAAAAATTCCATTCATTTGTGTTTGCAAGACTTTGTTCTTTAATCCTACAACAATGGTTTGGCTGAATCAGAAAGATTTGTTGTATGATTGGAATGCGGTAAGAGAACAGTGTAGAAATCTGTAAAAAGAGGCTTTTGCTGTTGTGCGGCTAAGCGTTGAGATATACTTTGTAGATTAATTAGCCTTAAACAATTTGAGCTTTTTGGAGTGTTTGTGTTGGGGCAGGCAGCGAAAACGTTAGTGGCGTCCCGGCATGGCTGCGGTCTGGCTGTGTCTTTGTGTGTGGGGCAGTGGAGGTGCGTGCATGGTACCTGCTTGTCCTCAGGGCTTGCTGGGAATAGATTATGCAGATTTGGGAGCTTTGGAACCTATGAACCCTGTGTGGAAGGAGGGAGAAGCACTCTTGGGCTGGCTGTGCCTCTGCGCTACTGCATTGATGCTGTGAGGAGCGGCGAGGGGGAGGAGAGTGGTGATGTCATTGCTTTGGAGCTGCTGCAGAAGACTGGAGCGCTGCTGCTGCTGCTGATGGCATTGTTTTTGTGGTGGCGGCTGAATGACAGACTTTGCCTGCAAAGATCCCCCCTTGGCCCCTGCCTAGCCTTCTTGGAGCTGGTGTTCCACCATGCCAGCGCAGCGCCATGAATCCGGGCTGCATGCTGCTGTTTGTGTTTGGCTTTGTTGGCGGGGCGGTGGTCATTAACTCAGCCATCCTGGTGTCGCTCTCTGTTCTGCTGCTCGTGCACTTTTCCATTTCCACTGGGGTGCCAGCTCTGACGCAGAACCTCCCAAGGATCCTCAGGTACTCTGACCCACTGAACCCCATCTTCGTGTGCTCTCGCTGCTCCCCTGCTTTCTGTTCTCCTGCTTTTTCTAACAGAGACAAATTAGAGAAGTAAATTACATATATATGTCAGGTTTTGTTGTAAATGTGTCTATGTACAGAGATACAATCTGTTTTTTTCATTGCCTTTTATTTAAGGTCAGTTTATGTATCTCCTTTTCTGTGCAAAGCTCTTAAAATTAGTTTATTATAACCTGCTGCAAAAGCTGCAATGGTAATGTAAGGGATAAAACTCAGGTTCAATGTATTGTCAGGTACTTGGCTGATCTTGTGTAGCATACATGTATGTAGTCCGAGGCTTTGTACTATTAAGCTGCACCTGTTTTAATCAAAAGGCTTATGTAAGATGAGTTAATTGATGTTAAAACCACAGTAATTAGTTGATCATGTTATTTTCAAAAAATCTGATGATTGGTTGGTGGGGAGAAAAAAAAAATCTTCCATTATTTAAGCATTAGAGCTCTTAAAGCCTATTCACTATTGTTCAGCCAAATGTTACTGTCTCCTCTGTTTCAGTACTCGTATGGCAAGTTACCAGCTGTCTGTCCCCCACCTCAGGTTATGTTCTGTTTGTCCTACGTGCCTGGAGCAGTATCAGATAGTGGCCAAAAGTAGTCTTGACATGTTTTAATACTGTAATTACAGATGGAAAACAGCTGGAAAAGTTTTAAACTGTAGCTTTCTGGCCTGAAACCTTGACATGTTTTACCTGTGGTTATAAATTTAATAGTAAATCTTATTTTAAATGGGAAAAATGCTGGAAATTGGTGTTCTCTGAACAGCTATCTGACTTTTTCCTCCTTAATACTTGGTGCATGTAGATTTTGTATGGTAGTATGCTTTTAACTTGGGTCCGTGAGCACAGAAGTGTTGTTCCAAAGGTTAAAGGCAAGATGAAAGAAATACCAGTTTTTACCAGTAGCTGATCAAAAACTTGAATGAATATTTAAATATGAAGAAATAAAATAAATTTCAAGTGAAACTCTATAGATTGATCTAGTTAGTAAGGCTGTGTTTGTTTAAAAGGGGGGGGAAAACCCAAACCCAGGACAAGTATTTCCCAACTCTAAAACCAAACAAAACCAAAATAGAACTTCATATGCAGTAACTTATAAGATATTTCTAAGTGTTAAACAAGTCAGATGGTTTAAGAAATAGTTGTGGGGTTTTGGTTTTTTTTTCCTTTGGTAATGTGCTTTTGCTCCCTTGGAGTATTTAATGGATTTGAGTGGTTTGGGGAAGCTATGCTTTTTCCTGCCTTTCTAATTTGCTTTAGGAATTACAGGAATTAATGAATAATCTTTATTCATTTAAAAAAAAGAGATCAAAATATAGGATGAGGGAATGTAATTGTAGAAGAATTTTTTCTATTTTTAAACACTATTCAGATTTTAGAACTGAACATCTAAAAGTTCCTAAAGGTTTCTGTAAATACTTCAGTGCATCACTTCAGAATATTAGTTTAGGCTTTTAAAATACGTGTTTCTGTTCTGCTCACTGTGGCATTTTCAGATATTTTTTGGGCACTGGGGAAGCAGAAGAGGTTCTTTGCTTTCTGCTCAACAAGCAGTGAAATAAATTGAAATTGCTTCAGTCTAAATGGATCATTTCTTTTAATGCAGACACTCACATAATAAGGTTCATTTCCAAAATTAGCCTCTTTTGCAAACTTCATTTACTGTGCAGCCTTGCAATGCACCTGACCTCTGTTCTAACATATCAAAACAATGTTTTTTATAAAATTTCTTTCAAACTAATCTGGGAAAAAAAGCGATGCTAGGTGTGAACTGTTTTGGTACTCATTTAATATTCTCTCTTTTGAGAATTGCAAAGCAGGTCAGCTTTGTGGCATGTCCTGCAATAAGGAAATATGCTGGACCCTCTGCCTAAGGCCAGGCCCCTCACAATGCAGCTCTATCAACCACTGAAGGGCAGCTTTTCTTCCTCATTTTTGTTCCTGTACTTCTTATACACTGAAATGGTCTCAGCCCCTCTTTTGACATAATCTCAGCTTCTGTGGCCTGTCTTTTGTTCCCCACATGCCTGACAGTTGTGGGAAATTGAAAGCAAAGCAGGACCTGTTACAATAGTGGGAATCCTTGGAATCCACTGTGGGGTTTCTCATTCCAGCAGTTGCAGATGCTGGAACATTATCCGATGTTTTGAATTTTGATTTTGCTTTACTCACTTTGCTGCCTTCTTTGTTGTGCTTAACTACTTCACAATTAATGACTTAATTTGGAATAATATTTCTGAAAGGCCAAGGTAGCTCCAATGTGAGAATTAGGCACAAAGGTTTTTCTGACAAGCAGCATGTCTGTACACCTGGACTGGAAAGGTTCATGCCAATTTGAATTGTTTGCTGTTTGAACATTGTGATTTTGACAATGTAAAATTTACCAAAGGGAGTTTACTGATTAATTGGTAAATAAAATCCCTTCTTCACTAACTTTTCTTCAAAGTAACTAAAATAAAAAATGCTTAGCTTTTGCTTTTCAGCACTCCCTGCCATATATTTGCATGTATTTTGCATGCAGATACTAATTCTGCCTAGGTTATGTTTAATTTGTAAAGGGTCTTGTGAAAGAAAGCACATGTGGTTGTGTCTTGGCTTTTTATAATGCTAAAATGTGAAAACTATGCCATCACGCATGCACACTTATCTTCTGCCTCTACTATACTTAAAGCTGTGCTAGTTGATTACAGTCATTTTTTTCTGTATTACGTTGTTCTGCCTGAACAAGCACTTTGCTTATCTCAGTTCTAGGCCTGGCTGATATTTTTCCTTTTCAGGACTGGCCACAGCATCCTATGAATGGCATTGCACACAATGGTTTTGTCACTTGCTAGCAGGAAGAATGAATCCTTTTGTTCACTGAGCACAGTACTGGCTTAGGGATTTTTTGTTTCTTTTGAGGGTTACTACATAAACCTTTGGAATTTCCAAATGCTATTTGCCATAGGGAAGTAGAAAGAGTGAAGAAGTGAAAATTTGGGATAAAATAATTTGCTTTGCTGGCACAAGCTTTTGTGCAGCTTTAGGGTGAAGTAGAGTGTTGAACTGATCTTGGGTAAAATGACACAATTTTTAGCTGAGCCAGTTGGTAATTCCCTGACCCAGTTCTTTTCTCTTACACAAATCCATGTAATTTCTGTGATCTTCAGGAATAAAATACCCCATGATTTGAGAAGAATTGCTTGAGGCTTACTGTTTACAGTTTTGCAAATGCTTCAGTTGATGACTTTAGCTGTTTGCTGTTGTAGAAATTGTGGTTATATCTTGGAGAAAAAGGTATTTTTATATTGGTATTTTTAATAGTGGCTGCTGAAAACTATTTTCACTCTGAAGTAAGGAAACACTTTGGTCTTATACTTCCGTTGAACAGGTGTTTAATTTCTGTAAAACTTTTGTTTGCTACAGATGAAGCGTAGGGTAAATCAATAACTGCTATTTAAAGCCATGGAATTGACTTGGCAATTGTGAAATGAGGAGTTATTGGGTGCTGTGGCACAGTCTGGGTGTGCTGCACTACACATTTAATGGGGCAGTATCTGGATGTTTGAACCTGGAATTTCACCACTTCCCTGCTGATTTTGGAGGCCTGCAGGAAACTAAACTGTGGGACATCTGAGATGGCTGATGAACCCTGCCTGTCTTTCCAATAGGAAGGAGCGTCCGATATCCCTGGGCATCTTCCCATTACCTGCAGGAGATGCTCTCCTCACGCCCGAGGCTCAGAGGGAGGTGGCAGAAACACCTGCAGCAGAGCACTGGAAATTCCACGAGCTGAGCCAGCCACGGTCCCACACCAGCCTCAAGGTGAGTGCAGCCTGGCTGCCTTGTGTGGCAGGAAAAACTCGCGTAACAGATGGTAGATCTTTGGGAGGATGGGAAAAAAGCCCCCCACCAAAAAGAGAGGAGGTAGACCCCTAAAACATCTCTTTATAAGCTAAGTACATTGCTTACTCCAGTGAGCTTTGAGGGAACTTTCTTAATACAAGAAACAAAGCTTTGGGGGCATTTTCCAAATGAGTGATAATACAGGTTACTTTTCCTCTTATTCTCAGCAGTGGGTCTTTTCTTTCTAAGGACCCTTTCCAAAGGTTCCAACTTGTTTTTCCACACAAGATATGTTACTAGGTAGTGGGAACAGTCTAATTAGCTTTGTTAATGCTGCTTTAGAAGGAAAGCTTTGGTTACTACACAGGCAGTGCTCTTCATGCAGCTTCTGCCTACTACCAGGTGTATGGTGCAGGTAGACCACAGAGCTGAGAATGACCTAACTTTCCTAAATTTGTCTGTGATCATGATTTCCCTTACTTGTAGCTTGGCTGTAATTCCTGCAATTGTTCTATGCTCCAACTTTGAGAAGGTGGAATGAAACAATCTGCAGGACTTGGAGGAATGGGGGAGTGGTGTTGGAGTGTGATGAGTCTGGCAGTCTAGGGTGCACTCACAGCACAGCAGGAGGAGGATCTGCAGGGTGAAGACTGTGTAAATCCTCCCAATATATATTTCTTGATGAGGCTTTTTGGAATGTACTGTTATTTCTGGAAAGGCATACAGCTGAGAGGAGTTTCCTCTTAAGTGAACTTAATATTCCCCTGCTAGGCAGATATTAACTGATCAGAACTACAAAAACTATTTGGAGGTAATAGGAATCCATTTATTTATCATGGAGGTCATAAGGAGATAATGAGAAGAGTAAGTAGTGGTTAATTATAGGGATATCAAAGTGACAGTATGAGTTTGCTTCTAAAAATTTGTCACTTAAAAAGGGTGCTAGTCGGGAGGTTGGATCTTGAATACGTCCAATTCCCTTTGTCTTACGCTATTAACATCGGGAACGACTGAAGGATTGTTTAGCCTGGAGAAAGGGAGACTTAGAGCTGACCTTGTCACTCTCTACAACTTCCTGAAGGGTGGTTGTAGTCAGGTGGGGTTGGTCTCTTTCTCCAGGCAGCAACTGACAGAACGAGAGGGCACAGTCTTAAGCTGCACCAGGGGAAATACAGGCTGGATATTAGGAAAACGTTTTTTACAGAAAGGGTGATAAAGTACTGGAATGGTCTGCCTGGGGAGGTGGTGGAGTCACCATCTCTGGATGTGTTTAAGAAAAGACTGGATGTGGTACTCAGTGCCATGGTTTAGTTGAGGTGTTAAGGCTGGGTTGGACTCAATGATCTTGGAGGTCTCTTCAAGCTATTGATTCTGTGTGAAATTGGCAGATTTGAGGAAAGCTGAAATATAATTTAAGTACAATAAATACAAGTTATGACAAAGAGTAGGTGGAGATGAGGTGGAAAGGGAAGCATGCATCTTTCCCTTCAGAAAATTGGCTAATCCTTGTTGTCAAAATAGGCTTCTTGGTATAATTCTTCTAAAAATAATGCACTGCTAAAATGAGAATTCACAAAATAGCACAAACTGTATTTTTTCAAATCTATTTATTCAGAATAAGTTCCTTGAGCCCAAAGCAACATCTTTACTTCATAGCTGTGAATGTAAAGTACTTCTGAAGTGAACCTGTTGAATAACATGATATATTGAAGTCAAAACCAGCATTTGAAACTTTTTTCTCTAATACTTTTCTTCTGAATATTTCTAACATCCAGTACAAGGCACAAACAAGATTCTGCTGCTTTCTAGCATCTCTTTTCCATTCATGCCTCAACCTTTCATTAATGGTCAATGTGTCCTCCAAAAGTATCACAAAGAGGAGGTGGCAGAGATGAAAAAATACAGGTATTCTGTAGCTTGTGCAGTAGTGACATTGCTGGATATCATTGTAAGATGACACACGATTATGTACCAGTCATTCTTTTCTACTCATTCCTGCACAGCATTGCAGATGAGTTACTCCTTCAGATTTAATTGTTGAATTTTTAAACTATTTTTTCTTTTTTTTTCCAGGAAGTCTTTTGGCAACATGATAAAAAAAGGCAATTTTGCTAAGTCAACACAGCACTGACTTTCAAATATTTAGTCTTTGAGATATTCCGATTAATTCAGTGTCACTTAATGAAATTGCTTTTGCTATTCTTTAGTTCTAGAACAAACATTCGTAATAGTTTAATCTGTGTGGTTTCCAAGAGTAAGCTAAAAAATACTGTAGATAATAAAGTCAGAAATATAAAATATATGGGGTGATTTGAAATTCCCTTAGGGAAAGGACCATTTTATTCCCTGTTTTTTCTTGTACTATCAAGCTGTTTTCCTTGAGCTTTGTGTGTGAAAGTCAGTGATCAGTTTGTGCTGCATCAGTTAGTGGATGCTCTTGGAATACAAAGATATAGAAATGTTTAAACAGAGCCAGCAGCTCTGCTGAGGTTTTATTCCTCATTTGTGTAAGCTCTGGATGCCCTTGGTAAGGGGCACCACTTCCTCCCTTCTGTATTTGCTCGCTCAAGTATGAACCATTAGCCAGTGCCTCAACTTCACCCATTTAAAAGGCAATTGGGTAAATTGCAGAGTGGATTTTTTTCTTTTCTTCCTTTAGAGATGTCTGTATTTCTGAATACTTTTGACAGAAAATCAAATATTAATAATTGGTTATTCTGCAATTTACTATAAAACAATGACAACTGTCAGTAATTGATAGGCAATTAGTGCTGTATTTTTGTTTCTAGGGCTTGCAAATTCTATGTGGAGATGTTACTATAGGATGCAAGCTTTACATTTATGCTGATATACAAAAATGTGTGCTTTGCTCCCAGTCCCCACACAAATAAAATTTTTGCCTTATTAAGTTCCAAAAGGAGAAATCTGTAAGTTACAATTCATAGTAATCTTATGCTAAGTACAAGTGAGACAGTGTATATCTGCATGCAGGTCTCTTCTGTGTTTTTTTAAAATAACCTTAAAATTCAGTTTCGTTTCTTCCTCAAAAAGGCATGCAGTGAATTTGTGCTTTGCAAAATCTAAACTTGTTTTGTTCATGACAAGTTCAGTCACATTCTCTTCAAGAAATGTCACAGACTTGTCCAGGAGCCTTGCTTTCACCTCTGATTCCCAAACAAACCCTACAAGAACTTTTGATAACAAGTTACCATCCTGCCTTCATTTTGCACACAGCAGCCTCAAGTTTCATCTTTATTTTCCCCAACAAGATTCCTCTTATGGTGTGTGCTAGAAACTATTGGCCTAACCAGGCAGACTTATTTTCCTCTCTGCATTGAGCTGTTGTTCGCTGTCATGTGCTGCTTAAGTCATAGATCAGACATCTGACGTGGGTCTGGGCATGAATGGGCAGTAAAATGTGAATGAAGGAGATGAGAAAAGAGCCGAAAAACGGCTGTTGGTATATTCAGGTAGTGGCCTCTGGTTGCATCACACACAGTCCACTCTGCCCTCCCACCCAGTGCCTGATGCAGCTCTGTCTGAGTGATGGTCCCAACCTGGAGTCTAGCAGCTGGATTAAGTCCATAATTAATGCCATAATTGTGGGTCTTGACACAGTGTCACTGTAAATTGTTGCCAGGAATCAGTTTCTGAGGAGGAGATGTTTACTGATGTTCCTTGGTTGATCTGAAATCTAACTGGACAAGTAGTTACTGCAGTTCCATGTCGTATTCCCAGTGTCAACCAGCAGTCACAGTTCAGACTGGAAAGCGCATTAAACCTGAGTGAAGTGCTTGCAAATACGGCAGTGTTCAAGGCCAGGTTGGACAGGGCTTGGAGCAACCTGGTCTAGTGGAAAGCGTCCCTGCCCACAGCAGAGGATTAGAACAAAATGATCTTTAAGGTCCCTCCCAACCCAAACCATTCTGTGATTATGATTCTATGAATTACTAGAGTTTTATATCAGTTAAACCCATGTTTCCATCAGTGCTTCAGTGGCTGCTTTTTAAGGTACCATATATATTCTGAACCATTAATTTTATGACAGCTTTCAGAAGATTAAGCAGTTTATTGTGCAGCTAGAAGGACTCTTAGAGTGAGAATGCTGCTTGTTTTCTGGAAGATTTCACAGAAAAGTAGTGACTAAAATTATCAGCTGAGATAAAACATTACTATTAAAAATAAAGACATTTTTACGTAGCTATAACTGCCTTAACATGAGTGAAACAGCCGTAGGCTAAAGATGACTGTACTGGCTTAAAATACTACATTTATTCATCTGTCTTTGCATTTGCATAATTTTCAGTAAAATACAGTGATTTTGTTGTCTGTTCCTTAGTTTATATGCCCAACTCTTCTAATAACACTTTTTGTTCATTTTTTACTGGTAATGGTGCAATTCTAGGATGAGCTCTCTGATGTTAGCCAAGCAGGCTCCAAATGTACTACGCCAGCATCCACAGCTGCTTCAGATGTTCCTGTGCTGCCTGCTGAAACCCCTCAAAAGGAAAATGCTGAAGGGCTTGCAAAGGACACAGAGATGTCGAATGAGAAGCTGGATGTAAGCAAGAATATTGAAGTACAGGTAGCTCAAGAGACAAGAAATGTGTGCACAGGTGAGCTGCTTTAACTTAATGTAGGGTTACTATGGACCTCATATTTGATCACTTATTAATTATCTTTTGTTGTGTCACAAATGAGGATGGAGTTTTTACTCAATGTTTTAAGGAGTACAGAATATTGGTCAGAGATAAGTCTGTTGTTTATTGGTGACTTTAGTCCTTTTTTCTTCAGAATCAGAATTATTTTTGACATTTCTTTGGCAGTAGGAAAGGCACAAAGAGTCATGAAGTGTTGGACATCTTGGTTTCAATTGCAGAAATAGTAGGAAATAACTGCTGTTGGATGACTTGTGTTAAATTCAGGAGAGACCTAGAAATTCCAGTGTCTGCGCTAGAGTATCAAAATCAGTGCGTCTTTTCAGTTAATTACTTTGATAAGTCTTTGAACAGAAGTATCCTAAGTTGGTGATTGATTAAGAACTACTACATGTAGTTAATATGATTATTTTGTTTATGGGCATATACCACTTGCTTTGCCCCAGGGGGAAATGAAAATGAAGAAAAATCTGAAGTTCAGGCAATCATTGAGTCAACTCCAGAGTTGGATATGGATAAAGATCTCAGTGGATATAAGGGTTCCAGGTAAGTTGTGTGTTGTGATTTGAGGAAGAAGACAAATTTTAGAAGGTTATTTAAAGATGTTGTGTATGGGAATTTTCCTTTTCCTTGTCTTTGTTTCATTCTTGTGATGAGAAAGATAAAATTACCCTGTGTGGTGAATCTTAAGGGTGTAAGAGCTTTGTGTGAAAGGAGCCCCTTCTCTGACCAGAGGAATATTTTGACCTCCTACTATTCAGTTTTCTCGCGTTCTTGTTATATTAAATGACTTTCAGTTTAGCTGAGCTGTCTGTTCTTCAGGCATTTGGGCTGACTAAGTCCTGACACAACTGAATTTCTACAGGCCAAAACTTGATATGCTTTAATTTATTAAAATCCTGTCCAGCTCAGTATCAGCAATTGCTTCAAGTTTGGGATCTTGATGGCAAAGCAGTATTTGAAAATAGACTCTGGAACTTGTAAGCCAACTGAAAGCTTGTGGTGTTTGTTTGAAGGAACAAATGAACTACTGGTTGAAAATACAGAGAAAGCTTTTCTTCATTGTGGGAGTGTTATCTCCCTGGTTTTTATGTCTTCTTTAATTCTCTGCCCAGCACTCCCACCAAAGGCATCAAGAACAAAGCATTTGACCGTAACACAGAGTCACTCTTTGAAGAGCTGTCGTCTGCTGGTTCTGGCCTAATTGGAGATGTGGATGAAGGTGCAGATTTACTGGGTAAGAAAGATGCTATATACAGCAATTTTCCTTTTCAGGAAGTGCTTAATTATTCTTGCTGGATTTGTTGTTAGGCTTCATTTGCGTTAAAATTCTTTGAGTAGCATCCTAAGGTAGTCAGTGGAATGCAAAACCAGAAGAAAGTGTTTTTTCTTTCTCTCTGTATAATGATCTTAAACTTTTGGAGCACTTTCTACACTATTCTCCGTTTCTCCCGGTATGTTCTCTTACATAAGAATTTTTATCTCGAGGAAGGATATTTGTCTTGAACTACTTTTAGGTAGTTTTATCAAGGTCATGCCTGATCTATAGTGGCCTGGCTTTATCACCTCCTTAGGGATTTTAACTTGAAAGAGAATTGCAGCAAATGAAATGGTGGTAATTTGAGAATCAAACTGTTGATTGATAGGGGAGGGGAAATCCACATTTCTCCTTCTGCTGAGCAGCTTGCTGTTACCTCTATGCTGATTGAAAAAGACTTGAGTTTTGAGTTGACCAAGATAAAAAAGGTCATCAGAAGAATAATCTTTCTATAAACGATATAACAAGATATTTTTTGCTATATAATTGTTCAGGCCTCATTTTGAAATAATGAGAGCTGGTACTATGGAATGTATAAGATGCAGATGCCACTCTCAGGTGCTTTCAAAATGGGTTGTGTGCAGACAATCAGCAGCTTGTTTGCTTCTGTCCTCTGACCCTGCAAAAATACAGATTGTTAGGACTGTTAAAACTCCGTGTGCAATATAGATTTCTGGTTGTTCGGTGTTCCTCCAGAAACTTATTTTATATCAAACAGGTGTCATATCTGCAGGTATTATGCACTAGGAGTAATGGGCCTATCTTCAGTCTGAGATGGTTTTTCTTTGTTGTTACGCTGAGCAGTGAGGCTCTCCACATCCTTACTGCAACATACTCCATCCAAAACTCTTGTATGTCATTCCATTCTCACAGGGACAACTGATCACACATTCTGCATGCAAAAATACAGATACTGGAGAAGTATTAACATATAGCAACATCCATCCCTTAGCTGTGATAAATTGATTAAAGAAATCAAAGTGTTGTCAGGATGTCCTGATTCTAATGCTTTGTTTTTCATGGGCAAAAAATAATATACATTTTAGCATAACTTATTTAAGGTTTGTCAGTGAGTTTATTACCATCTTCTGTAAATCTATTGCTGGAAACACCAGTGTATGCAAACTAAGCCTAGGGTTATACCTGCATTTGTTATGCAGAATGTGTCGGTCTGAACATTTTGTTTTAGAATTGTCATTTCACTTTGAGGACAACTATAGTCCAAAACCTGAAAAGCCATACCTGCATCCAGGATAGTCTGTGTGTTTGAAGCGTTTGGACCTGTTCTAAGTGAGCATTAAACTTCAGTATGGAGTTGTGTAAAAATAGTTAATTGGGATTCTCTAATCTGTTTTCTCTTGGGCTGCATACCCAGGGGAATATTCTGGTGTGTATGTTTCTTTTTTCAAAAAATCTTTGCCTAACTGGAGAAGCAACAGATTTCATTCTTGGCTGCTGCTCTCATAAAATACATTTTCTGCATTTTTTCCCTGCTTGGTAACTTTTTTTTTGCCATTGAACTCTGGCTTTCTAGTTTTTGTTCTTGCCTTATAAAAGATCCTGAAACCTGTTGGACGAGATCCTACGTACTTTTTTCTTTGAATACTGAAAATGTTTGAAAAGCAATAGCAATTTGAATAAAGTCTCTTGATGGCTGTAGTATAGGGGATTTCTCCAGATATTGATAAATTAACCATGGCTGATCTAAGTTACTTCAGTAAATGTCCTTTACTTTTAATCCAAAATCCAGGGAGGGAAATGTCAAAAGAGGGAACTTTGACTTGCATGTCTATTTATCGATACCTTTTTTTCTTTGTTATCCAAATACCTTTAGAGTCTTCTGCTGCCAAAGTTGCTTAGAAGATTGTGTTCCTAAAGTATTTTAAAAGGCCTCCACCATTAAGATACCTTTTTCATTCACTATGTTAATCTTGAATTAACATAATTTCTGCTGTTATCTGTCGTAATTATTTTGCTGTGCAAGATGCAAAATAAAGATTCTCTCCTGAAATTACTGTTTTTTTAATTCTGAAAATTCTATTAGATATGCAAAAAATAGGGTGAGAAATTAATTTCCAGAAATTTAAGCAACACTGAAGTAGTTACTTGAAAAGTTATGTTCACTTTTTTCCATATTAAAGTAATATGCATATTAATTGGAAGCCTCTGAATGGCTTAGAATTTCTTCCAAGGACTGTGCTTCTAAATTATTTCACAGAAAATGAGAGACTTTTATTAAGTTACTGATTTTTATAAGAGGTTTAAACAATGGAGATGGTTGTGACACACTTAAATTCTTCAACATCAGTCTTCTCTATAAATCCTGCTTCGAATTACATCACATCCCGCTTCAGATTTTTGGTAGTGGCTTTGTTTTAATTTGCTTTTACTTCCTAAGTCTAAATCTTTTATTTCTCCTCGCTTATACTACACCTCACATAAAATGTTTCTTGTTCTTGTTTTTGCTCTACATGGAATGCATGGGCTTTAAAGACCATAATTTCTTTGGTAAGGTATCATTTGCTCTGGGGAAATCTGCAGGGCTTTCACAATCTGAACTTTATTCAGCATGTCTTGTGTCTATAACTGATACACTTTGGTGTATAACATGGTGTAAAAGACAGTTGAGCATTTTAAACTTAACTTTTTTTGGTCTAATACTTCTGCAACATATGCTGTGTTTGGTTTTTGACTTAGTACTGTAACATCTTCTAAATATACAGAGTAGCAGCACTGGCCTGTGCTTAGTTAGGGATGTCTTTGGGCTTTAATTGAAGCCAGATTGGTAGAAGGTGGGGGGGAAAGCTAATTGTAGAAGGTAGGTTGGACCTGAAACTTCAGATAGCTCACAGTTCTTCTGACAAGTTTGTTATACTTAAAATTCAGTTGACTTTAGACAATGGCAAAACATAAGTTTTGTAAAAACATCCATTTTATTTGCTAATTTCATGTGTTTGTTTCCTTTGGAAAGGAATGGGGCGTGAGGTTGAAAACCTTATTTTGGAAAACACTCAGCTGCTGGAGACAAAGTAAGTGCAAATGTTTATGTACAAAATACTGACTTCTGTTTTTTCATTATATCTTCAATATCCAGATACAGAGCTGAAATGATACAATTGTGCTTTCAGTTCTAAGAGTAGTGGGGGTGTGAGTGTTTTGAATTTGTAGGTGTATTTGTCTGAGTTGGTCTTCTTCTAGAAATTAAGGACCTAATAAGCAAAATCTGCTCTTATCCTTGTAATGCTCCAAGAAATGCAGTGCTGTGTCCTGATGAGATTAACTCCCTGTCAGAAACACAGCTTTAAGTGCACAGGCAAATCCCCTGGAGCACTGTTGAGGAATTTATTCTAGGCAAACTGATTTATCAGTACTTTTTTCTAATAGAGAGAATGTGAATGTGTTTGAATGTTGGAGATTTGGGGGGAGATGGTTTGACCTCTAAGAAAGCTGTATCTTTCTACAGCAGCTCTGTGTAAGAAATGTGTAGGTCTTCAAAAATAAAACCAGGCTGAAGCTGAACTGCAAGACCATGGTCATCGTTATAACCATATGTTTTTAATGTTTGTGTAGAAATGCACTGAATGTAGTGAAGAATGATTTAATAGCAAAGGTGGATGAATTGACCTGTGAAAAGGATGTACTACAAGGTGAATTAGAGGCTGTAAAACAAGCAAAACAAAAGCTTGAAGAGAAGAATAAAGAACTGGAAGAAGAGCTGAGAAAGTAAGTTTAATTCTGTGGTTGTAAAAAATGAAAAGAAGAAAAACTCTACTGTGGTATTTAATGCAGCTGTTTTTTATTTTGTATTTAGAGCTCGTGCAGAAGCAGAGGAAGCAAGACAGAAGGCTAAAGAGGATGATGATGTGGGTGTATATGTGTGGTTTTATGTGGGTAATTCAATGGGACATTAGAAGTCTGTGTGTTTAGTAAGTGCTACTAAAACTTACTGCTTAATAAGTAGTAGTAAAGTTCCTCCCTGTATAGAAATGACAGAAAATCTAAAGAGCACACGTAAACTTAAATTGACAGTGATTAGTTTACTTGCTTTCCTCTCTGCCCACTATTATCACACTCTTCTTTTGAAGAGCTGTTTTCATTCACATTATATTGCATACAAAGGATGGGAGTAGAGGAAGGCAAAACCCAGATTTCCAAAGCCCCAAACTATTTGAAATCTGGAACTGTGCCCTAGCCTGGCTGTTAACGGGAGGCAGAGGGTGGCTCTGCAGGGCCCTGTGGTGCTCCTTTGTCCCTGCCATGTTTGTTAACTTGTGTGCCCAGAGTGATGTCCCCACGGCGCAGCGGAAACGCTTCACACGTGTGGAAATGGCCCGAGTGCTGATGGAGAGGAACCAGTACAAGGAGAGGCTGATGGAGCTGCAGGAGGCTGTCCGATGGACTGAGATGATAAGGTGAAAAGGCTGTTATAGAATCTTGGACAGAGCTCCTTGTGATTTTTAGCTGCTGAGTGATCTGGTCAGCA
The DNA here is from genome assembly GCA_013398275.1 of Promerops cafer. Lineage (NCBI taxonomy): Eukaryota > Metazoa > Chordata > Aves > Passeriformes > Nectariniidae > Promerops > Promerops cafer. Next base: position 32,098 of record VZSE01001330.1, on the reverse strand, counting down.
GGTTCATTGCCTTCTGCTTGTTTTCCTCATGCCCATGAGGACCACTGTTTTTAAGTTATAGGCATATAATTTGTCAGAATGGTTCTTGATGAGACCTCAGTGAAGATGTATTACTTCATATGATGTGAAATGCATGCATTTTTTCAAGGGATGCTTATTTTGGAACAGTTAGGAAAGTTGGTAATTGTAAATAACATAAATCTGGTGGGCAGTAAAAATTACTCTGTGTGTACATATACCTTGTCATGTCAAAATAGGGATAATGTAGTCTTCAGACTGAGCATAATTCATTTGGAAAGACTTGGGTTGTTCAGGATAGAACAGTTTAAAGTTGTGCAAGGTGTGTTAAATATAAGCAATAAAGATGGTGATTTGGTCTCATTTGCATCCTGAATATTCAGTTGTTTGGAAGGTATGGTTTAAAAACCTAAGTCTTCTGCCTCAGACCTCAGCCAAGCTCATCCTTGTCCCTGACCACAGGTGCCAGAGGCTGTGGTGCTGCTTGCTGGCTGTGGACAGCAGTGGCATGTAATTGTTCCTATTGTCCTCATGCCTGTGACCCTTTGGGAGGAAAAATGCCCATTCCGAACAGCCATGGCTTGTTCTTCTGTAGCTATTGTCTGCTGTAGAAATCCTCTCTTATCTATGGCTATGGGAACACTTACTTTATCAATTATTTACTGATGTATTGAAGATTAAAAGGCTTTAAAACAAAAATCAATGGTTAAAATATTAAATAGGGGGCAGAATAATTTAAAATTATTTTCTGCTTTCTTTGAGGTTTTTTCATTACGAAGTGTTATGCAGACTTGTCTCTTCTGTCTGAAAAGTTGCCAGTTTGTTTGGGATGCAAAGAAATGTGGATGAAGTTTATTATGTAACTTTATTTCCTCTAGTGGGAATTGAAATATTGTGCTCTGATCAGTAAAGAAGTAGTAGTGTGAAAAAACAGGCTTTGTTATTTTCAAGATGTTATCCTTTTTTAAAAAATAAGAGTTACACACTGTTCCGTTCCTTTTCCTTTTTTAGTTGTTGCTTACTCAGTAAACTTGGAATTCATTTCTTGTAGAGCATCCAGAGAAAATCCAGCCATGCAAGAGAAGAAAAGATCAAGCATTTGGCAATTGTAAGTATAGAAACACAACTCACTGGCAGAAATAAATAAAGACCCTAACCAATGAGCTGGCACATTTGTGTATGTTAGCTAATTATTTTTTGGCAGATGAAGATATCTTAACCCTTCTCCTCTTGTTGCCCAGTATGCCAAATCGGTAAGACTGGTCTGGAAGACAAAATGTGTTGTAAGCCGCAGCATGTAGTGAGTGGCTGTGCACTTTGTGAAGTTAAATGCCAAAGCACTGGAATTTTTTTCCTAGCTGAATATGCACCAGAATTCTTGTTCTGAACATTTTTTCTGTATTCCTTTTTATGATGAAAAGTAGAAACCTGAATAGCACATGTGGACTGCATTTATTTCAGCTTCTTTTCCCTCTGTGAAGTACAGCTTACTAATTGTTACATTCTCCTTGCTGACTTCAAGCTCTTTAAATCTAAACCAGTGTTTTTCACAACAAGATATTTGTCAAATAATCCGTTTGATGTTGTGATTTGCTGGTAACTGTTTTATCTTGTTGCATAGAAAATAGTGGGGTTTTTTAAATGCTCTCCACATGAACTAATGTCCTTCATAGAACTGTCTTCCAGGTGTGATGTTCACATCCTAATTTTGTTGGTTCCCTGTAGATGTTAATTCACTATGAAGTTCCCATTGAATTTGATAAATGGGATAATAATCCTTTAAGAATTTTTCTTACGGACATGAGTTTTTGTGTTTTGAGAGTGTTGCTGAGTGTGTGATGGCTGCTGCCATGTTGGGCTCTAGTTTCTTACTTTAACTGTCTTGAGCAGGCTGGCATATGCTGTGTTTTGCCTGCATAGTCAAATTTGGATGTATCTGAAAAATCTTGACTCTTGTCTTTTTCTCTTCTTCAAGTTTTAGCAGGCTCTTCAGTTCATCCAGCAATACAGCAAAGAAACCAGAACCTCCTGTCAATGTTAAATATAATGCTCCAACCTCGCACATTACTCCATCAGTCAAGAAAAGAAGCAGCACCTTATCTCAGTTACCCAGTGACAAATCTAAAGCCTTTGAATTCCTCAGTGAAGAGTAAGACATTTTGGTTTTATACTAGTAGATATGCTCTATCAAGTATTTACTCTTTTAGTCCTCTGAGATTACTAGCATGCTGCTAAGTGAAGTATAATGTTCTCCTGAAGTGAGTGTTGATTCATAAGGACTCAAGATAGTGCAGAGTGAAATGTGTAGCAGTGGGTGAATACTTCGAGCACCTGGCTGAAATACTCTACTTGGTAAATACCACTGTCCTTCAAAAAAGTGCATTTAGGCACAGGAGGCAACACTTGGTACACTTTCATATGCAAATGATGTAGCTGGGCAATAACTGTACAGGTACTTAAGGTTCACTTAAGAGTCAGGCTAACAAGAATCTGTAATTATTTTTTTCTCCTGTGCTTTGTTTTGGCAATACAACCTTGTGAGTTACAACTTTTAAAGCTCCTAGTAGAGGTACACAACCCAAGTTAATTTCTTTTAAGGATGCTGGCAATAGACTTTTGAGTTTTGCCTGTTTTTCACCAATTCCTTAAAAATAGCCCACAGGAAACCTGGTGTTTTGATAGGTGAAAAAAACTAGGGATATGCGTGGTAAGCCAGTGCTTCCACAGTGATCTTGGTTATTGAATTTAACATCAATTCCTATTGCACAAGAGATTCTAAAGAGAGTAAGTACGAAGCTCCTCAATCCTAATTCTTGCCCAGAACTGAAGCCAGTTTAGCCTCACGCCGGGAGCAGAAGAGGGAGCAGTACCGCCAGGTGAAAGCTCATGTCCAGAAAGAGGATGGCAGAGTGCAGGCTTTTGGCTGGAGTCTACCTCAGAAGTACAAACAGGTATGATGTTTTCAAGTGTAATGGTAACAGCTTCATGTTTTGACACATTTGAATAGGGTATGATTTCACAGCTTGTGCTTGAGTGATTCCAGCTTTTTTTGTTGAACTTAGCAATAAAGAATCTTTCTAAAGGAAACAACAATGCAAAACTCTTAATTTTGTTTAATAAATTCTGAGCAACTGATTCCAATGATTGTAAACCTCTTTTAAAGGTAAAACTTTTCCTGTTTGTTTGTTTTTAACCTAGGTGGCAAATGGTGGACAGGGTGAAAATAAGATGAAGAACTTGCCTGTACCTGTTTATCTGAGACCTTTGGATGAGAAGGATACCTCTATGAAGGTAGGATGTTTCCAGTGATGATGAGACTTGGGCGAACTGTAGCTTGAATATTTTTGTTTTGGACTCAATTACATTATTTTTGAAATCAAGTAGTTTATTTTTAAAACATAGTGAAGAAGAATTTGTCTCAGTAAAATGTACATGACTTTAATTCTAATTAATAACTTAAAATGGACTTATGCTAAGTGATATCAACATTATTATATAGCCAATTTAACAATGCTTGTATCTCTTTTTTTAGTTTGAGATTCAACTGAAATATTTCTTTTTCTCCCAAGCTGTGGTGTGCTGTAGGGGTGAACCTGTCAGGAGGGAAGACACGAGACGGAGGGTCTGTGGTTGGTGCCAGTGTGTTCTACAATGATGTGACTGGTGTGGATGCAGATGGCAACAAGCAGCAAACAGGATCCCAGAGTAGCTTAGATAAACTAGACCAGGAGCTCAAGGTAAGGTCACTGCAGGGCACATTTAATAAATTATATAGTTATATGTCTTTACTGTGTAACTATAGAGTAATAAATTATTTTCTAATCAGGTTCATTGATAACAAATAGATTTTTCTTGGTTAGTCATTAGCCCAGGATGTTTGGGTTATTTAATCCAGCTATAAAATACTTTGATTCTTCCCATGCTGGCAAATCAATTTTACATCAAAATGATGTTCTGCTTCTACAAGTGTTGCCTCCTTTAAAAACCAGTTGTGACAGAACTGATAATGTTCTAACTGCCATTAATAGAATTCATATTAAGGGCATAAAAACAGTCTAAATTTTCAAGTGCTTTGGGATATCACATTAACCTGTGGTGATATTGAGTATGGCAGTTGACGTGTCAGTAATGTTTTTATTTTATATTGGTCTAACTGTATAATTATGTAGTGTAATTATAATGTTTTATGTATTTTTAATAGACGTATGAAATATGAGGGAGCTTTATACTTCAGATACATAAACAACAAGTAACTGTGTAGTTTTACAATGGCATTGAAAATATTTAACTTCCCACATATTTATGTATATTTCTGTAGGTGAAAATGTAAGACCATAAAAGATCAAAGGTAATAATTCTATTCTTGTCCCCCTTTCTGTTGTTCATTTCTGCCTTTGTTCTCCTTCAGGATCAGCAGAAGGAACTGAAACACCAGGAAGAATTATCCAGTCTAGTTTGGATCTGTACTAGCACACATTCTGCTACAAAAGTTATCATTATTGATGCAAATCAACCAGGGAACATTCTGGACAGTTTCATTGTTTGCAATTCTCATGTGCTTTGTATTGCCAGTGTGCCAGGTAAGCACTTGGGCTGGTTCAACTCCTGCTTTTTTTAACTGATTCTTATTCAGCTTTTCTTATGCAATGAAAACCCACAGATTTGTTACTTAGTGTGATAAAAGTGGTAAGTGGGATAGTGTGATAAACAGCAATAAGAAAGTGTTTAGTTGTACATTAAACTATTGCATTTCTACCCTACTGTTTCACTCTTTAGTTGGCTGTTGACCTAAATTAACCGGAAGTCAGATGCCAGCAGCCAAGGGGAACTGTTTTGTTTGGTGTACTATAAACTGTGCAACAGTGTCAATATTTCATGGAATTGTGAACATCACAAAAAGAATAATATGTCGGTTGCTTTTTTGACTTCTTCAGCCTCTTGAAAATAAGCAGCAAGTCTTGGAGCTCCCTGCAGAGGGAATCCTTGTTGCATTTGAATGTATTTTAAGTGTGGAAAGTATAAGAGGATTGGACATGAGAAAATGGTTTTTCTTCCAGAACAAAGGATCTATTGCACCTAAATTCTTCATAAAGATGTAGATAGGTGCCCTTGCATACATGCACTGTTATGAAACCTGATTTTTGAGGAAGATATAATTAAAATAGAAATAAGCTATTTGGAAAACTGCAGATTGAAATACAGTGAATGACATTGTAGTGCAGCATATGTCGACCTTGCTTTTGTTTTGTGAGCTTTGTGACAGCAATCTTCCATGTTTGCTGATCATGTTAAACTAACCTTGTAGATAGGGGCTGTGTGCATGTTCAATCTCTAGAGAGCTCATTCAGTTTGAAGTTTAGTTATTAGATAGATAAGTGATTCAGCTTTATCCCTATGAAAAACACCCTGTGACAGGGTCCAAGGGAATGGCCTGAAGTTGTGTCAGGGGAGATGTAGGCTGGATATCAGGAAACGATTCTTTCCCAGGGGGTGGTGGGGCACTGAAAGGGCTCCCCAGGGCAGTGTTCATGGCACCAAGGCTGCCAGAGCTCCAGGAGTGTTTGGACAATGCTCTGAGACAAAGAGTGGGATTGTTGGGTGTTTGTGCACACCAGGAGTTGGACTGGATCTTTGTGGGTCCCTTCCAGCTCAGGATATTATGTTATTCTGATTTTAATCTCTTTCAGGGGCAAGGGAAACAGACTACCCTGCAGGAGAAGAAGGGTCCCAGGAAGCAGATTCCAGCCAAGTGGACAAATCCTCCCTGTGTGGCAGTATGACCAGTAACAGCTCTGCTGAGACCGACAGCCTGCTGGGGGGCATCACCGTGGTGGGCTGCACTGCTGAGGGTCTCACAGGGGCTCCTGGTGCCCACAACACCAATGGGGCCTCACCTGTGGCAGAGAAACAGTCAGGTATGTGATAAACACTGCAGGTGTGTCAGGCCTGGCCAAACACCTCAAGATGCAGCTGGAAATAAGTGGTGCAACTACTGAGGTTAACAGCATGTAAGCTGTGATAACATAAACTCTCTGTAAATCTGTAAATTGTAGCTGAAAAAGTGGTGGAGGTGACATGAAATGGGAATTAGCAGCTGCTTGTTGCAGGTACTTTTGAGAGAATTCTTGTGTCTGCTCTAGAGAGAGATTTTAATGTAATATTTGAAATGCAGATCTTGCCAAAGAGTTACTAAAATAAATGCCTTGGATTTTGTCAAGTCTTAATAGAGATTTAAGTGAAACTGAGTATTTCATAAACATTCATACTGTTTTGTGTCATATGCCCTGCAGAGCTGTATGGTGATATGATTGTCAAAGGATATGTGGTGGTTGGCCTTGTTCACTGCTGTCCTAGTTAATCATTTAATGGTCAATCTGAGCTATCAGTCACAGGGTTGATACTTAAAGTGCATTTGACATTTTTTTATACAGTGCAACCTGCTAAAATTTGGGCATTTCTGATGTGATGTTTTTTGATTCTGATGTGGGAATTGTAACTGCCTGGCTGTAACAGCTGTTCACTTCAGTTTTGCATATCAAGTTCTGACTCTTTTAAACAATAGCAAATTCTATCGCAGTTGTTAAAAAGTTTTTCAAATTTGTTTGTTTCACAGATATTGCAACTGAAAATAATTCAGTAGATGAGAATATTCCAACGGCAGAGGAGGCGACAGAAGCAACAGAAGTCAATGCAGGGACAGGAGAAGACACAGCTGATATCGCACAAACTGGAGTCTACACAGAGCATGTCTTTACAGATCCCTTGGGAGTGCAGCATACAACAGAGGCATCTCCAGTGTATCAGCCTAGGTACCTAGTCTCAGTCCTCATACCTCTTAAAATGTATTTTAAAAAAAGAAATAAAATGTTTGTAGGAACATAGCATGGAGACAAAATGACTACTTTTTTTTCCTTTTTAAGTGTGTTGAGGTTTATAGTAGTCTTGGTACAAGACTGTGCTTTGTGACTCTCTTCTGCCATTCCCCAGAGATAATAGTACTGACAGGCTTGAACGGAACCTAGTTTTCCTTCTAAAAGTAAATGTCTACTTGAAGAAATTCGTTGTTATTGAGGTTTTCATCTGTATTGTACTTTCATGTGTGGTTACTGTGTTTTTAAACACCTCATGTTCTTCAAAAGCCAGTGTAGGAACTCTAAGTAGTGAAGTTAAACACCTTGGTTATAGCCTGATTAATCTGTGCACTCCATTAAATGTATTTTAACTGGTGTTTTTTTCTAGTACTGAGTCAGAGTTATATAAGGACGTTGCAGTTCTGCCAAATGAGCAAGATCTGGTGAGAGAAGAAGCACAGAAAATGAGTAGCCTTTCACCAACCATGTGGCTTGGAGCACAGAATGGATGGTAAGGAAATGCTAATCTTGTTATATTTATTTGTAATAATTACTTTAAACTTGCTTCTTGTGCCTGCAGGCCTGATAACCGTCTCAGGTCTAGATTAAGCACAGGATGATCTCAGGAGAGCCAAAACCTTGAATGCTTTGCTGAATTTTTAGGCATTACAGAATTCAAAGGAAGTATTGTAGGTGATTAGCAAGCCCTTTTTTGTTAGATAACGTTTCATCTGCAGACAAGTTCTGGGGTTTTTTTTGTAGTTAAAGAAATTATTATGGTCTGTTAATTCCATAACTTTCAATATTTTAGTATGCTAGGAAAATGTAATTTTTACTGCAGATTGATCTGCAAGGGAGTTTGTAATGCTTTAGGCCTCTGAAAAAGCCGTTCTGCTGCTCATGTAGTTCTTCCTTCCAGTGTATACATAATTTCCAGTGGAATATGAAAACTTGTTTTTCCTTTGATTGTGGATTTCAGTTTATAAGGGTTTTGCTTGTGGTTGCTTTTGTCTGGTAGTGCTTTTAATCCCTCGTGATTTGTCTTTGCAGCCTGTATGTTCATTCGTCAGTGGCCCAGTGGAGGAAATGTGTTCATGCCATTAAACTTAAAGATTCTATTCTCAGTATTGTGTAAGTCCTGAAAGAATGTCATGTAAATCATAATGATTTGCTGTTAAAATACTTTCCAGAGTAGTTTTATATTTCCTCCTCAGATATTGGGAATGTTGGTTGCCATAACTGCCTGCATGCTCTTTGAGGGACAGTGGAAAACTTCTGGGGAGTAAGGAAAATAAAAGGAATCTTGTACCTGTTGGAAATACATAGCCCAAAGGATGAGCTGCAGCTACACAAAGCAGTTATAGGTTGCTATCTTTGCTGTTTTCTTCAGGCACTGTAGCCAGATATATTTCAAGCTCTCTGAACTGGATTTTGACCCCTTGTTACATCCCTTCTCTTGAGCTATATTGTAGAACTCAAAACACTGGGGCTAATGTGACTGTAAAAAATATGCTGAAATATCAGATGTTTATACCTAGCTTTAAACGTGCCTTCTGAGCAGAGCAGTCAGAGTGTGTTGTTGCCTCCTTTTTTCCCAGACATGTCAAAGGAATAGTCTTGGTTGCACTGGCAGATGGGACTCTCGCGATCTTTCACCGGGGAGTTGGTAAGGATTCTGTTGCATCTGGAAACCAGGGAATTTTTAACAGTAGTCAGGAAAGAAATGTGCCATTTACAAGTAATGTTTTGATAATGTATTCGCCAATGACCTTTTTTTGAGTTGTTGTGAGAAATATTTCTTGTTATTTCAGTTGCGGACTCAAGTAATGTTTTTGCACTGTTGTGGTGCATTCATGGAGTATTTGCTTACTCTGAAATGGAGAATGGGATAGAATTGAGCTAAACATGGAAAAGCCATCTGAAAGTCCACTTTGATCATCATCTCTCTTGCTTTTTCATTACGCTCAATAGTCATGTCTTCCGTTTTATTAGTGTTAAAAATTGTGTCTGGGCAAGTCCTTCAATGAGAATTTTGTAAGCATCCCTTCAGAATTTGTCGAAACTGCTCCTGAACCAGCTCCATTCTTCAGCCTCCAGAAATAGGACCTAGAGGGGAAGATCTTAGTATGAACAACTGGAACTTACCTATTAGCTTGTTTTTCCACCCTATTCATTTCATCTTTCCCTTGTGATGCTTAAATCCTTGTACTCTGCATTTAAAAGAATTAAAAAGGTTGCACAGCACTAATGCAAATACTGGAAAAGATACATCTGGGATGAAGTTGGTTTTAGTGCTTTTGTTTTGTTTATTTTTTTAAAACTCACTGCAGTGGCTTACAATACCTAAGCCTCTCTGGTGAATGTCTTTGATGATCTGTGCCCTTACTTCAGTCTACAGTAGAACTTCAGTCTACAGTAAATCTTTTAGTAGATTTCAGCCTTTTTCAAGATCTTGCAGCATATTTTAAAAAAATCTGCACTGGCCAACACTTCTATGTTCAGCCAAGCAGATGCCTGATGCTGTATGGGAAGCTGTTTGTTTTCACAGGTACTGGTCCTAGTCAAGTAGAGCCTGTAGCACTGGGTAACCTGCTGATTTAAAAATGTTTTGCTGGATTTTTAACCTGAATCATTGTACAACTTTATTTTTTTAAAAAAGGTAACATTTGGGATGTTAGTTGCTGTTTTTTAAATGAGGAGCCTAGCCATAAACTTGTACTGACTTACCTAGATGATTACAATGCTTTAAAAAATTAGACTTTTAAGATATTTGCTTGTACTTTCAAATTTTCCTTAAACTAAACACAGGTTCATATGAGTTCTACTGTTTGTTTTCCTCCTGTTTTTGCAGATGGTCAGTGGGATTTGACAAACTATCACCTCTTGGACCTGGGCCGGCCGCACCACTCGATCCGGTGCATGACAGTGGTACATGACAAGGTCTGGTGTGGCTACAGGAACAAAATCTATGTTGTTCAACCAAAGGCCATGAAAATAGAGGTAAGTTCCAATGATGATTAAAATAATTAGATATTGTGTTTTAATGCTGCAGCTCAGACTCCAGAGTAACTCCAGAAACGTCTGTTTTCATCTGTACAGAAATAGGCTACCTAGCAAATTTGTTTTAGGAAATAGTTGTTTTGGAAGACTTAAAGATATGATGAGACAGTTCTCACTTACTGAAACCAGTTCTTGGGAGATGCAGTTCTCCACTTTTGGCTGGCCAGAACCTGGAAAGTGTCCTTGTGCAGAGCTTGTAAGGCCAGTGCCCATCTTATTTGGTGTGCTTCATTTTGTTCTCCATCCACATGCAGAGGTTTGTAAGTGTTAATTTGGAATTTACTCTCCTTCCAGTTAGAGAATAGTTTATGCAAGGCGTGTGAGTTGATGTTTTATCTGCAGTGTTTAGTCTGTCATCTCAAGAGTAGAAAGTGTCTGAGGTTTCTGCAAGCCTTGAGCAATACAAGTGCTTCAGCTCCTGCTAATTGGCCTGAGACATGGGCCAGGCCTTTGAGGGTGACTGCTCAGCTCTTCTGAAAATACCAATCACCCAATAATAACCTGTTTTTGTGAAGAAAGATATGGGAAAACTGAAATGAAGTTCATATAAAAGTGAAATGGATTGTTTTGCTGGTGGGTAGTGTGTATTTTGCATAGGTGGAGTTTTTTATGAGTCAGTCATGATGGAACAAGGAAAAAAGACACTTTTTGGGCACATGTACCTTGTGCTGTGGCAGCAGGATCTCTCATCAAAAAGGCTCCAGGTTCAAGGAAGACAGAAGCTGGATCAGGCTGGGATGAGATGTGTAAATTAAGAGAGAGTAGGAAATGACAGCTTTGAGATCACACTTAGGGAAGGGAATCAGCAATTTTAGAGCATCTCATGCTATTTGTAACTGAGCTAAACACTGTCTGTGATCTTGCAAATCAGAGGGTTGTGCTTGATTTAAAATTGCCACTTCTGACTGTGGGAGAGTAAGAGAGAAACCTTTCTTACTCTTCCCTTTGTTTTACCTTCTGATTTGAACCCCAATGTTTCACAGAAGTCCTTTGATGCCCACCCAAGGAGGGAGAGCCAAGTGAGGCAACTGGCATGGGTGGGGGACGGGGTGTGGGTGTCCATCCGCCTGGACTCCACCCTGCGCCTCTACCACGCCCACACCTACCAGCACCTGCAGGATGTGGACATTGAGCCCTACGTAAGCAAAATGCTCGGTAAGTTCCCAGGAAAAACTGGTATGTTCTTGCTGTCTGCAGCTTCCTTTTCCTGCTAGGGGTCAGGCAGTTCTCACTGCAGGTTTGGGGTAAGGGTGGGTGGAAAGGCCAGTTAAATCAGTTTGCGCAAACTTGAATCTGGAAGTAGAAGCCTAAGTCAGTCTGTGAAGCATGATGGAGGTGATGGGTTATCTGTTACAGTCTCTTGACCTTTCCTGGTGTGTAAAGTGTCCTTAAAAACTCAAAACTAATGAGGAAAATGGTGGTTGAGTTGGGTAGGCACCAGTAGAGACACTACAATCTTTCTCTTTTTCTATACTGATACATTTTTTTATAGCTAAAAATGGGAAGAATCTGTTACCTGCCTGGAAAAATTGCCTCTTTTTTTCAAAAAACCCCCCTCAAAATAGCAAATTTTTATTGCTGTTGAACCTAGTAAGCTTTCTGATTTTTTTCATTAATGTCTGTATAAGAGCAGTTTGACCACCTACATTACACAACAAATACAGGTAATTAGGCTCTGGGAAATCCAAGTCACTGCCTTGCACTGTACATGGCTGGTCAGCCTTCTGCTCCCCTCATCATGCTAATGAATGAGAAATTAATTTTAATGGATTACAAACCACCATCTTATATCTGTAAACTCACTTTTTTCTTTGCTTTAAAAGCTGGTAAGCCTCAAAAGATTTTACTGTGCAGCATTAAGGACCTTTTTTGCTTTCTCATACCTAATGTTAGACTCTTGTAGTTTAGGTTCTCAGTTTAATTACAGTGTTGTAGCCTTCTAGGTTATCTTTACAACTTAAATGTGCTCCTCTACTTTGTTTCTGTCAGAAGTCGGAGGGAATTACTTGTTTGTATGATTTGGGAATTGAATTTAAGATTCTCTGTTGTAGAACTAAAATTATTCTTGGTCATAATTTTTGATGAAAAGCATCTTTTGTTTTTAGGTACTGGTAAACTGGGATTCTCATTTGTGAGAATCACAGCACTTATGGTGTCTTGTAATCGTTTATGGGTAGGAACAGGAAATGGTGTCATCATCTCCATTCCATTAACAGAAAGTAAGTAAAATATCAATGAATAGCACTGTGCAATATGCTGTAGGCATTAAAAAAAGAGTATTAAACAACAATCAGATGCTTGCTAATGGCTAGAAAGCCTCACTGCCAGGTCTGACTCTTTCTGGTTTGTAACAGATCAGGCCTGTGTGATGTTTAGCACCTAAATCTGTGTATGTGGTTACAATTACCTTGAGAAAATAACATATCTCCAGAATCTCCTGTACTGCCGTTTGAGGAGAGTTGGCTTGAATCAAAGGGACACTTTGAAGCCTTAGAGGTGTTCTGAGCATTAGCAGCATTGGTAGAAGTTTATTGCTTATATGAGACATCATTAGTTTTCTAATTAATGTTTTTTTTTTTTCTTGGCATATGATCACAAAATAGATTTTTCTTTGATTTGAGCATGTTGTTGTTGATAATACAATTTGATTGGCTTTAGTTCTTGAGAATTCATCACAAAGTGGGTATAAAGGACTGGAACAGAAGTAGCACAGTAGTTCAGAGTTATAGGAGCTGTAAACACATTCTTCAAACAGCGCACTAACATCCAGGTCAAATTCCAGTCATGTAAATCCCAGTTTTTGCTTAATAACAGACCCCAGACTCTTGTCATAGGCTGAAACTAATTGAGGGCAGTTGAATCTCAGGAGAAAAGAACAGCTCAAGGGCAATCCAAATCTTAAATAGGTAAAGCTTGGGAAGACTCTGTGTAAATTGATTGCATTTAAACAATAAAAAAAAGCCTCAGCTCTTGTGCCTGAGACTAATGTTATGACAGATATTCAGAGAATAAAATGCAGAGCTTTGATAGTCCTAATTGTACTGTTGTTACCTAGAAAATAGTGCACTCTGACAGGTGAAGTTTTAGGGTGATTTAATAGTGAAAACTCTTCATGTTGTATCTGCTTTGTTGAACAGCAAACACATGCATTGTTTCTCATATTGTACCATTGCATTGTCCATCCATTCAGTAACTGTCTTTTTTTTGCCTTGCATGAATGTACTAAGGAAGGACAGACTTTCTGTCATGGATATTGAGACACTTCAAATCATGCTTTCAAAAATTATAGCTCTTAATTTGCATCAAGCTTAATTTCATGTTTCCAGAGGAGTTTTTTTTAAACCCGGAGTGAAAGTGAAGAAATCCCTATTAAAGCTGTTCAGTTTCATTTCAGTTCTGTTGGTTGGTTGTGGGTCAGAACAGCCTTTTGGGGGTAGCCTCATAGTGGGGCTGAGAACCCTGGTGAGAAATATTAATGGTTTTTAAAAGCAGTCACATCCTTGCATGAGCAGTGGCATCTCTCAGTCCCCGGGGTCTCAGTAGTAGGGCAGCAGATGATGTTCCAAAAGGGTACTTGAAAACATGAGTCGTTCTATATTATTCTGGAGCCTCCTGCCGAGGAAAGAGAGAAAGGGGAAAGGTTGCTGATCAATAATGAACTTAAAAATATGTGACAGTGCTTTTGTGGTCTATTTTGTACTGAAACTTCTATAGTAAGATGCTGTTCGTTGTGACTTTTGATTGAGTCTTCTGTAATTGAATATCTATTGGTTTTTTTAGGAGCTAAAATTTTAAGCTCTACCTTATCAAAAAACAAAATACGAGTGGTGGGTTCTCATTAATCCTTCTCTACTGTCATACCTATCCATTTCCCCTTTCCTCCTTTCTCACTAGCTGTAATCCTCCACCAGGGACGTTTACTGGGGCTGCGGGGTAAGTGCAGATCCTGAACCAAAACCTATTTTCAGGCTTATAATAGCCACCTTGAGGCTGTTTCCCACTCCTTATAGAATTTACCCTTTGTATGTTCCTAAATGTTTTTCCACTTGCAGTTAACTGCATTGCAGCAGTTTTATGTTTGCTAAATGGCCACCAATCTGCTCAGCAGTTTAGCGTATCATCCTGTGTTGCAGCTGAACTCTCGTATAGACTGTTTTTCTTCCAGCCAGTGTGATACCACATCTTATAACTTTGTCATTAATCCACATCATTTGCTGTCCTGTTACAAATCACTGTTTCTTTCACTACTTTGATAGTCTTTGGAATGGAGATGGCTTGTATGTCTAGCATGAGTACTTCTCTGATTTAATGTATTTTAAAACTTCTCAGTAAAATTTAGATGTAGAATGGTAATAGGGTGGTAGCTCTTTCATGCCCACAGGTGGCTGTTTCTAGAGAACTTTTGCTGGCAAGGGCATACCTTATGATTAGTTGGAATGAAACTGTCTTTAATTACATTTTTAAGTACATGGAATTTGCTCATACTGAAACACATTAGAGGTACTTATTTTCTATGGAAGATACAGTACTGTCAAAAATTATTTTTTCCCAAAAGTAGGATATTGAAATCTGGTGTTTATGCTAGACTAATAAGAATCGTGCTCCATTTTCTGATGTACTTAAAATAATGAAGCATGCAGTCTTTTTCTTTCCAGCTCTGTCTTGAATTGGCATTGCTGCCCTCCTGTTTCATTTTTATCTAAGTTGGCTTTAGCTTTTAGATGGTACCATAAGGTTTCTTAACAAATAACCACTTCAGCAATTCGTGTTTTGAAGTAGAAAACAACTCCTTTTCTTTTACAGCCAATAAATCAGCAGCAGGCTCTGGAAACCGTCCAGGGAGCGTGATCCGTGTGTATGGAGATGAGCACAGTGACAAAGTGACTCCAGGGACATTCATCCCCTACTGTTCCATGGCACATGCACAGCTCTGCTTCCATGGCCACCGGGATGCTGTGAAATTCTTTGTTGCAGTACCAGGTGAGGTTTTGTTACCATCTTTAAAAGTTTTTTCTTTTTTTGGAGGGGTGGAGGGGGCGTTTGTTTGTTTGTTGTTGAGTTTTCCTTCATTCACTTAGTTAAACACAGTGTTTAGGCAAAGATAGCAAGAGTATGAATTCATACTTTCAGAAACAACGTATTGTATTTTATTACAAGACTTGTCTGATTGCTAAATGCAGCCCTGTTTAACGGGAGGAAGAGGCCTTGATCACGTGCAAGGACTTTGCTTCCTTCTGTGAAAAAGGTGCTGTGTTAAGTGGGCACTTGCCTGTTAAGAAGGCACTCAACTGCTTTAGGCATTGTCATCTAATGACCAAGCACAGAAGGTTTTTCTCTGAGATAAGGCATAAAAAAGTGTTCTGTTTTTCACCCAGGTCAGGTTGTTTGCCCTCAGAGTACTGGTGGAACTGATTTAATAGCTGATAAACAAGCCCAAGAGTCCTTCAACCAGAGTCCCTTAAAATCAATGTTGGTGATAAGCGGTGGAGAAGGATACATTGACTTCAGAATGGGTAAGAAATCTGAGCTTTAAATGAGTCATACTTCATACTGTTATAAATAATTTTTTTATAAATTACCCATCACAATCGAATTTGTCAATTAATAAGGCAGTTTATTGTTCATTGATAAGGTACAAGCAAGCAGCGCTGGGGACGCAGGAGAGTCGCCTCTCTACTAGACGTCCGTCTCTCGTTTGGTTTCTGGCCTTTTTATAGGCAGCTTTTCGGGGGGTCGCATTGTGCTTGGGGTCTAAGTCCAAATAAGCAGCAGTTTCTTCAGACACAAAAGTGGATCTAATAAAAGTCAATTATTTTCTAAGACAGTTACATAGTAATAGAAATACATAATAGTAATTTACAGTAAGAGTCAGCAACTTAGGGTAAAAGGGTTTTAAAGATACGTAATGAAATCATTGACAGGAGTAACAAGCTGGTCTTTACAAACAACTGAGAGTCTGCTTGTGACAGACAAGATTAGCGCTGAGAGATACAGTGGGTAGGCTTCCACTGATGGATGAAAGGTATTTGTCTTTACAAAACAAACCGCCGGGGGGGCTGATACATGAAACCAGACACTGAAAAAAGACTCAACAGGGAAAAACCCAAACTTCTACAAGAGTATTTCATGGTTTGTTTTTATAATGACACGAATCACTAAATTACATATAACAATACTGAAAGGCTATTAACCACATAATAACTGCTGCTGTAATTGCAATGAGTGCATTTGTGTGGTCAGTATATACAGTCTTTACCATCCACTGCAGGGGTAGAAGTATTTTTATTCTGACACACACCTTCAGCTTCTCCTCCTCCTCCTCCCAGTAAACCATGACCTCTGGGATGACTGTGTAAGAAGGTTTATTTGAAACTCTGCTTTCGAGTCATGTACCACCTTCCTGTTTATGCTTTCAGTCTTTCTTTGGCAGGCTAATCTTCTGTCTCAAATTGCTGGAAAACATGTCCTTAGTCTACCATATGCAGACTGACTGAAAACAAGTTGTGTTAAGTGAAGAATGCTCAGTGTAAAATTTACTCATTTTTGAGTGGGAAGGAATAACGTAGATAAATCACTTATCTCTGCATGCCCATCGTATTTGATCACTGCTTTTCTTGGATAGCACTTTTGCATGATCTAGCCCATAAATGAGTTCTTGTGTAAATATGTATCTTCTTTTTTAATTGAACTCCTTGGGGAAATAAAGTGAAAGCTGTTGTGATTCTGTGCTTATAATCTGCAGCTGGACACCTTGACAAAAAGTGCATAAAAAGGTGTCACAACTCTTAGACCGTCTTTTGACCTTTTGCCTAAATCTGTCTGTAATCTTTTAAAACCAACCAAACAGCAAAACAACCCACCTAAACCATTACAAAGGAAGACCCAGGAAGACCATCCCAAATCATGTCATCCCACTAATCAGTGACAAGCAGGTTCCTGGGGTGACCATGTTGGATTTCTGTGGGAGGCAGGGCTGGAGGCAGTTCTGTGCCACAGTGCAGTGAGGGCTCAAGTGCTGCAGTCACTCCAGGGCAGCTGGAACGGCCACATTCCAAATGCTCGTTTTGCTGTCCCTGTGGCATGATGGCAAAGCCATGAGCTGCGTGCCAGTGCTGCCTTAGCCTAGTCCGTGCCACATGAGGCCAGCAAACTGGTCAAGAGCAATTTGGGGCTACTCTGTGTTTAGCTCCCTCAGCCCTCCAAAGGAGTCTAACCAGAACACCAGCCAAAATCTGATTTGGCACCTTCCTGAAGGTGTAGGTCAGTTCCTGTTTCCTCTGATTAAAATGACCTCCTGGATTGATGGTCGTGGCTGTCCATGTGCAGTTCAGTGTCACCTTTGGTCCCAGTCAGGTCCTGTCACCCAGAGTTCAGGTACAGCTACAACACTGCTCTTCTCTTTGAAGAGCAAAAGTGGAGAATATGCTTAAGGCTGTCTTTGCCACTGTGGGCAGAGTTGTGACAAGCTGGAACAACTGGAACAGGAGGAAAGAGTGGGAAAGGTTGACCACAGACATGAATGTTGTGTTGTCTCACATGTCCTCAATTACAGTTCTTGTCCCAGGGCATTTATATATTTGGGTTTGTCCCAGAACACTTTCTAGTGGCAAAATCATCTCTGTGCCTGCCTGGTAGTTTGCAAATTAGGTCTCTCTACATTAAAGAGTTATAAATAACGAAACATGTAGAATATGGATACTTATGGAATGGCCATTATTTTTTGGGCTAGAGTAAAGAATATGGCCAGCAGAATGCTGGGCTCTGAGATAATTATGCAACACACTCTGTTTACATTCACAGACTAGTATGTTTTTGTACCAGCATATGGCAACACTCTCTTTTTAGTGTTTTTCTTGTCTTGCTGCATGTGGTGTTGATGCTCTTCTGGTTATTGGCTGCCTCAACTAAAGCTGTTTTTTTCTAGGTGATGAAGGAGGAGAATCTGAACTCTTGGGAGAAGCTCTACCACTTGAACCTTCTGTAGCCAAAGCTGAAAGGAGTCACTTGATAGTGTGGCAAGTCATGTATGGCAGTGAGTGAACCTGTAAGATGCAGTTGGAGACCTAAAAATCCGGGGGGGGGGGGGGGGGGGGGGAAAAAAAAAAAAAAAAAAAAAAAGCTTCTGCATGTTTTTTTTTATTTTGTGAACCTGTTTCACTACATGATGTTGAAGCATTTCTTTGCTGTTTAACTTTATATTGCAAACTTGTCATACCTTTAGCTATACAGGAATTAGCTTGTGCTGTTTTACTGCACCTGTGTTAAATGCAACAGTGTGAGGAAATCAGATGTTTCTCCAGCTGGTGTGCACACCACAGTGAGCCGCTGATACAGTTTTACTGTACCACAGCAATCTCGTGTTCACTTCTTTGGTAGTCTCACTTAAGTTCAGCTTTGTTCCAACTGGGCTTCATTTCACTGTATAATGCATTGTGTAAAACAGCAAAGTTGTTCCCAGAGTATGAAAAAAATGGACAAATTAGAAGATGGATTATTAAGACTCATCCAAATACTCAGTGAGGGCTAAAGCAAACTGTATGTTTCAACTTTTGTTTTCAGACCTGGAAAATCTTGCTCATGCAGTGTACACAGTTTAATTTGTTACATTCTTCAGAATTTGTGGGGGGAAAGAGGAGGCTGTATAGGAATTAAAATGAAAATATGTAAATAAAATCGTATTTTCACTATTGAACCTTAAAGTTTGAGAACTGCTGCCCTCAGTACTGAGCAATTTTGAGTATAATGTTTTTCCATCTCCCTGACATGGAACAACTCGGTTTCCAAAGGGTATTCTTAGGTTGATATAAATTGGAAAATAACTGTCAAATTCTCAAACAGGGGATGTGTTTTGTTCTTTTCTTAACTCTTTATGTCCTAAGCACTTAGGATGATCTTCTCTGCCTAGCTGGTCAAACTGATAAGGCACTATGTGTGTGAGGGTTGTAGACCTCAATTAGAGCATGAGAAAAGACTGAGAGTGTACAGGGAAAAAACCACATTCTGCTCAATTGAGATCGTAAAGGAAGTGTAGTTCCAGATAATTAGGTAAAAAATGTATTTTTTTGTAGCTCCATACCCCAATTTAATTTAAAAAAATAAATAATTCAGCAACAGTATTATCAGGTAACACAAAGACAGAGAAAATTACTGAAAGTCAGGAAACTAGTATTAGGCTGACATTCTGTCTACTCACCATCTTTTTTTTTAACCATAAATGTGACTTTAAGACTGTCTTCCTTTTCCATTGAAATTTCTGCATTAGTATCAGACCTGAGTTAAATACTTCATGATTTCTGTACTTCAGAAGATTTAAAAACCCAGATTTGCTCTTTTAGTCTCTGGAAAGTAAAAGTTTTGAGGGGTTTTAATAAACATCCAGCATTTACCCCCAAAAGGCTGGAGCTGTTCAGATTAGCAGAGAAATTTAGTAAACTTGATTATGTGAGAGAACTGAACAGTTTCAGAGGAGTAAATATAGAAACACTTTTTTAAAACTGCCTAAACATTTTTATGCAATAGGAGCAATTCTGGTCTATCAGGCAAACATGTGTTTATATATTTTCTTAATTTTTTAAATGAACACATTTAGCTGAGGTCTATTGTGTAAATATATATTTAGGCAGCTTTTTCAAACGCATATCATAGCTGATAAACCAGAAAATCTTCATTCAGGTCTATTGGTTAGATTTATATGTATAAATACTTTTTAAGCAACATATTTTGTACACAGCTGTTCCTCTCGTAAATATGTATTTAGGACATGAACTATGTAGTAAAAATCCTTATTAAAGATGTTTAATATCTTGGTAGTATTTTTCTCTTCAGAATGCCAAAAGCAATGAGAGCATGTTGTTCATAATTTGCTTTCCATATTCATCTTGAATGTCACTTTTAAAGTACTTTGGCTTAAATATAAAGTCTGGAAGCTTATTAAAAATTATACAAATACCAATTATACAAAAGTAACACGAGTCAACACTCTTAGACCTATTTTAAACTCATAGCCATGTATGCTGAACATGAAGCACATCTGAATTAACTAATGGGATTGGATGTCTTAAGAAAAATGCTGTCTAAACTTTTACTGTTGTGCAGAATCTTCACTGTGAGTGGTGCAGTTTCATTGCTTTTCCTGCCATATTCTTGAATTATTTTTTTTTTCTCTTTGGAAAACACAATCTCCAAAGGTTTTTACTCACTGGTTGATTGTCACATTCTCATGTTCTCAGAAAAAAAAGCGCACAATTCTGTTCCTTGGTTCTGTGTAGGATTTAATTTGTTATTAGAGATGAGCTGTTTTCTCTGAGTGGCATTACTGCTTCAGCTGGAGCAGTGCAACCTGGCAAGTGTGTACCTGGTCTTTTGCCAAATGGAGCTGGCCCACCGTGCCATTTTAGTCACCTCAGTGGGCCCGCCCTTGCAAATATTTTAGAGAATGATTGATTGCTTCTGTCCAAAAGTGGATGGGTTTTAAAGCAGACAGTAGTTGAACTGTGTAGCACCATGGGTGTAGATAAAGGCATGTGCACATCTCTCTATTTCTCATTTAAAAACTTGATCCCCTGTCCTAAGGTACAATAGATTAACTGGGTCCCTGTTGCCATCGCAGTGTGCTGGGCTCTATAAACTCCCCTTAAGGTCACTTTGAAAGGTGAACAAAGCACGCAAACCCCAGGCACTGGAATGACAATACACCCTCAACTCTGTCTCAAGAATGTGTTTATGCATTACACTTGTGATTAAAGCATCATATAAATAGGAGCTAATCTCTTGATAGCTACAGCTTGTTAATAGTTTGGAAACATTTCGTGCACAAAATATGAAGCACATGACTTGCCTGGGTGGGGGTGTTTGCATGGTGAGGGTGAGGCTGCATCGTCCATTCCTTGGGAAGGTCTTCCTGCACCGGGTAGGATCGAGCTGACAGAGCGTAGACACTTTATCATAGGCTGCCTTAGTAATAAACAAATGTTAAATCTGTTTTATTATACTAACTGTTCTAAAGAACGTGTGTCTTTAAAAAATGCTGTGTAACTGAATATTTATTTCCATGTGAGTATTATAAAAATTACCAAAGGATTAAACCTGACTTAGCACTCTGTAAATCGCCCTGTTGAGACAGGCCTTGTGAAGGCCCTGCTCTGTAAAATGAGACACGGTAAACTCAAATACAGTTCTTCTTTAGGGAAATTAAATATTCTTTTCTAACAGGGTTATGCCATATTGTAACAACCTATATTGCACCTCAAAGCATTTTTCTATACACTAAATGTCTCTCCTACCCTCTAACAAGATTAAGTTTCCTTTATTAATTTTGTTGATGCACATTTCTCAATCTTTTAAACATATATTTTAAACATTTTATGGTCTGTAATTTTTGAAAGTTTTGTCTGTTGGACACTTTACGCTGAATTTTACTTGCCTCTGTAATTGGAGATGGATTCTACAGCGTTAAACTTGCTGTCTGTTAAAACTTGAGGCTTCTTTTCTGTGAGCAGAAGAGCTCATATAGCAGTGTAGTTATTTCAGTATTTATTTCTATTATTGAATCCATGAGGTTCAGAATGTAACTTTGTACATGAAATATATATAAATATGTATATGAAACATGCATTGATTCAGTGTGTTCTTTGTAATCTCATGTTAATTTTGCAGAGTTTTGGTGCTATCGGAAGACACAATTTTGGGAATTTTGCACTAACGCCAAATATTGTCATTATCAATGATGTGTTTGAGTCAGTTCAGGACTAGGGTTTTCCTGCTCTCCCATAGTGGGCCCAGACAAAAGCTGTGAAGAAAAGCTGTGATGTCTGTGCCTCTCTTAAGATACAGATCTGGAGGAGATCTGCTTAATGTAGCTTAGAAGAAGTAGGTGCTGACACTGAGATTTATTTTTGAAATTGTTCTGAGATTTGTTTTTGAAATTTATTGCACAGATTCATCAGAGCCCAAATGCTTGCTGATTACTTCCTGCTCAGCAAAGGAAATTATGTGTTTTTAAGGCAGAAGAATGAGGACATGGTGACTGCAGAAACAGAACACTTGGCCAGAGCCAGGGTTTCATGTTTTCCCAGCTCACCTGCCCCTTTCTAAGCACATTTGTCCCAGCTGTGTGTCCTGATGAGTGTATCAGGAGTGTCCCTAAGAACCCCTGGCTGTTCCCAGGGGCTGGTGGAGCCCCTCTTGGTGCAGAAAGCTGTGCTGGGGACAAAAAGCCCCCCTGCCCTCCCCATGAGTGTCACTGCAGTTGTTACTGCTGCCCTTGGGCACTGGTGAAGGGCCCACATGAAGTTGTTTAAAACTTCCAGAACAAAAATGCATCAGATTTGTTTGCACAAATGCAGTCATCCATGAATGAGAACCACCAAATGTCCTGTTAGCACTGTTGTACTGCCTTGAACCTTTATGAGCCTGGTGCTTAACGAACCCAGCATAATTTTGCTTAGTGGAGTTTTCCTAGATTATTTTTTTCCTCTCCGGAATAGATGTCCTGATGCATTTCCCTCTCCTTACAGTGATGGTTATGGGGCCATGTCCGTTGCCAGGCAAGTCACACACTGCACTGTGCTAAAGCAGAGTGTGTCTATATTAAAAGGGAAGAAACACCGTAAATCTTCACTCTGGAAATGTTTCAGCTCTTCCAGCAGCCCTGCAGCCCCTCAGGTCTGTGCGTAAGTAATGAATTTTTCAGATCTAGTCAATTTTTCAGAGAGGTGTGAGAATAGAGTTGTGAACTGAGGTGTTACAAGTGGTGTTTGCAGACTGAAGTTTGAAGCCATTGGAAATAACAAACCTTTCTGCACTGGGCATGGGATCATGGGAAAAGCACTCACTTTCTGAGGCAGATTTCTAAAAAGTTCTCTCAGTTGTATCAGTCTCCTACACAAAGAGGTGTTCAGGGCAGAATACACACACTGTTAAACTTTTTCAATGTGAATACTTTTATTGAGAAACACCTTTTTTTCTGGAAATTAAACCTCAAACTCATTGAGGGAGACTATTTCCCTTTTTCTACAACGAAATAAATAGTAAACCAAAAAACTGGGATTCTTTTTGCTTTCACCTCCCATTTTTAGTGTCCTGTCTGAGCAGTAGAGTCTGGAGCTGGTACCGAACATCCTGGTGATCTCTGATGCACAAGTGCCCCTTAATTCTACTGTAGAACAAGGTGTGAGGGGCCTCTGGCTGGGAACCACACCAGCTTCTGGCAGGGTCTGCGGGACTCGCTGTGATTCTGTGTGGTTACACTTCTTGAAAAAAAAAACATTTTGAGCGCAAATTGTTTCCTGCTTTTTAAAACACTTTAGGATGACGGTGGGAAGAGAGCTGATGGGAAGAGATGTGGGTTGGTGCTTATTACACTCTGCTTGAACTTCTGGCAGGAGCAAGAGCAGTCAGAGTTATGACACAAGATGGTGCTCTTACAATTGAAACACAGTGTGGAGCCCGAGAGAAAACTCACTTTTCTGGAGCATTCCCTTCTCCGGGCCTTCCTGCAGCAGCCAAAACTCAGGTTCCCTGAAACAGCTCTCCCAGGTGAAGCTGTTGTGTCTAAGGAAGGACAGAGGAACCCAAGCACTTGGTCACACTGGGGTTCAGGAGATGCTCCCCTGCCCTCACCCCTGTAAGTGCTCTAGTTGGAATTTGCCTCTGTCTGCTCCGGAGCTGGCACCTCCAGTCCAATTCACCTAACACCTGGGAAAGGGAAAGCTTTTCTTTTATTAGACAAAGGTCCTGCTGGGCACTGGGATGGAGCCAGGCAGGTTGGGGAGATGAGGTTTCTTGGCACTGCAAGGGCTGAGCGGCTGCTCCCCAGCACTCCCCTTCCTGCTGCTTCTCCAGCCTTCAGGGAAGTTCTGTTCCAATTTGCAGGTGGGATGTTAAAGGCCCCCTTCACTCATTCCCTGCCTCAGAACAGCAGTCCTAAACTCATGAGCCAGCAGCAGGTGTGGCTGCAGGGCTGAGGGGGCTGATGCTCCTTACATCCTGCCCACCTCCAGTGCCCAGGGATTTGCAGGAGGGTGCTGCCATCTCCTGCTCCTGAAATGTTGCTGTGTCCAGGGGCCCTTTAGGCTGTTTCAGATTTGGAGCTTAAATGAAGAGGAAAAGGGAAAAAATCCCCAAAAAATCATGTTGGAAACCTTCCCAGACATCACATCTGCTTTTCACTTCCACCTGTTGGCACCCAGGGCTGAGATGAGATCAATATCCTAGTGTCCCTGAGGCCCTGCCCTGGCTCAGGGCTGGCAGGGGTGGAGCTGCCACCAGCTAGGCCCTTTGTGGTAGCGATAGCAGAGCTTCCTCCCAGTGTCATCCTTAGACTTTCCCAAAGCCTGGTCTGCAGACACGAATCTTGGGGTCTCCCTTTAGAATTAAATTCGGCTGATGTTTGTTTTGAGTTCAAGGAAAAAGAAGAGCTGATGGTGCTGCCCTGAGTCAGAGCACATGTCCTGCTGTCCTGGCTGGTGGTGGCTGAAAGCAACACCTGGAGGAGGGAGTGGGAGTGTGGGGAGGTCTCCCATAGGTCACCCTGGATCCTGCTGTGTCTCCAGTGGATGAATCAGCTTCTACCTTGTGGAAACAACTGGACTGATGGGAAAGGGTGCAGCTGTCTGTATCCCAGCAGGACTAAAAATCAGGAAATCAGAGAGCTCACTGGTTTGCAAAGGCAGCTGGAATACCTCTGGAATACTCTGGATGAGAATGATTTTACACTTGTTCTGCCACTGCACAGGTGCTCCTGGCAGATGCTGTTGCAGGGATGCAGGTGCAACACATGGCTCTGTCCCTGCTTGGGGCATTTGGATTCTGCTCCTGGGATAGCACAGAGATATCTGTGGGATGAGCAGCACATGGATGAGGTGTGAAGTGTTTCAGTCTTTTCAGGCCCGACCTGGTTTAGGGTGGGTATCTGCACAAGGAAATGTTAAAGGCTGATGGAGGAGGCTGAATCCAGGGGAGAAAAGGTGCTGAGGACTTTTTTGGCTGTTAATTTATGTGTTCAATGAGAGAACAGCAGGACGTGTGTGTAGGTGGGGAAAATTGAATCCTTGTCAAAATTGCCCAAAAGGTAATGAAAATCCCTGAGATAAGAGAGAGGTGAATTGTGCAGCATCCACAAACCCATTAGAGTCCGGTTGACTCACTTGCAAATAAACACTGTGTGGGTGCTCAGGAGCTAAAAAAGCTCTTCTGCCCTTTGCAGATGTGCTTGTGTCTCATTCCACATGAGAAGGAAGGAAGGGAGGGAGGAAGGATGGATGGATGCTCAGCCAGGCCCAAGCTCAGAGGTTCAGGACCACCTTGGCATTGCAAACTCAGCACCAGACACAAGGTACCCATCCTTGCCTTGCTCAGGGCTGTGCAGATTTCCACATGTGGGATGAGAAAATGAGGAAGGACATTTCCAGAGGGAAGGAAGGCACCAGGAACATTCCAGCACCATCTGACTGGCAGTACCAGCATTAGATAACACCGGGACAGAATAAAGGTTTCATGCAAGGGGTTGAGGAAAATGCTTTGCTGCTTTTTGGGTGATGACCTGCCATCAGCTGGGCACAGCAAGTCAATGACTGGCTTTTGCAAGCATTTTCAATCATTCTCTGAACTTTACAGGGTGCTCGGAAGGTCATTTCACCATAGCAACCTGCATCTGCAGTAAAGCCCCAGATGTCATCTCTGGGCCAAAGCTGTGGCTGAACTGCAGCAAGCTATGAGCAGAGAGGTGGGTGTGCAACTCTGGGCACAGGGTGAGCTGGAGTTTACACCATGATCCCTGTGGGGCTGCTGATCCTGGGAAGTTACAGCTCTTAACACCCTTCCAGCCCAGGCTCTGTTGCCATCCGTGGTTTGCAGGAAGCTCAGGGCTCTGCTGGTCAGAATCTCTTTGAAATGCTTGCAAAATGGCCTGGTCCATCAGAAGAGCTAGAGGCACAGGAGCAGCTCTCAGCAGACAGCAGATAAAGGGGCAGGAGAGGGGGTTCATCACTTCACTCAGCCTGGAAATCATAAAAATGGTTGAGAAACCTTCACAAGGAAGCATGGAGGAGACTTTTTGGAGGGATGAAGAGACTTTAACAAAGCTCTGTTGAGACACCAGCAGTGTTCTGGGCTGACAGCAGCAGCACTTGGGTGTTGAACTGTTCTTGTTTTGTGAGCTGGGCTTTGCAAGCAGTGTGAGGTGTGATCTGAAATCAGAAATAAGAAGGTGAAGGAAATGTGAATAGGTCCCAATGAGAGTTTTCAGAAGGAGGCGGCAGTGGCAGGTCTTTATCTGCTGATGAACTGGCAGTTTCCCTGTTCCTCTTATGGTTCAAGCAGACTTTGCTGGGCTCTCTGTGCCCTGAGGAGCTGGGTTGAATGATACCAAGCTAGACTGTGCTTCTTACTGCTCAGTGTTGCTTTGGGCTGGTGTCTAACCATGATAAAAAGTAGGTCTGTTCTCTGGCTGCTCCCCAAAAGAAAAAATCAGAGCAAAAAAGCCTGCTGAGAAAGTCATGGTCCAGGAGAACTGCAGATCAGACTGGCACAAGTCTGGAGGTTCTTCAGGGCTAGTGGTGTTTGGTCCTCCAGCTGCTCTACACACAAATACTGGCCTCAGGGCACAGTGTGCAGCACACCTTCCTCCAGGGAAGCTTTGGTGTTTGGACAAGAGACACGGGAGCTTTGTTCCACAGCTTCTGCAATTTCCTTTCTTGCTTGTACAGATTCCATTTTTTAGGTCTATCTCACAACCTGTTTGGGCAGCTCTCATCACTTCTCATCACAAACTAAATAAATTACTGATGATGCAGAATCTTCCTTCCCCTCCAGACATGGATCACCCAGAGATGTTCTCAAGGGTATGAAGTTACTCCAAGGCAGTGGTCACGGCCCCAAAGCTGCCAGAGCTTCAGGAGCATTTGGACAATGCTCTCAGGCACAAGAATGGGATTGTTGGGGTGTCCTGTGCAGGACCAGGAGTTGGTCTTTGATGATCCTTGTGGGTTCCTTCCAACTCAGCATATTCCATGATGTTGCATTGCTCCTTCATGGAAGAACGTGTCAGGACTGAATCTTCAGGTAAGCCTGTGTCTTGGTTTGAAAAGACAGGTGTCTGCTAAGGAAGGCAGGAGTCTCCCTTGTAATGGAAAATGTAAACCCCTTCCCTCCAAATTTTGAAATTAAGGGGCTCTCAGGGAAAGATATGGGAATAGAAATAATAGTTCTTTACTAGGAAAATTAAAAATACAAATGCCATAGTACAAGGAAAGAAACCACTGACAGAGTCAGAATACCACCTGACACCCCGTTGGTCAGGGTGTTGGCAACAGTCTGATTAAATGGTGGCTGCAGTCCTTTAGGATGTGGTTCTGTTGAAGCAGTGATCCTGTAGAAGGATGTAGGTCTCTGAAGGTCCAGTGGTGGTGCAGATGGGTCTGGTCTTTCCTCTGAGAATCCAGTGGGAAAAGGCTGCTGTGGTGTTCCAAATCTCAGTTTTTTATCCAGGTAGGAATGCTTGGCTCTTCCCCCTGAGTGGAGCATCTCACAATGAGACTCAATGGCTCATTAACTGAAGATATCACCTTGAGGGAGGATTGGTTGCGGAAAAGATAAAGAAAACTGCCCCACCTGGTTTTATCAGGTGGCCAATTAACAGGAGATAACTGCCCACCTGACAGATGGGAATAGAATACACACCCCCAACCGAAGAAAGCCTCCAAGGTAGTAATGGCATCAGAGTGGGTTATGGTGGAGAGAGGCTCCAGAGTCACCCCCACAAGCTCTGGCATCGCAGCAGAAACATTGCCAAGCCCTGGGGCAGATCCTTCTGCAAGGCAAGACATGAATATGACCCGTCTGTTCAATTTATCTCTTCAAAGGTTTTGACTTGCTGGCACCTAAAGAGATGGAGAGAGGTGAGAAAGGAGCAGTCTCACCAGCAAACACCTTGTTTCCAGGGCAAACACCAAGGGCCAAGATTGGGGTGGGGTTTTCCAACTTGGCACAGCCACAGTCTTCATGAGAAACTGAAGGTTGGCACTTCCTGGCTCTCCTGGGCAAGTGCCCAGCCGCCCTCCAAGCTCCCATATCTGACTGACTGCCCAACTGTGCTTTAAAAGAGCCAAAATCAAGAAATGCTTCAAAAGGAGCTCCCTGGGGTGCTGGAATTGGAGTCCTCTCTAAGGCCAGTAGTAAATTACGTAAGACCATAGGTCATAGCTCAAGCTAAACTTTTTATAGGCCATAAATCCACATTTCCTGGAATTTCATAGCTCCTGGTTAAAAATGTAAAAATACTTTGTGATTGGAATAAGCCAGCTAATCATTTCTTGACATAAATTCTGTGCTGAGGAAAGCTCCTCATCCCATGAGGATGTACCCTGCAGGAAGCCAGGGGATGTCCCCAGATGAAAGACGGGCATAAACAAAAAATGAGGCACTGCCAGGTGTATGTGTGTGTGTTGTAATCACGTGTCTTGGCCAGTGCCACATCACCATATGGTGACACAATATTGTGCCCTCCCTTTGAATGGTGTCAGTATCCAGCATCTTTATTTCTGCAGGTTTTATGGCTGTGGAGGGTGCAAGATCTTATTGTCCTTTAATATCTTGGAGTTTGTTTATTTGCTGGCTATCTCCCTCTCTCTCCTCATAGCTTGTATTTTGGGATCATTCCCATTCCACTCTGGATTTTGCCTCCTTGGTTCAGCCTGGCCAGTGCTGAGCAGGGTGTGTCTGAAGTGTGACTGTCCCCGTGAGATTTCCTAAACCATGTGGCACTGGGGACCCCACTGAGCCTGCAGTACTCCCTTGCTCCCCAGTCTTTTCCTGAGGATCTTCTGCCTACCTGACTCTTATATTTTGCTGAGAGGTTTTTATCCTGCATTTGTGCTAAGTTTCAGCTCAATCTGTGCTTTGACTCATTTTAATATTGTTACTATCTCAAACCTACTCCTTGTCACATATTTGGGGAGTAGGCAGGAGACATCCAAGAATCTGAAACAAAAATAGGGAGAATGAGAGAAAATAAAATTATGACTTTCAAGCTCTTCTGACTCAAGCCCAGTCTAGCCATGCAGCTGCGGGTGCATGGGACACTCTTGGGGGAGGCACCCTTAGCCATGGCCACACAGTGGACATCAGTCTCCTCTTCCCAGTCCCACTGCTGTGCTCCTGCTGGTCAGGCCTGTGCCATGAAGTTCTAAGTCTCAGCCCCTTCTGGCTGCCGTGTCCTTCAGCCTGTTCACACACTCCGTACACACTGAGCAGGAGCAGCACTGGGGTTGTAGTTGCTTTAACTTCTTTGAGGATCATGTTTGATTAAGCCATGTGTTTGTTTTCAAAATCCTTGCCTATTTCATGCTGGTTCCACTCATTCGTAGAGCTTAACTGGTTTTAAATTTCCTTATTCCAGTCTGAGCTTTCCTGGTCTCAAAAGAGAAAACAGATTAGCCAAGGGCTGTTGTGGTATTGTATTGCAATGTTGTAATGCTTGAGTCAAAAGTTTCCAGGGACCAGCAGCTCAGTTAAAAAATCCTGCTTCTGGAGGAGTTAAAGAAGACATTTTCCACTCATTCTCATGCATGATATTCTATACAGAATCTAAAGAGCAGCATAAATTGACTTGAGAGGCGCCTTTTAGCTGACCATGACATCACTGGCGTGGGCACTTGGCCAGACGCTAGACCCACAGGCATTGGGGTGGGCACAGCAGAAGGGAACCAAACCTGATGGGCCAGTCTTGCTTATCCCCTGGTGAAGTTTACTGACACAAAACCACCTTTTTCTGGGGAAATGGGGCACCCCAGGAATGGGCAGTCCCTACTGGCCAGAGGGACTCTGCTATGCTCTGCACAACTTGAGTGTGTTGGGAGGGGTGGAGCTGAGGCTTCATCAATGAGGAAAGGGCACATCCAGGTGTCTTGCCTTGATCATTTCAATCACTTGAGCACCAACTAGGGTTTGGATAAAAGCTTGGATTACAATCAAATCAACCTCTCAGGGGCTGGGAAGTCCTCATGGAAGATGCAGCTATCTGGGATGGGGCAGCCCAGCAAGCACGGATCGTCTCCAGACTGGAAGATGGCTCAGAGCTGTGGCTTCTCCTTCCAAACCCACCATGAAGGAGAAGCTGATGTGCCTAAGCCTCACGCAAGCTGCTCCTGCATCTTGTTGGTGTATCCATGTCCCAGCAGCTCCTGAGAACTACTGGGGATACAGCAATGGGCTTGTGCCCCAAGGGATGATCATGCCTTCCTACTCCTCCCTGCTCTTTACTCTCCCTGCAGGAGTGGTTGTGTCATCCCCTGGAAAACCCCACAACTCCGTGGCTGGGGGTGAAAGGAGTGTAGTGGAGCCTAACACAGAGCAGAGGGGCAATGCCCCACCAGTGCCTGGCATCAGCCCCTCAGAGCATTGTCCATACATCCTCTATTTTTGGCAGTGTCCAGCTGGGAGAATCCAGGCCATGCTGGGAGCCCAGGACACGCCATCTCTGCTGTTAAACCCCTGTGAGTTTCCTATTGCTGGAGAGGCACTTGCTTGATGCCCAAAGACACTCAAGTGCTTAATTATGATCTATGGCTCTGACAGATCGTATCACCATTATTTTTAGTGCTCTCACTTCTGGTATGAGCCCTGTGTCTCCCTCTTTTCAGCCTTTTATTTTCAGTTTCTTATTGCTGTCTCCTACACTCGTCTCCAGCACCAGGTGGGCAGCAGCTGGGGAAGTATTTTTGTCTGCAGGCAGCACTGAGATGCCCCAAGGGGACAGGACCTGCTGGTGTGGGGGGACAGGCAAAATTTTGGTTGTCCAGCAGCTGACTCCTGGCCAGGGCTGCAGCCGGCATGTGGCAGCTGAGCCCCAAATCAAATCCCCATCCCAGGGCAGCACCTGCACTCTAGCATGGCCACTCCTGCTGGAAACCCAGCCCATGGTGGGTCTGTCTCAGCTGTTTCCAAACACAGCTAAGGATACAGAAATGGGGTGTTGTGTTTGTTTGGGTATCTTGTTTTGTGGTTCACAGCACTGAAGTGTGAGCTTGGTGAGGTCTCAGCAAGGTGAGACACACCCCTGCTGCACATCCCACATGAAGGTGGTCCTCCCAGCACGGTGGGATCATCTAGAGGTGAGGGAGCAGCAAGGTGACAGGCGCACAAGTCAGATAACTCCAAGTCTCTCCCCTGTCCCTCTCAGCTCCATTCAGGGAGACAGGAGTTGTGTCACCCCTCCCTTGGCACCAGGGCCTCTGGCAGAGACCCAGCAAGCTGGACTGGACAGAGGGAGGAAATCTGGCCCTGGGGGAAATGGCAGGGCTGGGAGAGGAACACCCCGGGGCTCCTGGCTGCTGACAGGGGGACAGAAATAGACATGCACAGTTCCCTGGAGAGTGGGCACACAGCATGGGCATCCATAGGGAAACCCTCCCCTGGAGCAGCGACCCAGTGTCTGGCTTCCTCCTATCAGTGCTGCTTCTCCCAGCTGCTGCTCACTGGTTTACCAGCATCACTCCATCCCCTCTGCATAATCCCTTCCCTCTCTGCAGGCCAAGAGTTCACCTGAAGGCCATCAGAGGGATTTAAGCTTTTAGCAGAGGATTGAAGGGGTTTGCAGAGAGCTAAACCAGCCCCGCTGCCCTGTGTGAACTGCTGGGCTGTGAGTCCGGGCCCTGACTGACAGCCTGGGGTGTTCTATCCTGTTATTTTATGGAATAACAAGGCATTTCCTGTAAAGCAGCAATCTGGAAATGCCATTGTCACAGAGTCCTGGTGGATATCTGTGCTGTAGGCACTCAGCTAATCCTGACTTGTGTGTGCAGCTCCTGTGTCTGCATTGCCCCAGTACGGGTGTCACTGCCACCACCACATCTCCCAGCCAGAATCCAGAAGAGACAGCACTGACTCACAACCTGTATTTAGTCATCTGACCATAATAAACCAAGCCTGCAGCCCTGAAGCAAAACAAAGGAAAGTCACAGCTTAATCCTGTGTACAGGCAATCAGGATGTGAGCAGGTGAAGAGCACCAGGAACTGAGTCCTCAGGATGTGTTCCTGGAGAGGATGCTTCCCTATGTCAATGTGAATCCAGTTTGTTCTGCAGTGAAGCAGGGGCTTCCAGACCTCCACCATCAGTGCTGCCACTTTCCCTCTGCTAACCGAGACATGGGTGTTGCAGTGCACCTCATGT
>VZSE01001326.1:0-23365 GCA_013398275.1 Promerops cafer | reverse complement strand
AAGGTTTGAACCCTTCAAAAGCTTGTGAGGTAGCCCCAGAAAACTGATGAAGGGTTGGGAGAAAATTTCCCCTGGTGTCATTTCCTCGCAGTGGGTTCCATTATTAAAGTAAATCCAAAAACATACAGTTAGTGTGTGGTATCTTTGAATCCATGTGCCTGCCTTCCAGAGAAAGTTAAAAATCCATGAACTCCTCACCTTATTAACCCATAAGACAAACTGGATAACAGCCACAGTAGCCTTAGTTATAAAACCCATGTTTAGAAAAGGGCTTGCAAATGGGAAAAATGTAGCCACGACCACGTGCCAAACAAACCAGGGTAAGCTAGATAAGCAAGACCACATGGTGACACCTAACGAGGCTTCTATATTCAGCACACAAAAGTTAGGTTACTCAAGAAACTGCTATTCTTTTTCTTCTCAATGCCCTCGTGCCACATGTTGGGTGCCAATTAACTGTCTTGGTTTACAAGGCAGTGTCTGCTAGGGAAAGGCAGCAAAGTCTCCCTTAGAATGGAGAATGTTAAATCCCCTCCCTCCGGATTATTAGAATTGCGAATTTAAGGGGCTCTCAGGCAGAGATGTGAGGATAAGAGTAGCAGTTTTTACTAATATGTATAATAAAGCAAACAAATAACAATAACAACGCTGTTAACACCAAACAGACTCAGAAGCAGTGACAGCCTTTCGGCTGCGGCACTTTCCCTTTGGTGCAGTTATGGTCACAGCCGGCTGGGGCGCAGGCAGCTTCCGATGTGCAGGACAGGTGCAGTGCTCCCCACGTGGCTGCAGGGGGGCGCTCCGGCGCGGGCTCGTGAAACACGTGGTGGTGCTGGCGTGGCCGAGGCAGGAGGGAAGATGGAGGAGAAACGCCGCTCTACGAAAACCCCGGGGCAGCCAGCCCCGGCGCCTCCAGCAGGACTCTCAGGAGCAGCAGGCTGGAACAGCAGGGATGAGCAGAAAAAGTCCTGGGCTGGTGAGCGAGATGCACCAGAAACTCCGTGGCAGCAGCTGGAACTGCAGGGCGTGTCTCTGGCCGGGCGTGCAAGGAGCCCAGAGCAGTGCTGAAGAAACAGCGGGCGGGTGGGACAGCGGCTCCAGGCAGGGCAGAGGGAAGAGGCAGGATTTCCCGGAGAGCACCAGCAGAGGCCGGTCAGTCTCTCGGGCTGGTGAACTAGCCCCGCAGCAAGCAACAGCTATCCCTGTCCTCACCCGATGCCACCCAGGCCAGCAAGAGGACGAGACTGCCCCCCAAACCTGCCTTTTTACGTGCCTTGTACTATTGTGATGGTTCTGCCCTTTCCCCCTGCCCTGTTCCAAGCACCCAGTCCCCGACTTCTAATTCCAACCTCCAACAGATACATAATAACATTGCTATCTGAGGATTTTAAAGCTCTGTCATCTGTGTATTTACGAAGAATGCGGAACCAAGTAGTGGATCTTTATATACCTCTATAAAATTTGAAATCCAGTATGTATTTTGCTATTTTTTGTTCATAGTGGAGATTGTAATCTAGATTAAGCCTATCCCAGAGGTTACCAAAAATGCTGAATTATATAACACAATTTTCAATACTATTTAGACATTTACTCTGACCCTTTTTACCTTTTAGTTCTGGAAGATTTAGAAACTTCAAAGAAACTGC
The DNA here is from genome assembly GCA_013398275.1 of Promerops cafer. Classification (NCBI taxonomy): domain Eukaryota; kingdom Metazoa; phylum Chordata; class Aves; order Passeriformes; family Nectariniidae; genus Promerops; species Promerops cafer. The sequence goes on along the minus strand of VZSE01001326.1, from coordinate 21,719 downwards.
ACATAAAATGTACATGGGGACTGAATTAGTAAAATATAAACTGGGTGGTGATCAGTAACAAAGTGCCTAAGTAGGGGTAAGATGCCAATACTGTCATTCTGGGATTGATACTGGGCTCAGTAGCAGTGAACAATTTGATTAATTACTTACGACAGTAGGATGGTGTGTACTCTTAGTTTGTGTGCAATATCCATGAACTCTCTGTGAAGCAGACTGAGGGCAGGGACACTTTTAGAGGCTGGAGGAATGGGTTGATGGGAATAGCTGAATGAAAAAAAACACAGCGTTGTGCCTCTCAGGTGGCATGAGATGGAGCCAGGGGCAGCTGGGCCAAAAAAGTAGCTTTGCAGAAAAGGACCTGGAGATCCTGGTGGACAAGTCAAAGAGGAGCCAACATGTGGCTCCCTGTGTGTCTGAGATGCTCACAGTGAAAGGATGTGAGACCATGGACATCAACTGGAACATAAGAAATTCCATCTCAAAATAAGGAAAATGTATTTTGATAATGGTGGTCAAACCCTGGAACAGATGGCCTGGAGATGAGGAATCTCTGTCCCTGGAGATATTAAAAATTCATCCGGACAAGAGCCTGATGTAGCTAAACCTGTTTTGAGCAGGACTAGAGACCTCTGAGGTGCCTTCCAACCTGTGCTACTGACTTGCTGTTTGTTTTATCCTGGAGCTGCTTATGTGGAAGTTTTCAATAATATTTCACCTGATATGTGAAAAAACAGCTAGTTTTGTTTTCAACAACTAAACCTCCCAATGAATTAAGCTAGTGTCCAGGCTTTTGGCTTTTGCTTTCTATTACTTTTAAGCAAAAAGGACTAATCTAAGATTAGATTTTCTATTTTGGTGAGCATATTCCCTTCCTCATAGACTCTTAAAATCTTTTGTATTGAGTAAGTCTCTGTGGCTGTGGTACCTGATGATTGAGATAGGGATTGGATGTACTTTTCAGCTTGAAATGAAAAAGAGAAAAAAATTACATAACCTCAACAGCAGTCTCATTATGTTGCATCCAAATCATTTCCATTTTCCATTGTCCCGTGGCAGGAGACAGTTCTAGATATGTGCTGTAGTGTTGTCATTCATAATAGAACATTTTCAAGAAGTCTAAGATGCTGGATATGAGATGTTCTGCAGGGAACAAGGTTTGTATATTTCAGTTGCATTGATCACACATAGCAGGAGAAGATCTATAGCAAAAGTGGCATTTTAAGATTTCCTGACTCTATGTATCTAAATTTACTATAAAATATTTTATAATCACTATAAAGACATAATCTCTCTGAAAGACTGTATTTAAGCAAAACACCAGGTTCAAAGGGCTTTTTAAACTAAACTGATATAATTCAAGGCCTTGGGAATCCTGTATAATCCAGTAATTCAAACTGACCCTGTAAAGTTACAGCTCGTGTACGTATTTTCCTTCAAAGTAGTTCACAGCCATGTATATGGATCACTGTCATGTGTCTTCTAAAAAAAAAGTCACCTTGCTAAAGTTTAGGTCAGCATGTTGTGACCAAAATATTTTTAAGTCAAATATCTGATTTTAAGATTTTTATTACAGAATCCTAGAATGGACAGAAATTTAAAAAGATAAATCATTGACTTGGCCCTTCTTTTTGTAGAATTCCACATCTTTTCCAGTATTCCAAATAAGGCTGTGTCAGAGTAAAGATTTCTCTTTAATTAAAGATGTCCCTTTAATTTATAACAAATATTGATTGCATTATGAACCTGAAGCATTATTTCAGCTCTAAAACAGTGCCCTAAAGCTGTAGTACAATTTCTCCTTACTGTAATATCACTGGACTGTCAACACCTGGACTTAAAAACAGGTATTTACCAAGCAACTGCTCCAAAGTATTATTACGACAAGTCAGTTTCTGGCAAGAAAAAAACAAATCTACAGAAGCAATTCTCAACTAGAAGAATTTTCAAAGCAATTTGCTTCCCCAGGTGGCTCCAGGTCTCACAAACAAGTGAGCATGGCCCTACAGACCCCTTACAAATTGCATATATAAATGAATATAATTGCTATTTTGAATTCTTCATATTATGTAAACTTCATGACAGCTGAGTTTGTCACGCAAGTTCTAGCTGGAGGTTATTTGGCTTACAAAATTAAAAAAACTTTCCACTGAAAACACTGACATGGATTCAACACCAGTGTTTCTACAGAAATTTGTTTCAATTACAGAATAGAATACATTTCCATAACAACCCAGTTCCATTGTCTTCATATTATGGCAAGTATTGGCACATTTGAATTTTCCAGACATTAAAATTAACTAATTAACACAAATTTCCATGAATATGTAAAGAAAAAAATTATTATTTCTTTAAAATTTATATTTACAGGATAAAATAAATAGCTTAAAATATGGATTTTCATAAATCCAGCACACTTATGTAAATCTGTAAGTTGTTCCTTGAAGAAAAGCATAGTTTTTTTTGCAAAGTAGGTGAACAATCTTTCATATTCCAAGTACAGATCTTAATTATGCAGACAATAAATACATGTTGCTTCTGGTTTCATTGTTTGTTAGTTTTGGAATACTCTTCATTAATCACTCACAGAGGGAAAACTAAATATCTCTGGCTATATATGCACACAATCCAATTGTTAACCTATGGGTAAATACCAGAATAAAATGTTTTCTTTCAAATATAAATTCATATTCAGTTCTGGTCTATGCACGGACCATTCAATTAAATTGTGCATTTGGCTCAGCCTACAGCCTGGGGGCAAGTTAGATTCACACTGTTCAGAATAAAGGTGTTTGTTGAACAGATTACTTATTGCTGAGCACTGTAGGTACTCCTCGAGGCCCAAACAGTCTGGAAGTGTCACCTTGTAATACAGAAAAATTATGGATTTGCCATTACACTTGTTAAATGGGTGCATTATTTAAAACAAGATCTTTTTTTATTGTCACAATTTTATATTACTCTATGCTCAAAAGTCGATTAAAGGGAAAATGTGGGAAAATCCATTATAACAGAGCTAAAAAAACTATGAAAACCCAACTAATGTTCTAACAGTTTAAAATTCCAGATTATGTACTTCATAATGAGTAGTTTCCTTGGTATAGGGAAGTGGCCACAGCAACAAGCCTCACACAGTTCTAGAGCTCAAGAACTGTTCACCAGAAAATCCCTTATGTCAATTCCTATCTTCTGTTGTTCTGCTCATTTTTCGGCAGCCTAGGAATGACAAAAAACCTGTACTTATTAGGCTGCAGCTAATACAGCATACAAATCATTAAGGATATTTGGGAGTGGTAAAAATTCAAGCCCATTAAAAAGCAAAATTTCATTCATCTTTTCCACAGTCCTGGTTGACTCCATGTTCAGGATGGATCCCTAACAATTCTCTCCCATCTTTTCCTTTATTTCTATATAAAAGTAAACATTAGCTTTTTTGAAGTAAACATTAGCTTTTGAAGTAAACATTAGCTTTTGTCATTCTTATATTTATGCTTGCCTCAAGTCCATGGAATTTTTTGATTTCCTTTGTCTTTATCATATTTTGTATATACATCTATTGACTTTCTTTTCTGTCCTTCCTTCCTATGTAAATAAAAGAACAGTAAATAGTGGTGACAGAATTGTTCAGTGATACAACGCACGGCAGAGGACTGAGTAAACTAAATTTATATTTTGGATCTTCTCTGGTTTGCCTGAATTAAATGGATTTGAGCTTGCTGTGCTGTGTTTTCCAAAGGGCAGTAAAAATGAGGTTTTTTAGAATGCCAATTTAGAACTATAAATGAAAAGCACCATGAAATTTAAATGACTATATTATTAGCAATAGATACTAATTTTATTTTAAATTTATTTTAATTTTAATTATGACTGTTAAGAAGTTATCTTTTATTTATATAACTTTTTATAGGCTTTTCTTTATGCTTATTTAATTTTTGATGCTGTAGAAAAATGCTGTGTTGGCAATTAGATACATCAGACAGAAGCCTATCTGATAAGGTATTTCACTGAGATTGTCTGTATACAAATGCACAGCAATAAAAGCTTGGTTTAAATAAGCTCTGTCTCCACAAGTATCCTTTACAAAATATAATCATTATTAAAGAAAACTGCTGCATGAACTTTGACTATTTTACATAATCTGAATAAATATTTTATAGACATAGAATGTATTCCAAAACATCAATGTGCTCGCACAGGCATCATGAATACCAGCATGTGGAAATTGTGTCACAATCACACAAATGCTGGAGTTGCATGTAGTATGAATAGTCAGCATGGGGAAATACTACTGAGTGCACTTGAATGAGGAAACAAATAGAAGTGTTTGTTTGTGAGCAAGCCATGAGAATTTTTGCAATCATTATGTACTGTAAATATGGAAATATTGGAAAAGTTTTAAATTTTTTATTTCTTTGTATTTGAAAGTGCTTACCTAATCATTATCTATATTTGTCTCCTTGTTTTTTTTTGTTTGGTTGGTTTTTGCTTCTGTTTGTTTTCTTTTGTGGTTTTTGTTTGTTTGTTTAAATTTTTTTTTGTGGAGACTTGAATTCCTCAGTATTTTTCAAAGCTGGAATAAGGAGTGTGAAACTGCTTCCTCGTAGTTTTAAGATAAGATATATATATCAAGTTGTAGTAGAGAAAAATTTCCAAAGAAATACCTGCTGGGCTTGGATGAAGCAAACATACGGAATTATTGTTTTTAAAGTTGATATTTTCTTACAGCTGATATTTTGATCTTTGACCTTCACATTTATAACCTGTATACAGATAAAGGCACATGATTCAATTACAAAGTTACCAGCAGCTGGGGAAAGAGTTCAGGAATTCCTTAAAGAAAAGGAAAAGGATTGTGCAATTTATATTTTCAGCTGATGAGAAAGCAAAATCTATAAATTTTTCTATAGCTGCATAAAAATAATCTTTCATAATTAAACTATATATTTCTGAAGATTAAGGGTACCTCTAACTAATATCCTTATTTAGGCCTGTCAATTGCTCAGAAATGTTGCACACTGAATGTAGCCAACAAAAATGCTTGCACTGCTTTCATTGAAAAAAAAGGATTTGTAGTACAGAAGGAACATCTTTGTGATCTGTCTGGAAAAGGTCCTCTACCACAGGAGGTTAAGACCCCTCCATATACAGGACACTTGAAATTCCTATCAGTCTGTCATATTATCTATTTGTGTTTCCATGTTGCACACAAACTGTATCCAGCATCTTCTCCACTCTGGCTTTTTTTTCCCCCTTTGTAATGTTGTCAGTTCAAGTTAAAGAATCAGAATTAACAACGAAAGTGACAAGACACAAACTTATTACAAACCAGGGAAGATAGGATAAATGGCATCTATCTTATAAAAAAATACCTTCTCTATTCATCTATTACAGAACTCTTTCCTTGTGTAAAACCATTGATTTCTTGGAGTATTTTCCTATGAGTGAAGTGCCAGTCGGAATCTCTAATTTCAATCTTTTCACTACAGTACAAGAAAAGCTGTTGGTCTGTTTCCATTCTTGCTCTAATAATTTGATATATATTATCAAATTGTATGCTGTGTTCACAGAGGGAGTCCAAGCATATTCCTGTGATAGTAATACTGGCATTTATTGAACATTTCCACAGTTTCCTGAAGCACATCACAAATATCTGTATCTATCCAGAGCAATTAATTTATTCTTATTTTTTACCCAATTTACAGATAAAAAATACAGACTAGCCTTCTCATTCAGCTTCTTTGAAGTCCCTGGTAAGGAAACTTACTGCAATTAGAAAGAAATCTAATGTATCAATATGTTTATTATCTTGGACAGGTAATTTAAGGCAGAAGAAGATCAAGAAATTAATCCTATGTATTAGTCCACAACCCTTTTCCTCTTACTCTTACAAACAGTGTTTGTTTTTAATATTGTTAACTTAATTTTATTTATCTTTTTTCCTTTGTTAGCCCTCTAGCCATTCTGATGTTATCAGAGGTCATACAGGAAAAAACCCTGGCCAATACAACAGGTCTCAAAGTTGTTTTTTCAGTGCTACTTACACAAATGATGTCATTCTCTTTTAGGCTTATTTTCCAAATTACTGCTTAAGCTTTACTGAAGATAAATTGCAGAATTGTCTTTCTCTAGATTCACATTCTTCTGTTAAAATAGCCACTAGGGCTAAAGTTTTGGTACCTAATATTGAGAAATACTCTGTAATTCTTGGCCTTCCTAAGGCAAAACAATTGACTTTTTAAGTCTTTTTTTCTGGCTCTGATTTGGTTTGGTAACTGAGTCTCTGGGTCTTAAACAAACACGTGATGGCTAGAACTAATAATTAGCATACAGCCCTCTCTTATGTGCTCCCTAAAAGCTATGGTTTATTTATGCAGATTTTGTTAAGCAGCTCACACCTGACCACAAACTGTGAGAGTAAAGGTAAGCATAAAAGTGCAGCTTTCAACCCAGAATCAGATGAAAACAGCACTATCTATTATAAAAGGGAAATTCTTCACCTATTACACCAAGAGTGAATCAGCTGTCTTGGTAAATGTAATTTGAACATCATTTCATGTTGCTCAGAGTGAACATTTTCCTAAGACGGATAGGAAGAGGTTGTATCTCTCTAAATGGTAATTTCAGCCTGCCAAGAGGGGCAGAAAGGTCTATGAAATTTTACCTGCTGTATATGTGAAAGTGTTTGCAAAAAAAGCAGTTTTGATTCTCAGGAGATAACTTATTGATATACAATGAATTCTGTCACAAACAGCTCAACAAAGAACGACAGAGTGGAACTGTAGGTAGAAGAGGGCTTGCAAGCTGACCGTGTGAGATAAACAGAAGTTATTACTGCTCAAATCCAGGGGCATTCCACACTGTCATCCAGTCAGGTAAGAAATTTATATCATCATCATAATGGAAGAAATCTCTGTCATCATTGTATCATGTACATATACCTCATTATGCATAAATGAAGGTAACATTAGAAATCTGCATTTTAGAAAACATCATAGGATAGGATATCCTGAGTTGGAAGGGACCCACCCACCATGATGATCCAGTCCAACCCCTGGCCCTGCACAGGACACCCCAACAATCCTCCCCTGTATCTGAGAGCGGTGTCTAAACGCTCCTGGAGCTCCGGCAGCCTTGGGGCTGTGCCCATTCCCTGGGGAGCCTGGTCAGTGCCTGACCACCCACTGAGGGAAGAACCTTTTCCTAATATCCAACATAACCCTCCTTGACACAGCTCCAGCCATTCCCTTGGGTCCTGTCCCTGGTCACAGAGAGCAGAGATCAGAGATGCCCCTCTGCTGCTCCTTGGGAGGAGCTGCAGCTCCTGGTGAGGTGTGACCTCAGTCTCCTCTCCTCCAGCTGAACAAGCCAAGTGCCCTCAGCCACTCCTTGCGTGGTCCCTCAAAGACTTTACCATCTTCTTATCCCTCCTCTGGAGTATAACAACTTTAGATCTTATATTGTGGAACCCAAAACTGCTCCCAGCACTCGAGGTGAGGCTGCCCCTCACTTAGCTGAAAGAAATGTTATAAATAGGTACTCTACTTTTCAGAGTACCTATTTATAACATTGGTAGCCATTGTCAAGTGAGATTTTGGCTGTCTCTGTAGCTACACCAAAAATATCACAACCTGGTCAATCAGTATCAGTTTCCAACCTACTTCACTGCATCTGCTCTAGCCACTTCTCTCCTTCTTGCAACTCTTATTCCTAATGAATGGAGGACGGACTCATTCCTAAAGCGAAGTTCTTTCATCCAGTATGCAAGAGCTAATCAACACAGTCAAGATATTTTCTTCCCATTCTGCAGATCAGAGTGCCAGGCACCTAACAAACTGGCACACCTTTTGGGAAATAAGTCCAGGCTTTTATATAAAAAGATAACAAAGAAAGAGTAATGCAGAAACAGGTGAGTGGTCACTCACACTTATATAACAAGACTAATGTGCATGCTGGGGTCTTGGTCCAGTTCATTATACTATCATTTATATATACAAATATCCCTGGGGTTGTGTTTTTTAGCATTAGAATAAATTGAGGAGATATTTTCATCCTATCAGCAACCATTAAGTTATTATTTTATACTCTGTTACAGTTTCTGCTTGAATATCTTTGAACAATTAATTGTCAATAAAATAAGGATTTATGTAATTTAATTAATTAATGCAATTTATTTAGTCCTGGGGACTCCTCACTGCTCCACTGCTCCAGAACCCCATTGTCATGGTTTCAAAAGCAACTTCTAGTTACTGTGAACTCCTTGAGATCTTTTTTCATTTCATCTGACATCAGATTGCTCTAATCACAAACCTTGTCAAGGAATTTATGCAGTGTTAAACAAACAGAATTTTGGCTATACATATTTTAGACTGCTCAGAAGTCATTTCAGTTTGGGTAGCCTTCAGTTTCACTGAGGTCAATGCAATTGCTTCCATTATCATCAAAGACTGTATGGTATTAAATCCACATGAAATATTATCAAATACTGGTTTCAAATAACGCCTGGAGTAAAAATAATAAAATTGAAACCTTTGCAATTATGTTGTGAGGTTTTCATTGAACTGTTAAGTATCTTCTCAAGCAAAAGTCAATTTTCTAACAAATAACAGTTTATGCTTTGTGCAGTATGTGGTTAGTCCATGGACCTCCCTGCTGAGAGATGCCAAAGTCTGCATCATGTCAAAGGAAGCGTGGAAAAGCACATGAAAGACATGAAGGGATACAAATACAACTGTGCTTTGTTATGCTAAGTCAAATACCTAAAACAAATGTACAATCTTCTCAAGGAAAGTATGTATAGTTAGTGCAAAAATGGTATGATTGTTATTACTTATTCAAGCAGTCTAAAATGAATTTAAGCAGTTATCTTGCAGCAGAGAGCATAATGCTAGTTCAGTATTCTAAGCATGATTATTCTGGTAATAATATGTTGGGGGTTGGAATTTTCCCCATTAGAAGTCGGGGAGGCACTGAGAACTGGGAGTTTGGAACAGGGCAGGGGGAAAGGGCAGAACCATCATGAGAGTATGAGGCAGGTAAAAAGGCAGGTTTGGGGGCAGTCTCTCTCTTGCTGGCCTGGGTGGCATCGGGTGAGGATGGGGACGGCTGTCGCTTGCTGCAGGGATAGTTCACCAGCCTGAGAGACTGACCGGCCTCTGCTCATGCTCTCCAGGAAATCCTGCCTCTTCTCTCTGCCCTGCCTGGAGTCACTGTCCCACCCTCCCGCTGTCTCTTCAGCGCTGCTCTGGGGTCTCTCCACACCTGGCCGGAGTCACGCCGCAGTTCCAGTTGCTGCCGCAAAGTTTCTGCATCTCGCTCACCAGCCCAGGACTTTTTCTGCTCATCCCTGCTGTTCCAGCCTGCTGCTCCTGAGAGTCCTGCTGGAGGCGCCGGGCCGGCTGCCCTGGGGTTTTCGTAGAGCGGCGTTTCTCCTTCATTTTCCCTCCTGCCTCGGCCACGCCAGCACCACCACGTGTTTCCCGAGCCCGCGCCAGAGCGCCGCCTGCAGCCAAGTGGGAAGCACCACACCTGCCCTGCACATCGAGAGCCTGCCTGCACCCCAGCTGGCTGTGACCGGAACTGCACCAAAGGGAAAGTGCCGCAGCCGAAAGGCTGTCACTGCTTCTGGGTCTGTTTGGTGTTAACAGCGATGTTACTGTTGTGTGTTTGCTTTATTATACATATTAGTAAAAACTGCTACTCTTATCCTCACATCTCTGCCTGAGAGCCCCTTAATTTCACAATTCTAATAATCCGGAGGCAGGGGGTTTTACATTCTCCATTCTAAGGAAGGCTTTGCTGCCTTTCCCTAGCAGACACTGCCTTGTAAACCAAGACATAATAACACCATAAAAGTTTAGGAGGCAAGAGGTTGGACTATATTTTCGCTGTTACATGGAGTTCCAGCACCTTCAGTAACAAAACCAATAGCACTTGCACTCTCTGAGTCAGAAGTGGGGGGGCCTCAAATAGCGAAGTTTCTGCACACACAAAAAGCTGTTTGGCAAGTGAAGAAATGTAAATGATGTAAACTTCATAATTCTGAATACATGCTTAAAGAACATGAGCAACAGCAGAGACAGCGGAAATAATTCTGCTTATTTCTGTATGTGTTATATATTGTTCAGTGAAACAAATGTCTGTGCCCTTAAAAATAGCCAATCACACTGGTAGCTCTAATTCTACATAACTGTTCACTAAATAGTCCCTATTCTCTCTCAACACAGCTAATTCACAACTAATTTCAATAGCTCAGTAGTTAAAACACAGAGACAATGAATAGGGAATGCAGAAGGAAAAAAAGAAAAATGGGTAGGAAATGGTACAAGGTAGCAGACGATCCTTCAGAGAACCCTTGAAGGACCTACAGGAAAATAACAACAAGAACAACAACAACAACATCAACCAATAATTTAAAAAGTGACAACAGAGGCTTTGAAACAAATTATTTTTTTCATTAGTACCTGTTGTGGTTTGCACAAGTACAGTACCACACTCACCCTGCTAAATTTGCAGAGCACAATGTAATGAAGCTCCCAAGGATGTATCCAAAGCTTCATTTCCTTTTCATTTCCTTTTTCAAGATGGCAGCTCCTTCTCCGTGCTCTACTGGGCAACTTCACTTTGCACACAGGCAGAATCCCTCAATGCTCTTTGAAGGATTACTCCACAGCCACATCTGTGGTAAGACTGTTCCCAGGCGAAAGCCACCTCTCAGATAACACCATGAGCAAAAGGTCAAAAAATTCCTCCACACTCCCAAGCACATATCTACAACACCAAAAAGCCTGTCAGATTTAGAGAATGCCTCCCCAGACAAAATAGTGGAAAAAAAATCCTCAGTGAGGCTAAAAACATGACTCATGAGTGAAGATTTTTAAACAAAATATTTTTCACTTCAACTCCCACTTTCTCTGCAGACCTATGAGGACCCTCAGAACATTTAAGCAGGGGAGTCTATTTTTATTTTGTCCCTATGGATTTTCATTTTTTGTTTCCCTTCACCTTCTTAAGAAAGAGAACTGTGACATTCTTCCTGTGTCAACACGTTTATACAGTTTCATTCATCGTATTTTACTTTTAAGCTGCTAATTATTTTTAACAGGCCAGATGTGGCTGTTATCAGGGCATCAAAAGCAAATTTGCTCTCTCCTGACTGAAATGAGAGACTGGCTCAAAACAGTTAAAAAAAAGCAAGACAAAAGATGGTCATATAGAATTTTAGGGAATTCTGACTCAACATTTAGGATTCTTAGCTATTGTAATATTAATATATTACATTATTAGTTAATTTATTAGGTGATATATACAGGTATATTAGTACTAAAAATGAATGTAAAGTTTTGAAAGGTTTTCCTATCTAGGTTACAGAAGGTTTCGTCAATGATACAAAGAGAACTTCTAACAACTGCAAGGGTTGATAGTCCTACAGATGAAATCCTAAGACTTAGGACAAAAGAGTACAAAGTTTTGACACTACAAATAGCTAAAACTGCAATTATTCAAAAGTAGCATGCAGAAACTGCTGATGCGTGGGACGCTTAAGAAAATTCCAAAGGAGCATCTGGAATTCATATTCTAGAAAAGATGAGAGAAAAATCTTGAGAGAAAAATTTGCATCTTCCATCTTGCATATAAAGTTTATGTCTTTTACTTTTGAGCAAACACAAAACTTGCAAAGATGGAGAACTAGGAGAAGAACAGGTTTAAGAATACCTTATTTATAAATTATAAATATATTACAGAACAAATAATAGTCTATAATTTGTGACAAACTATCACACAGTGATCACAATGTGTGGATTCTGAATGCTGACTCTGCAAGACAGACACACTTAGCAGGATATTCAAGATGTCATTTAAACCAGGTATTGTCCTGACACTGCTACTTGTGTCTTCCTAAGAAAAATTCTCATGTTTCAGAGAAGATAGAGAAAAATTTCAAACTCCTGTTTATTTCAAGGGGGAAAATTATGAAATATGGGTGATAAATTAAGTGCCTATAAGCATGGGCTGGACTATATGTAAATATGATGTAATGAAATAGAAATTATTTTCATATGCACTTAGAGATAAAATCATATCTCATAATCAAACTTTGGTTTCTCTTTTGGGGAAGTCTTGATGCAGTTCTTTTGTACTCTTTGAAACTTCTGATTTTAGTCCTTACTCATTCTGAAAGAATATTTATATTACACATAAGTCTTCGGGAGAGGATGGTTTCTTTGACTGTTCTCTTCTGCTTCCTGGGTTTCAATAAAGGTGTTTCAATGCCCAGCAGAATTGTGTAATTAACTGTATTTATCAAAAGCAGTATGAGCAAATGTTTTGAACATCTTTGCTCTTCTAAAGCTGAATGTAATTTGGGTGAGTCACTCTCTTCAAAGAGATTTAGAGAACACCATTTGGGCTTTTCGTACTTGCAATCAATGTGCTTGCATTTAAAATAATTGGATTATACCCCAAAATGAAAAGGCTTGAGAAAGCAGAGGAAACCAAATGGCTTGGTTCATTGCTGTGTTCCATAACTGGAGTAGCTGCACCTCATTCTCCAGCATTGGAGTGGTAAGAAAATATCCCAATGGAACACTGAACAGAGATTAATTTGGTATCATTTCGTGATCAATTGCAACTATTGTTACTATGAATTCTGAGGAGAGGATACACAACAACCATGATCCAGGCTTTATCATAGAGCTTTAGAGCTTTTAGCAGATTTTGTCATGGAACAATTACCATGGCCTGGTGAAGTCATCCGAAAGAAAATGAGTAAGCAACTGTGTTGTGAGAGTAAGAGCCATGAAATGACAACAAGTTGGTGTTCTCTGCTTGGTGTTGGTCAGGAACAAAAAGCAAATGAGAACCTTTAGGGATATTTCTAAAATATGGATAGCATCATCTTGCTCAAAAATTTCAACACCCAGAGACAGTATACAGTAGATTTGACATTAACACTTGTTTGCTAGACCATAGCAAATTATCTTTGTCTAGATGTGATGGATGAATAATTTTTCCATGCAATAGAAACATTTAGACTTGATGCACAATGTGACTGATGAATTTAGTTTACTATTATTTTCAAAAGCAAATGTTAATTGAAATTTGATTATAGAAATCATCATTCTAAATTCTATATATTTATCTAAAAGATGAAAAAATTAAAAAAATCACATTTCCAATCTTCTTGTTTTGCTCAATTTAGCTGCAGAGCTGTACAAGTTTGCAAAGATATGTTTCTTCCTTCCCTCAGAGCAAAAAGAGTCCACCTGTAGGTTACCTGCACTCTTTAGTATGTTAATTTGTCAAGTTCTGAATTTTCTAAATACTTGTTCTATTTGGTGTACAAATGATGGAATAAATAAATGTTCAACATCCAACCAAACAGAGCAACTAAGTGTAAAGGGGGAAATATGAGGAGGAGATAGAAACGAATGAATTATATGGATTAACATGAGAAAAAATAACAGATGATAAGAAAGTGGGTGGCCATATTTCATCTCTTGATGAGTCTGTTACCTAGGAAACAGGAGACTGAGTTATTGCATAAATGACCCTATGCCTTTGGATTTGATTTGATGAAATTATATAGGACTAAAATTTATGCAGAACAAGGAAGAAGATTGTCAGGGGCATACTTTATTAGGTGAAATAAAAAGCCTAGAAGCCTATTTTCATTTCAATGAGGTTTTAAACCATTTATTACCTAAGTCTTCTGCCTTTACTATCTAAGTTTCTGACCTAACAAAACTATTCAATAAAAACTAACCAATCACCTCATGCAGCTGATTAATCACCCTCTTTAAAAGTTCCTGTAGAGGACACTAATCATTCACTGAACTCCAGCTCTCACCAAGAAGACTCAAAATGACTCCAGCAGATGTCCAGTTGGTATTGTTAGGACAGCATTTTGACTACTAAAAAGAAGTTCATTAATCTGCTGTGCCTGCTGGGCTTCCACCAAAGGCAATCCAGTTAAAGAAGCCATAGTGTGTCTTTACATGTGACAGTGAACAGGTATCACTCAATTTTATAGTAGAAAAATCTGGTAATGAATCAACTGCCATTCCTAAGAAAATCTTTGTAAAAATATGAAGTAACAACCAAAAAAATGATAGTGTTTTCCACTTCTTGATACAAAAAAAACCCCAGAGGAACTCAGACGAACAGCGGCAAGAATTCAAAAGGCATGTTTTTTCAATATAGTGCAATTAGCTTTTTTAGATATGCTTTTTAAGATATGCTTTAGTTTCCAAAAACTTTAGGAAGGTTTGACTATTTTCAATGGTCTTCCATTGATCTTCTAACATACCATTTCCTGATTTTCTGTACAAATAAAAAGCTTAGAATATGCTTAAGAGATCAATATAAAGATTATTATGTTTGAAAAGAGGAAATATTTATAATTCCTACATTTATATTTATAATGATATTCAGAATGGTCAAACTGAGTGAGCTCCAACAATTTCTTCACATGATGTCCAAAAGGTGATGTCCAAAAGGTGATGTCCAAAAGGTAATGTCTGGGAATGAATATAAGAATAGAACAAACATAAAGTGAACAGAACTTGCATAAAAAAAATTGTTTTGCAGTTCCTTTGTACCAAAACTTGAGCAACTGGTAGTATTAAAATCAGCACACTCACTTTGAGAATGGGGTTTCAAGGATATCTGTATTAACATTTTTATTCAGAAAAAGATGTGACATCCCCCAGCAACAAATTTTTGTTACACTGAACTGGACAAATGCACTTCTGGTTTAAAGATGGAGTTGCAGTAGAATCTCTTCCCAGACATATTCTGAAAGAAACAGTATTTTCTGACACTGACAATGTGCTGTTTGTAGGTAATATTTTATTACTGTGGAATATGCAAAATAATAAATAGATGATATCATAATCATCTGTTAAAAACAAGCTAAAATATTGAGAGGCTGGAAAACAATATGTGGGAGAAGAGGAATATCTCCTGTAGGAGCTGTGATCCACAGGGAGCCCACACAAGAGCAGATTTATCTTGGAGGACTGCAGGCCGTGGAAGATTCCTTGCTGGAATGGCTTGTGAAGGACTACATGAAATGACCTGGTCAGGAGCAGGGGATAAGTGTGAGAAGGAAGGAGGAGCAGAGAGAAACTTATGGCATGGGGAGATTTCATTTTTGTTCTCATCCTCCAAGTCTCTTTCAAATGGGAATAAATTGAATTAATTTTCCCAAGTGCCAAGTTTTGCCCATGACAATCATTGGTAAATGATTTTATGGTCTTTTGTCTTGACCCATGAGATTTTTAATTTTATTTTCTATTCTCCCCCCCTGAGGAGGGGAAGTGAGAGACCAGCTAGGTGAGGGCCAGATCCAGGTCAATCCACCACTCAACCTTCATCAAACTTCATTTATTCAATGTAGGCTTCTAGTGCAAGATTCTCTAGGTCAGTGTCTTTCAAACAAGTTTTGTACTGCAGCCAAAACTGGCAGTAAAAGTAAAGAGTTAACTGAGACATAAGAATGCATTCATGTGATGCTCACGTATGAAATTGCTTAAGCCAGCATGAGACTTTAATTGCACTGACACAGAAGTTTAAAGCAGAAAAGCTATTTTTACTAGCTCATTACAGGCATTCCTAATTGCAAAATTGTTTTTTTTTTTTTTTTGTTTAGAAGAATTTACTTTATAAAAGTATTTCAGGTGAAAAGAAAAAAAAAAAACCTCTGAAAAGGCAAGGTATTTTCATAGGAAGTTTAATCAGGAGAGCTATTTCTGATGTTTTCCCCAAACATGACATAGTGAATGATTTAACACATTTGTGAGCCAACCCACCATAAATGTTTATGAAAGATTGTAATTTTTAAGTATTTTAGAAAAAAATTAACTGGAATTCATTAATACAGCTACTTTTGATCATGGAGAACTTGGGAAAATTTGGTTTCTGCAATCCCTGTGAAGTCTTACTGTCAGATATATCAAGAATTTCATCCTGGTTGAAATAAAAAAGTGTTTATCCTCTCCCTCTTGGTTTCTGAAACTTTCTTGCTATTGGCTGCAATCTCTCTTTCATTTCTTTGGAGACTTTCATCCTAAATGCTGTGTCTGCACTCCAGTTCCATCTTACCCACAAATATCTCCTCTGTTGTAACAGGGCAGCTTTACAGCACATACTGAACCAGAGAAAGCAACTGCAGACTGTCAGACAAAAGAACTCAGCTGGTGTTAGAGTGATCAGTTACAGGTAAGGGAATCTAAGAGGGAAAAAAAATAAATTAATTAATAAAACAATCTTTTCTGGGGCAGTGGACACCTGAGGACAGTAACCAGTAGATGAGGGCAAGGGAACACTGCGGAAGTTATTACATGCCACCAAATGTGGAACTAGATTCTTCTTGAATCCAAAGTCTAAATTGCTAATAGAAGAAAAATTCGGGGTTTTGCTGCTTCTAGCTTAATAGACAAGGTGTGGATTAAAATTTTTGTTTCATATATATCAACTAAGGAAAAGTTAATCTAACAGTTTACTTGGGCAACAATATTACGAAACACTATTAAACAGACTCCCAAATCTCCAGTCCCTGCTTCAGAACGAAGGAACAGAATGAACAGAATTTAATGCTATGCAAATTGTGAGGTTACAAACGAAATAAAATATCTATTAAATATTTCCAAAGAAGTTTCTGTGGTGCTCATCTAAGTCTATTAAAGTTTCTAAAATTATGGTAAGCCTCACTGACATTCTTGAAATTGATTACATTCTTAATATAGGGCTATAGTGGATATCTGAACTAGTTTACTTGTACTGCAACTTACTAGAAGGTATAAGAATATTAAAATTTTATACTTAATATTTCTTTGGTTGTGATTATTTTTATTTTTATTGCATGTTCTGCCTCCTTACTTGGGCAGCTATTCTTTATTGCTGTGTGGGTTCCTGTAATGAGAAGGCATCTAGAAACACGCTAGTGGGTTTCAGTTACGCATTGTCATCTGCAACATCTAAGGATTTTTTATTTTAAACTATGCTTTCAGTGTCTGACTGCTTAATTTGTACACATATATACTGCTTAATTTGTACACATATATTTGTGTTTCCTCATTAAAACTGATTTTATAGATTTAAAATCCTTAGTAGATGAACCTACAATAGATTATATATTGTGCAAGAAACAACTTATTAAACTATTGACCTGATACTTGCCTAGAACAAAGAAGTTTTTCACAATACATTTTTGATGATTCTTACTATCTCCTAACAATGTTATGTCCGTTTGCAGGTAAATGATTTCTCATCTGAGAGTTGCCACATTTACTACAATAACGATCTTTCCTTGATGGTAATGACAATGCCCAAGTCCTCATCTCCCTTTGGCTATGTGGGCCAGCTTATGGAACTGGGTCATAATTCTTAGGGGCACAGTTCCGGTTACAGGTGCTTGAGGAAAAGCACACCGGGCAAATTCCTGTTGCTGTTCGCTCCTTCCTGCAGGACACTGGTAGAACATGGTTGTTTCTGTTCCAAAGTGCTTTTCACAGCTGGACTCCCTGGATTTGCATTATAAAGAAAAATATGGATAGTCACAACCCCTGGACATCAATAAAGGCAGATGAAACCAACCCATCCCACTGCCCTCACTCTCCTCAGGCCCCTCTGTTCCCACCTCCTGCCCTGAGGGCCGTGGGGGAAGGATGGTGTCCTGTGGGCAGTGCCTTGGATCCTGTGGGCAACCCCCATCTCCTTCCCAAACACACCCACTATCCCCGCTTTGGGAACATGGTGATTTTTCAAATCTGTACAACTGGTGAGAAACTTCATAAAGGCGTGTGATTGTGAAAAATTAAAATTTCTGCAGGAGGAGATGAATCACAAAAGCATCATCCACCTTCCCTCAGCCCAGGCCGGGGCTGACAGGATCCACAGCACCCAGGGCAGCTCATATCTGCTTCCTGAGGGAATTTTTCCCTTCAGGATAAAGGGTGGAGAGAAATAGGACATAAAGGATATATGTTTACCTCACCTGGATGAGCTCACTGCTCCCTTCACACGGGGGAAATATCCCCAAGCACAGGACCTGATGTTTTTAAAAGCTCAGGCCTCAGCACATCCTTGTGGCCCTGCTTGAGGTGAAACTCTTTCCAGGATCCACAAGTAATGCCACCAAACATGAGAATATCAATGAGAGAGCACAGGTGCAAAGGCAAATCTGCCCTATATTTGCCAGGTCTAGTTGGCTGTGCTCTGTTGCATCCTATGGCGACCCAGAATGGGAGCCGTGGAAGGAGACTACTATGTAGTCTCCCCTGCCCCCTGGTTACAGTGGCTCTCTGCCTTTCCTGCCTAGTTCTTGAAGGTTCTTTCTTGTTTGTACCCCCATAGGTTCCCAGTTAATGTATTCTTAACCCTCTCACCCCTGTTGGGTGAGCACCTGTAATCCTCTCCCCGATCCTCCTCCTTGTCCTGAAACTACTGGACCCCTGACCCTCAGCCACACCTACCCCTCGACCTTAAAACCTTTGGACCCTCTGATATCTAGGCTTTTTCTGGTCCCTGACCCACGGGGGTAATAAACCCTGTTGTGTTACACCGAGAGAGTCTGTGCCTCCTTCTCTCCCACTCTCGTTGCTTGTACCGCACACCCTGCAGCTGTCCAGCACCCCCCCAGAGTTGAGCATGGGGGAAAAAGCAGCGCTGACCGGCCCTGCCAGGACCCGACGCAGGCAAGCGGTGCTATAGTGCTCAGTTCTGGAAAATCAAGATTGAAAGTTGCCTAAAGCTCATCAAGAAGTTGATGGATTTTTCCCTGCACTAATAATATGGCCGCTGTGCTCAGATGTTATAGAAGGACTGTGAATTTAAAATCAAAACCAGAAATATTTTCCTTGTTTAGTGGCTTGGTCTGCCTTCTATTCCTCGGGAAGTTTAATATAGATTTCCTCAAAGAACAAGGGTTTTTTTAAGCAACAATACCCATTGTTTTACAAAAATGGAAGAGTCTCAGAGCCTCTGGAATCCCTTAGGTGGTCCAAAATTCAAGTTGTTCATCCCTTTTGGCCCAATGAAAGGACTGTCATGAAATTTAATCTCTGACATGCAAAACCACTGCTACCAGCAAGGAAGTCCTAGAACACTTTTCATTCAGGGACAATGTGCTCATTTGAGATACTTCAGAACATGAAGACAAATGATTCCAAAGCTCTGCATTTTCCAATCCTGAAATGAAGGTGTTAAAAAAGAGAAAAATATTCATTTTACAATTGTGTCAGGGCCTGAAGTCATGTCTAAGGCTGTGCCGTCTTTGGTCTGTGATTGTGCACTTCAACAAGATAATGAAGAAAAGTCAATGAAGAAAACCTTCTTGTCTAACTGGTGAGAATTTGACCCTTAAGAGAAACAATGGATTGGTCAACTGATGGGAACTTTGCCTGTGAAAGAGGAGCAATACTCACTGGAGCTGTGGTCAGCATGGAGGGGGTATATCATGAGCCATTGTGGCCTCATCTCACACTCTGGCCAAGCACGCGATGCCGTCGTAACTGGAAGAATTCCAGTGCAGAGGAGGAGATCTAAGGTGGGGTTCTGTGGAGGAAGCAGAGAAAAGGACAAGATGCACACCATTTCCTTTCAGGGGATGGCCAGAAGGTGCCCTGCCTTCCTGCCCCTCCTGCCTAGCCACCGTGCTCCATCTCCTTCTCAGCAGCTTTTCACGAACCCAGAGGTTGGTGTGTATTATTTGGTACAGCAACTAATAAAACCAATTTGCTTTGCAACCACAACTGCCTTTCAAATCTTCTGTGCATGGGCATCCTTCAGAATCCGCAACATTAATGGGAACGAGGGTGGGATGCCCAGAGCACAGAACCTGGCGCTGTTTTGAGTGTGTGTGAGAGAAAACCTGATGCTGTTTTGAGTGTAAATAGGAGAGAAACTGACATGAATATGGATGGGGCTTGGGCAGTGGAGCGCATGGTTGCACCATGAGAGTGGGCGCGTAGCTGCCCTGAGAGAAGCTGTTCTGTGTGTGTGTGTGTAGTATATGGGAGGTCAAGATTTAATCTGGGTACTGAGTTGTGTGGGTGGCTCCTGGTGGCTGATGAGCTGCCATTTGCAATGCCAGCCAAGCACGCCTTCCCTCAGAGATCCTCCAGAATAATCTCTGTACCAGGGCAGCTCTCTAGGAGGAGAACTGGGAACAAAAGAATGGGGTCCTGCATGAAACAACCACCTTGTGCCACAGTCACAAGGACTTGGTGTCCCCGCATCCCTCCTGGCCCAGGCAGTGCCTTGCTCCTCTGCCCCACACAGTACACACTGCACGGCTCCAGCAACCAAAAGGCTTCGGCCTTCAGGATTTCCCCTCCAAATCAATGACTACACCACAATGAAAACAACAAGCACTTTGGATTTATTAATTCAGTCCTTTTATTTCCAAAAAACCCATCTCATCTAACCTGGTCTAACTTAGCAAGAGCTGCAAGTTAACTGCCTAGGGAACATATTCCAGAGGAACATATTGCAGACCTAGTGTTGAATAACATTCTCTATCAGAAACAGAAAGGGCTTCCTACAACTTTTCTTTACAAACTAATCTCTAGTTTAGGCCTTCAGAACCCTTAACCTTAAACCCATGACATTCCCTCTTACTTCCTATGCAGAACCCCAGTGTGTAATTTATTAACTAAACAAAAACAGAAGGCATAAGATGGCCTTTATCCTGTTATCTTAGCTTCTTGCAGGGAGCACTACTAATTTCTACTCCTAATTTCACCTACAGAATTTACTTTATTATTAGTCCTATTTTCACTCCTCGTGTTCCTGGTAGGCCAGGGCATACATAGGAAGGACACTGAGGCTCCCTCTAGTTCCTCAGTGCACCAGCTCAGGTGTCTTCTGGCCATGCTGTGGACACTGCTGTGGACATGCCCTGGCTGTGGACACTGCTGTGGACATGCCCTGGCACACTTCAGACAGCCCTGGGTTCCTTGGGGCCGGACTCCTCCTCGGTTGGTGGCTCTGCTTCTGGCCTTGCCCACTGCCCGCCAGGAGCTTCCAGCAGGCTTGGTGAGGGGCTGTGGGGGCAGCAGTCTGGAATCAGGCCTGGAGTCAAGGCCTTTGCCCAGCTGTGAGGGGCTCTGCTGGGAAGGGCTGGGGCTTGGCCTGTGGCTGTTAAGGGGTGAAGGTTGCCATGCTCTACCCAGGCCCCATGTGGCCTCACAGGGGGCCTCTGTTCCCCAACTCTGGTCTTGGTCTTTGTTCACCTCAGGACATCTTTTTGGGGCTGTCCCCTCCCCAGTCTGGCTCCAGACTGAAGCAGGCATCCTCTCACTCGCTGGCATTGGCTGTCTCCTACCCCCTGCTCCCTGCCCACCGAGAACTTCCAGTGGGGTGGGCGAGGGGCTGGTGGCACAGCAGGGACTGTGTGGGGCAGCTGCCCGGCTCTCTGCCCCTGCTGTGGGGGCTCTTGCTGGCTTCACTGGCTCCATGCAATGATGCAGGTGCTGCTGTGTCCCCAGCTGCTGGCTGCGTCGCCAGATCACAGCCGCCACCCTGCTCAGGATGGCACGGGAGCCACGCCGCAGCGAGTGCAGCAGAGCCTGGCCGCAGGCCCTGGGGCTGTGCGGGGCCGCTGCCTGGCTCTCTGCTGCTGCCGCCTGCGCGCCAGGGCCAGCAGAAGCTGCTGTCTTTGCCACCTCTTGTGCCTCAGCAGTGGGATGCATGTGGTGGTCCTCACCCTCAGGAGCTCCGGC
>VZSE01001322.1:0-14433 GCA_013398275.1 Promerops cafer | reverse complement strand
TAATACTAATACTAATACTAACAGAGTTTGTTTCAACACAGCTCCATCACCTAAGCTCAATAATTTCAAACCTTCTCGTTCTAATGGAGTAAAAATATTCTTTAGATGAGCCTAAACATTATAATATGAAATGTGAAGGGTGAGACAGTGTGAATTATGGGATAATAAAATTGATCCAGAGAAATGAAGCACAACAAGAACACAGGAAAAAAAAAAATGCAGATTTACTGTCTTGATACAACAGATTTAGGACAGCACTGAGATGAAACAATTCCACTTCCTATAGAAAATGCCACAGAAATTGGTGGATTTGCACAATCCTTCAATCCTGCTGTGCCTTTCCTCCCCAGTCCTCCCATCCCAGCTTAGTTTGGGAGTAGCTCACGGGAGCAATGTCCTGTCCCCAGCCAGTGCCACTCCCAGGCTGGTGGCACCACCTGAGTACTTGGTGTGGCACGTTCAGTGCTCTGAAGGACAAGGAGCAGCACCAGGGTCTCTGCTCATCCTCCCCCCCTTGCAGTTCAAAGCCCTTGCTGGAGACTCCTCTCTCTATTTCATTAATTCCCAGACATCTGCTCTGGGAATGTCAGAATGTTGGGATCTCCTGGAAGGAGGCGATAAACGGAACTGACACGGAATTAATCCCCGAATCACCTGGAGAGCCAATATCCCGTGTCTGAGTGTGTTACCATGGCTGCAGCCCTTCAGAGGCACCTCCAGCCCCTGCCTTCACCCAAAGCAGGAAATAAAAACCCAAATGGAAGGAAAAATTAACTGGAATCATGTCAGGAAGAGCGGGTGTCCTCCCTGCTGCCGCCGGGCTGTGCATGGCATGGGCGGCGAGCTGATTCCAGCTAATTATTTTTGTGTTTATATTTATTGGCTGTGATTAGTTATGCAACAAAGACTGTGGGAGAACAAATCATATCAGCGCAGTTAATTGGAGATAACACGAGCAGCAGTGAAAGCCCTAATTTTGATATTTTCCACATGAAAGGGAGACCTGATCCCGCTGGTCGTTAATCAATAACGGGCTGGTGAGGTCTCCAGCAGAGGGGATGGGCCCAGGGCTGGAAAGCAGCACATTGGACGAGTTGCTCCTGATTCTTCCTTTGCTTTTTAAATAAATCTACTGGAAGCCATGGATTTTGGTGGAGTAAAGCCAGGGCTGGGGTAAGAAGTGAGCTGATCCTGCAGAAAATGAAACATCTGGGCTTTGTTCCTTGGGAGTCAAGGCTGGTGTGAGGCCACCTGGCCATAAATTTTGGGAGCTTTTAGGAATTGAATATGACCTTTTCTGCTCCTCTCTAGACCACCAGAAATGTTAATTTCCCAAACGTTTCAAGCTCTGCTGGGCAGATCCCAACAGGAGCCCCAGCAAGGCAAGGGCAGCAAATGAGCCTGTCAAGGAATTCACCTCCTGTAAGGAATCCCCCTCCTGTCAGGGAATTCACCTCCTGTCAGGATTCCCCCTCCTGTCAGGGAATTCACCTCCTGTAAGGAATCCCCCTCCTGTCAGGGAATTCACCTCCTGTCAGGATTCCCCCTCCTGTCAGGGAATTCACCTCCTGTAAGGAATCCCCCTCCTGTCAGGGAATTTACCTCCTGTCAGGGAATCCCCCTCCTGTCACAGCTCCTGCCTCTCCCCTTTCCCTGCAGAAATCTGCACACTGCTGCTGACACTGAGGGGATTGGTCCCTGCTGTCCCCCACTCCTCCTCTCCAGCCCCTCTCCAGCCCCAGGATGTGCTGCCAACACCTCCTGCTCCCTGCTCACATCCCCAGCCCCGCTCTGGATCAGGGCTCAGCTCCTGTCTCCACTCCTGGTGTGGAATCAGCCCCTGGAGCCTTTGCCAAGGTCTGGCAGGGTGCTGAGGCAGCTGCAGGTGCCAGCAGATGCCTGGTGTCACACCTGGGCTGGGACTCACCTGGCACCTGGTGAGGGACAGGTAAGATGTCACATCCCGGAGGCTCTGGGCTCTTTTCCACCATGCTGAGGGAGCTGAGAGTGCCCAGCTCTGATTTAGAGCTCTTTGTTTGTGGTGTGAGGAGTCCACGCTCTGCTGCCTCCCCTCGTGCTCTGGGCTGGCCCAGGGAGCTCAGATCCATCATCCAGCACCTCGGTGTCCCTGTCTTGTGAACCACTGAGCCTCTGAGGGGGTTTGGAGGGAGATCCTGGGCTGGATGCAGCATCCCAGGATGGCAGGATGAGAGGGAACAGCCTCAAGTCATGCCAGGGGAGGTTTAGATGAGATAACAGGAACATTCCTTCATGGAAAGGGTGGCCAAGCAGTGGAACAGTGGCAGTGCTGGAGTCACCATTGCTGAAAGCGTGGCCGTGGCACTCAGGACCCTGCACTCAGGGGAGACCATGCTGGTGCTGCTGGTCCACGGTTGGACTCGATGATCTCAAAGGTCTTTTCCAACCTGAACCATTCCCTGACTGTGATCCCCTCTGCTGCCCATGGCATTTGCAGCTTCCTGACTATAACAGGGAACACGAAGCCCTCCAGCCCTGCCCGTTATCCCTCCAGTGCTCCTCCTTTGCCTGTTCCTGGAGCCCAGGCCCAGCTAATTGATGTTAATTGGCCTTGTACAGGTATTTTCCTCCCCTCCATGTGCCCTGCTCCTGCTGCGGGCTCCAGCTGCTTTATAATCCCCGACAGCAGCCCCAGCCTGTGGAGCAAGAGCCTGAGGATGCACAACATGGGGATGAGGAGTTGCCTTTTTATCCCACTTGCTCTTAAGGAGCTTTGTATATTTGGGTAATTTTGAAGGCTCGCTGAGCCAGGATCAGAATTCCCTTTGATTGATTGATTGATTGATTGATTGATTGATTGATTTAGCAAGGAAACCCCACTTGGGAGCCTGGCTGTGGTACTGTAACAATGGGATTTCCCCTCCCATTTTCCAGTCCCATGGGATGTTTGGGGAGCTAAAAATCAAGGGAAGGTTTTTGTCCTTGTGGCTCTGCTCTGGGTGACATTTGTGGTTTGGTCCGGGGAGTTTGAGCTGCAAGTCCAAGGTGGGGGAGCCAGGAGGGGCTTTGTCTTCAGGGTCTGTTTGGCTCTGAGAGACTGAAAACGCTCTGCTCAAACTCCTTTTTCCCTTAGAGCAGGCTTGGGGATGATGCCTTGAGAGGCTGCCTAGAACAGAGGCTCGACACTGTTAAAGGAATAAAGTAGGGATTTATTAAAAGGCCTTCAAAGGATACACCTTGGGAAGTACAAGAGCCCCGCTGAGGCTACACCCAGATGGACAACGGGTCACACATTTTCATACTTTTATAAGTCTTTGTCCATTTACATATTGGGGTTAATTGTCCAATTACAGTCCCATTCTCAATTTGCTGTTGTTTATACCTTTTGGGCCTGAAGCTGAATGGTGTCCTTGGTTCTCAGGCTGGAAAAGGATTGTTTTGTCCAACTAAACTGTGAAGGGAACTTGCTAACACTTTATATGAAGTTCAGAGTTGTGTACTAATGCAGTACAGAATCTGGAAAATATGAAAGCTAGAACTTAAGCCATCAGGGAGAGCTCCCTCCTTTCCCACAGGGATGAGCAAATGGGATCCAGGAACTTCCCCAGGTCCCAGGGAAAGTGAGGTCACCTGGGGAGGGGTGGCCTCTGCCCTCCAAGGTCGCACCACCCCACTGCTGCCTTAACAGCTCAGGAAACACAAACCCCAAGGCTTTGGGAGGCTTTGATTACTAAGGGGGCTGTTAAGGACTGACTTCTGCCAGGGGAGAGCTTGTTTTCTCCTGCAGGGCCAGCAGGAGCTTTTATCTTTGCAGGGGACTGGCCCAGCTGGAGAGCGCTGGACCGGAGTTCGGAACCCGACCACACAAATCCCCTCACCTGCAAAGTTACCTGCTTTAGTTCTGTCCAAAGGATATTTTGCTTGGGTGCTCCATCTTTAAAACACTAAACTCCTCCAAAGCCAAGCTTTAATGTCATGTGGGAGTTTGCTTGCTTTGAGCAGTGGGAAATGCCACACAAGGTGGCATATGCACAGCCCTGAGTCACCAGGGAAAAAATAAACATGGTTTGATCCACGTGCATCTGTTTCCTGGGAGAGAGGTGCCAGGAGATGTTTGCTTGGGTAAGTGTTGCAAGCCAGGAGCACCTGAGTGGGAAATAAATAAAAAGTGATCTGAAAATTGACCCAGAGCGGGGCTTCCTGTCAGAAACTGGAGGTTTGGGGCATGAAATGCATAAAAGAGCTCCAGCCTGGCCTTGGACACTCCCAGGGATGGGGCAGCCACAGCTTCCCTGGGAGGAGAAGGATCCCTGTCAGATCCCTGCGTGATTCCAGGAGCTCCCAGGCCCAGCACGCTTCCAGCAGCTGGGAGGTGAACACTGGAAGAACCAAAGCAGGAAAGAAATGGCCAGGTTTGAGGCAGGCAATGATTTCTCCCTGCAGGGCTCACAGGGATGAGGCTCCTGCTCCGTGCTGGGGTGTCTCTGAATCAAGGGGGGGTGTCCCCCTCAAAGGCTCCTCCTGCTTCAAACCCAGGCTCAGGAAAGGAATTGCTTGGGGACATTGGAGAGCAGGAAATCAGGCTCATGTTGTAACTGTGTTCCTCCCTGGCCCTAAAATCCATTAATCTGTGACAATTGCCAGAGTTTACTGATTTTCCTGACTCTTTGATGGCAGGTAAGAAATCTGTCTGTCTCCTGTGGCTGAGCTGCCCTGGAAGAGTTTCCTCTTTGCAGGAATTTGTTAAAAAACAAAATTGATCCAGCAGAGCCAAAGACAGTTCTAAACCAGATCTCTGCTCAGTTGTTTGATGGTTTTTGTACTTGTTCAATGGATTCTGGCTGTCAGACTCCTCAGCATCCTTCCAGGGGTGGGCCTGGGAATGCTGGGATGTGGAGAAACCCCAGGAATTATTGGACTTCATGGCAAGCCCTCACCTCCCTCTCACTCAGTGACTGCTGAAAATCCTGGACATATCCCAAGCTGTGTCCTAATCAAGGCTGGAGAGTAAAATTAGAAAGCTGATTTGACTCCACGTTCCCAGAAATGCCAGATCATGTAGAAGAGAAGGGATTTTACATTTTTTTTTCCAGGAAATCATCCTGCTCCTGCCAGGAATTGGTGCTGTCAGGCTCTGCTGAGGGAGCTTCCCAACACCTGGCTGCATTTCCTGGGTGTAAACGCTGCAGAAATGGTGCAGAGACTCTGGAAGTACCAGGGAATTATTTCTCTCTCTAGCACAGGACCCTCCCACCACCCTGAAATGCCCCCTCTGTGTCTGGCAGGTTTTAGAGGAGCTGTTCCCCTCCTGTGCTCCCAGCCTGCTCCTTCCTCCTGCCAAGACCTGCGTGTTTTGTCTTCCCCGTTATTGCAGCAGAAACTCAAACATGATATTAGTTTAATTAGAGATCAGCTCCTTTTATGGCATGCAAATGCCCTGTCTGACTAAATCCCCCTTCTGAAGTTGGCAGATGCAAATTAAATCCTGTGCACTGAAGTGTAATTTGGCTCTGAACACTCGTCAAGGCCCTCAGTGATTCAGGGGGTGGAGGGGAATTAGTCTTAAGCTGCATTTGTTGCTTTCTCCTCCCTTAATTTGTTTATCTGAACGCTACTGAAGCAATACTGGATGGAGACAAATTGCCAAGTGACACACGAGCGAGAGCCAAGGCTTCACTGCCGGGTTCTGGAGCTGGAAATGAGCGAGGTCCAGTGCACCTGAAATAATGGCAAACAGTGGGCCACCTGCCACTCGTGGGCCACCTGCCACTCGTGGGCCACCTGCCACTCCCGTGCCCCTGCTCCAGCGCCCAGCAGCGGGCAGGGCCGGGCTGGCCCTCGGGGGCAGCAGCGCCGGCCGGGGGCCGTTCCAGGCACTCGCGGGCCCCCGATCCCAGGGAAAATCTCTCCTGGAGCTGCTGCGTTCCCATCGCGAAGGGTGGCTCTGGCATCCCCGCCCTGCTGGAGCTGGCCCTGCACTAAACTGGTTCCTCCACGCCCCCTCCCCTCTGGGGGCTCAGGGAGAGCTGCAGTCCCTTTGTTTGGGGTTACAGAGGAAGTGTCACACTGAGGGTCTGCAGGAGGCTGTCCCACAAGGAAAGGCTGAGAGAACTGTGACTGTTCAGCCTGCAGAAGAAAAGGCTTTGGGGTCACCTAATTTTGGGCTTCCAGTGCCTGCAGGAGACACAAGAAAAATGGAGAGGGCCTTTGGACAAGGGATGGGGGGACAGGAGCCAGGGAATGGCTCCCACTGCCAGAGGGCAGCCATGGATGGGATCTTGGGCAGGAATTGTTCCCTGGCAGGGTGGGCAGGGGCTGGGATGGAATTCCCAGAGCAGCTGGGGCTGCCCCTGGATCCCTGGCAGTGCCCAAGGCCAGGCTGGACACTGGGGCTGGAGCAGCCTGGGACAGTGGGAGGTGTCCCTGCCGTGGCAGGGGTGGCAGGGGATGGGATTTAAGGTCCCTTCCACCCCAAACCCCTCTGTGATTGTTTTGTTTTATGATCCTGGCATTGCCACAGAGGTTTTCCCAGAGTGCCAGTGAGCAGGTTCCCCTTGCAGAGTCCCCTTTCTTTCATTCCTTGGGAGCAGCTGTGTGGGACTGTGCAGGCCAATCCCATAATGGGAACGTGCTCCCACTCCTTCAGCCCCATCCATCCCCTCACTCCATACGCTGCAATTGAAGCCAGAACTGCTCTGAGGCAGCCCCAGCCGATTATATACAGCCCATAATCAGCATTTTTCTTCACTGCTCTCAGATCAGGCAGCGATGCAGCCCAAGTAGTTCTGCCCCACTGTAAGGTTTGCCCAGCTTTGTGGGGAGGCTCTGAGTTCTGCCCCGCTCCCGCTGCCTCTGAGGGTTTATTCTGCGTTCCGAGCCGTGTTCGCTCAGCAGCGGCGGCTGATCTCCTGTGCCACGCTGCCCACACGGCTCTCAGCCAGTACCTGCAGCTGGCTTGTTCACAGCGATTTTAGAGCCCCCCCTGTGCTATTTTGCAGGAATGAATCAAATGGGGGAATCTGGAGGTAACAGCACTTCAATCCCTGCGTTTGTGCTGAACAGCTGAGCAAATAAGAGCCTTTCAATTACAGGCTCGTGCAGACACTCCCTGCTTATGTTTTATAACAATGATTTGGGATCAAGAGGTTTGCAGTTAAAGGGATAAACATTTAGCCCAGATAAGCAGATTTGTAGAAATTATTGTTATCCCGAGCTGGTTGGATTCATTAGGTCCCAGGCGTGGCTGGCTCTGAAATCCGACGGGGATAAATTTATCTCACCAAAGTGAAATCTGCTCAGGGATGAGTCTGAATTATGGCATATTCATAATAGCATTTCTTTCTGGTGTTTAACATGGCAAAAATAGCCAGGGCAGAGAAATTATTTTCTTCCCCAGTCTCCCTGCCCTCAACAAAGCATTGGCAGGGGGATTTTTGGGTGCTGCCAGCAGCAGCAAGGGTGAGGAAGGATTTGGAACAGAAGTGAAGTGACATCCTGGACATTTACCTGTGAGGGACAGCAGGAAAAGAGATGTATAAATCCATGGGTGATGCTGATCCCAAAGCACTTGGATTCCCAGGGCATTTTGGGAACAGTTTTACCCCTTTGCTGCACCCCACGTTTGCACAGAGACCCCTCTGACCCTCCAGAGCTCCTGTCTCCTGTTTAAGGGTTCTGCCTTTGGAATTCTGACCTGGCAGCTTTTCCTGTTTACACCTCTTTATCTGCTCCTCACTCCTCTCCTCTCCTCTCCTCTCCTCTCCTCTCCTCTCCTCTCCTCTCCCTTACCCAAGGCAGCTCAGAGGAGCTTCTCAGGCCATGCTCTGGGAGGATTCTGCACACATTTGTAATTTATGATCACTCACTTTANCTCCTCTCCTCTCCTCTCCTCTCCTCTCCTCCTCCCTTCCTTCCTTCTCTTTTCCCAGTAATTTTTTTGCCTAGAGGAACATGATTTTGGGAGAGGGGTGAGATTTGCCCACTGTGGGGGGTGCCAGCTACCTGGGCAGAAAGTCACCTGGAAACTCCTCATGCAGTGCTCTGCTCCCATCCTTCAATCAGGACGGTCCAGAGGAGCAGGCCTCGGGAATAAAGCACTGCCAAGGTGGGCAGCAAAGCACACACTTATCCCAGGACTAGTGCCAGGAACTGGGCAGATCCATCACGGTTATGGCGTGTTCTCCTCGTGGTTACTGGATGGATAATGCCCCAATCAATAACTGACGAGAGGGGAGAGGAGAAAGGCTTTGATTTAAGGTTTGCCCAGGCTCTGTAGAGAAGCAAGATTTATTGCAACATAAAAATCCCAAATTTAGCCTCCGGCTTAATAGGCATTGGTGCCTGTGCTAATATGGGCTCATATTTACTGTGCATCCCAATCCAAGGACACCACATCCGTGTGTCTGCCCAGCCAGGCTGGGCTGGGGTCAGCCAGGCTGGGCTGGCGTCAGCCAGGGAGGCAGGGCCCAGTTCTGACTGGGAATAACGTGATTTTCTTTATTTCACCAAACATTTGGAACCCAGCAGGGGTTTGCAAACAACCCTCGGTGCCAGCAAGGGGATCCCAGGGCCTGCTCTGGCTTGGCCCTGCGTTCCTGGGAATCTCAGGGAATTACAGCCAGGGCTGCAAAAAACCTCTGGAAGATCCAGAGCCGCTGGATGTTTCTGTTTGCCCTCTGCTCTTGCGTTGGAAACATCAAATTATGGAATCACACAGGACACTTCTGTCTCTCTTGCCTTCCTGGATCCATCAGATCCAGGCCCCTCCTATCCTGGAGAGCTTCTGGGAGCTCATGGGGGCCTGCACAAAATTCACACCCAGGTCTCTTGTTTTGCCACAGTTCCTGTCCACATGCTGCTGGGATGGTGCCATGGTGAGAGAAGGAGATGAGCAGCTCCAAATAAAACAGTTTTCCAGAGGCTGAGCAGAGCCTTGAAGATTTGGGCCTTGGGCACGATCAACTCAAGCTGGAAAAAAACAAGCAGAGCCTTTAAGTCCAGCTCCTAATCTCTGTTCCTGGCTGAAAAAGGGTGAAAACCTGGAAACATTGGAGAATTCCAACCTCGGTTACAGCAAATCCTGACACAGGACATGGCACGAGGAGGTTTGGGGCTGATTTCAGCAGCCACAGGGATTTATCCAGAGGTGGAACTGCCCCAGAGCCAGGTGTGCTCTCAGCTCAGGGCATCTCTGCCCCAGCCCTTTCCCACATTCCCAACAGATCAGCTGAACCTGCAGAGTTTGACCCGAATTTACAGTTCTGAGCTTTCTGGTACTTTGAAGTTCAAGTCAGGTCAAAGAAAAGCAAAAGGTGACAACCCTGAGGGTATTGAGACACTTGCATTCCCAACATCCATCATAGTTCCAGGAAAAGCACTTGTGGAGACCAGCATTCCCATTTCACAGGAAAATCACCAACCAGCTTGCCCTCAGCCCTCTGTCCTCCATGGACAATTCTCATCCTCCTAAACCCCGGGAGGTCTGGCTCAGAGAGAGGAACGGGCTCAAGCACGGAGGGAAATCCTCGGGTTTATAACACCCAGATCACAGAAATATTCTGGCAAGATCCCAACATTTCGTCCCTCCTTGCACAGGACACAAGAGTGACACCAGAATTTTGTCCTTCTGACCCAGCACACCTTGGACAAAGAGGAGACTGATGTGCTCCAGCCTAGGAATTACTCCATGAGTGACCCCAGCCAAGGAGGAAATTTCTAAATAATCCTCTGAATAATTCCTGGGACATCTTCTGGTCTTCAGCTCCACTGCCCCCATTCATTGGCCTAGAAATTGTGCCCCCAACTTGTGCAAGGTGAGCCCAGACCTTCAGGGCTCTCTTTTAGCAGCTTTTGATACCACATTTGGGAAAGTCCAGGTGAAAATGCACAAGGCAAAAAAAAGTCTCAGACAAAATGGGAGACTTGGCTGGAATTTACTCCCATTCTACTGGCAAAATCAAATATATCCACAAAGGAAAGCCACTGAAGGTGGCTTTCCCAAATATTCTGTGGCGAACCCAAATATTCTGTGTATCCCCATGGGCCACTGACAGATCCTTCACAACCACACAGATCATCTCGTTTTCAGATCCTTCACCAGACAGGTCAGCTCATTTCCCCTCCCAGAAAATGTCAGATGTTTCAGGAATGGGTTGGTCTGTTGATCACTTCTCTTAAATGAGCCCCATTCTAATTCCAGAGCTTGTTATCCAGAGTTAATCCCTGGCTCCAACCTCCCCAGGCTTGGAAAAAAATGTTGATTTCAATCTTGGCGCTGAACCTTTGCGTTCAGCCTCCTAAAAATTCAGCTCAGGGTAGACAAAGCTCCACCAGTGTTGCTGAGATCGGAAACAAATGAATATTTATGGCAACAATGGCTGCATTTCCAGCCTCTCTCAGCTCCAGGAGCAAAACAGGAGAGTTTTCTGGGAAGTGAACCAACCAGGTGTTCCCACTGGACACCGCGCTGGTACGGGCACGAGGGTCCTTTCAGTAATCTCCCTCCTAATTAATTTTCCTCTTATCACAGAAGCCATTTCAGACACTGGGAAGAAAAAACCCCTTTTTCTTGCCAGCCTGATCCTAGGATGTCAGCCTGTCTCATGCAAAGGCAGTTCCCAAAGGAGAAGTCACCTGGGATACCTCTCGGGGGCGTTCCCAGCAGCTCCCTTTGTCCTCCTGCAGGGACAGAGACATCAATGAGGGGTTTTCCCCAGGAAATCCAGTTCAGAGCAGCGGTCACCTGAAACCAGCAGATAGACAGGAGGAAAGTACAGGTGGAGTTTGGGATAACACACAGTCAAAGGATTAAAATTCATCAATTTCTGTGGAAAACAGCATTAAAATTGCTGAGCCCTAAATGAGTCTGAATGCAAGGGATTTATCTCCTCACTCAACCCAGGCAGACCCTTTATCAGTGGGGATGGTTTGCTGGAGATGTGTCCCTGCCCGGGCCCCTTTTGCTCTTCCAGCGTCTGAAAGAAACTTTCTCATGGCTGCTCTTGGTGCCAGGGGTTGTGGAGCTGCCTGGGAGCTGAGCTGAGGATCCCTGCAGAGCTCCTGGAGCTCCTGGAGTGCCATGGTCCCACAAGGAGAGAGCCTGACCTGGAGATGTGGAGCCCCAGCAGGGTGGTACCAATCCCCTGTGTCCTCCTCCCTTCCCCTGGCTGAGCCTTTCTGTTCCCACAGGGCCTTCACCAGGAGGAAACCATCCCTTAAATCTGGGCCAGCACTGAAACAAACCCTTCTGGTCACAGAATCACAGAAACATTAAAGCTGGGAAAGATTTCTGGGATCATCAAGTCCCAGCTGTGCCTGATCCCCACCTTGTCCCCAGCCCAGAGCCCTCAGTGCCACATCCAGGAATTCCTTGGGCACCTCCAGGGATGGGCACTCCAACCCCCCCTGGGCAGCCCCTGCCAAGGCCTGAGCCCCCTTTCCATGGGGAAATTCCTGCTGCTGCCCACCCTGAGCCTGCCCTGGCCCAGCCTGAGGCCGTTCCCTCTGCTCCTGTCCCTGTCCCTGGAGCACAGCCCGACCCCCCCGGCTGTCCCCTCCTGGCAGGGAGTTGTGCAGAGCCACAAGGGCCCCCTGAGCCTCCTTTTCTCCAGGCTGAGCCCCTTCCCAGCTCCCTCAGCCCCTCCTGGGGTGGGTCACAAAGCCCTTGCAGAAAAGCCCAGATGAGGTTTATGGGATGCAAAGTCTGCCCAGGGACTGCCAACTGCTCCCCAGCACTTTGGGGCTCATCTGCTGCTTTACAAGGACAGAGGGATCACCCAGCTCAGGGGACGGACACGAACTGATGGAGCTGGGGAAGAGGAACCCAAACTAACACCTCCCTCTCCATGTCCCTTTAAACAGCAGCGTTTTAAACACCGCTCCTGCCATGGCCACCAGCACAAGGCACGGACTGGCTTTTCCGAGCGAGCCGAGAGCTCGCGGAATGCTGGATGGAGCTGGAGAACACCCTCAGGTGTGGGAGGGTCGCCCTGGACACAGCCAGGCCCCGGTTCCAGCCTGGGCTGAGGGTTCAAACCAGGCTCTGGCAATGCAGGGCTCAGTTTTTCCCATGCCACAGAAATGCCCTGATTCCCCTCATTTCCAATGGGCACCCCTGCGCTGTAATTTGGCCATTCCATTCGTGGCACTTGATGAGTCTTTCTTTTATAATTGGGACCAAAAATGGCAAAAGAAAAAACAACAGGATTTTGCTCACAGAATTCAAAGACACAAAGCAAATAAAGCCCCAAGAATTCAGCTGGTGAAAGAGATCAATCAGAAATAATTACAGCCTGAGGGATGGAAACTTTGGGAAGCACTGGAGGTGGGAAAGGGGGAGGTTGGAAAGAGTTCTCTGAGCTTGACATCTGGTCAGATAGAAACATTCTGATATTCATGGGATGAAGTTTTCTCTTTACAGGGGACAAGAATAAATTCCCTCAGTATCCAATGTGCACATCCATTCCCAGAGCTACACTCTGTCCTGTCAGAGGGTTTAAAATGGGATTTTAGTGAGCTTTTTCCACCTTATTTTAATCTCATGCTGTTGGTGTGGATGAAGGAGCTCCAGGACTGTGTAAATCTGTATAACTAGCTGTGATCTCGCCCAACAGAACTGAGTTACACCATTGTCCCCAGTAATAAACCTTCCCCTCCAGCTCAGCCTTGCAGAGGGCACAGCTGAGCGCTGGGAGCCCTGACCTGTGCTCCCAGCAGGAATGTTCACAAGCTCTTTATTTATTAAGCTCATTCCACAGAAATGCTTAAAATTGAGTTATGTGCTGAAAATCAGGAGTTCCACTTTGAAACAGGGCCATGGAGGCTGTACCTTCCCTGAATCCTGGAACAAAGCCCTTTTTTTTTGCTGGATTTGAACATGCAGATGTGGCACGTCCCTGTTATTTCTCCAGCTGCAACAGGAATATACCAGGAGGTGAATTTTTATTTTTTTTTAAATTACTTTTTTATTGGCATTTTCATTTTTTTAAAGATAAACATCATCTGGTTCCCGTTACTCAGGCAGCCACACAGGAAATGGTAATCAGTTCTGTTGATACTGTTTTCCTCCGAGGGATTCCCAAGGCAGATGTTGATGTAGGAATCAGGGGTTGGGGCACTCCCTCGGGCTGGGGTGCAGGGAGCCCGAGCTCAGGGCAGGAGCAGAAGCAGGGGCAGGAGGGTGGAACCTGCAGCATCCCAGGGGCAGGGACAGGGCTTCACCCGGGGAGGCTCTGAGCTGGACGCCCCTGTGCAGATCAGGAAGGGGATTGTTCCAAGAGAGATTCCAGCAGAGTTCTCCACGGATCAGCTGGAGGTCACCGTGCCGAGGCCGAGGAGAGGGAGCTGAGCTTTCTCCTTCTCCCCCTGTGCCCCCTGGTCCCTGGGGCTGCTGCTGCAGGGTGGGGGTGCCACTGCCCTTGCCCAGGAATTCTCCTGGAAGCAGGAGGGACCCCAGGCCTTGGGCTCTGGCTGCTGAGTCCATGAATCAACTTAATGGAAACCTCTGGGTCAAGAGAGTAATCAAATAACAGAGGACGAGCCCACGCTGCCTCTTGGCACTTTCCACCTTTGCAGTCATTTCCTCCTTCCTTCCCACGGAATCAGCTCCCTTTGGCCTGACCTTGCCAGTGACAGCTCCGCTCAGCCTGGAGAAATTCAGATGATTTGTCCCCCTCCACGTCCCTGCCTCTGCCTTCCCCGCGTTCCTGGGATCCGTTTGCTCCCAGCCCAGGGCTCCCTAATTGTATTCCAGCAGAGACAAACCTCCTGATTAAAACCCCATCCCGAGCCTGCCCAGGCTGCAGCAGCACAGGTGTCAGGGCCCCTGGAACTGCAAACTCAATCTTCCTGATGGATTTAATTCGGGGCTCTGCTCTGTCACCCCCGTGCTGGGCGCAGGAGCAGCCCCCGCCCTGCTCCTCCTCCCCCTGCTCCCCCTGGCAATCTCCTCATTGCTTAAAAATATTCAGCGAGGCTACATCAAAGCGAATATTGTGTTATTGTTGCCAGGGGTGACGTTAGATGAGAATTATATGAAACAATAAGGGCGCTGGAGTATAATCCGTTTGACACTTGGAACATGTTCCCAGCGCTCCGTGCTCCGCGGAACACTCACGCAGCAGAACCGTCTTCATTTTCAGCACAACGTTGGTGTGCGTGAGGAGATCTATCTCTCTCTATTCCTCTGTCTGGTCATTCTCTGCAGGAATTCGGTGGCTGCGGCCCTGTTCAAGCACCGTTTTTGCTGTTTGCACCCACAGGAGCAGGGGGCAGGGAATTGGTGTCAGCACAGGGCTGGTCCTGCCGTGGGCCCAGTGCTTGGTACCCTTAAAATCCCAGATGGGTTGGGTGGGAAAGGACCTTAAATCCCATCCCGTGCCATCCCATCCCGTGCCATCCCATCCTGTGCCATCCCATCCCATCCCTTAAAATCCCATCCCATCCCGTGCCATCCCA
>VZSE01001319.1:0-23817 GCA_013398275.1 Promerops cafer | reverse complement strand
GAGGAGGAGGAGGAGGAGGAGGAGGAGGAGGCGAACAGCCACATCTGCTGCTGAGGAATGGGAACGGGACATGGATTCGTGGGAGACATCTGGGGAGGGCACAGGGAGCCAGGGGGCTCTGAGCAGGACTTGGCCCACTCAGGACGACCTGGGAGCAAAGTGCCCCAGGTTTCCCTCACCCCTGACCCTCTCTGCCCATCCCTCACTCTCCCCCTGCCCACGCAGTGCCCCCTGAGGGGCTCATAAGCCCTGCCTGGGCCCGACTCAGGTTTGGTGGCTCCCTTGGCAGCTGCTGGCAAGCAGAAGGTGAGGGAGAAGTGGCAGAGCTGTTACACATTAACCGGGACAGCGGCTGCTCTTTCCTCCAGTCCGGGAACCATCCCCGGCCCCGGGCTACCCTGGCTAATGTGTAATCCCAGCCCTCGCTGCTCCTTCCCACCAGGATGTCCCAGTAGCTAGGCTGGCTAGGGGAGGTGGGGTGTGCAGGGAAGAGTGTTTGATGTCCTCGGGTTTTATGGATAAATGTTTTTCCAGCACCCCTGAATGCTTCCTTGTGGGCACAGAGCAGCCCGAGGGACAAAAGCACCAAGCCCAACGTGTGCAGAGACTCTTTTCCTGCTAAAACCTGCTCGTTTTCCAAGGAATGTCAGGAGCTGGGCTGCTGGAGTCTGTGCTGCTCCCTCGGGATGCTCAGCTCAAGGACTTGGGTGGCTGTTGCTCATCCCCACACAGCTACTGCCGGGCACAGCCCTGCCACAGGAATAGCTAAAAAATACCTGGATTGGCTCTTCTCCCTAGTGGAACTCGGGCTTTCGGGGCTGTGGAGGTGCCTTTGGGAATGTACACCCTTTTTTTTACCCACTCAGACTTGAATTTATGGGATTCAAGCCCTGGCAGAAGCAGGAGAAGCCATTGGGGCGAGGGGATGAGCAGAGATGGGATCCTGCAGTTCTGGCAAGACAAATGTGCCCGTTGCAGCTGTTTTTTTCTCCCTCTCATTTTTTTCCTTTAATAAACTTAGTATTTATGTTGGATAAGGCCCATCAAGGGCTTGTTTCCTCCTCTTGGCTCTGCTAAGCAAACTCTTTTGCCCAGGAGATAGCTCTGCACACTCTGTTTGTTGCAATAGTAGGTCACATTCGTATTAATCAGGATGCCGAATGCTGCCTCTAATCCAAAGTTTTCCATCAAAGGGAAGGTCCTGAGTCATGTAATGAATATCAGGAGGGTTCTGCTCTTCAAAGGCGGAGAAAAGTTTATTCTTTTTGAGATGAAAGCTCGCTGTTTGAAAAAAAAGATAATTGGAAGTAAAGCTAAAAAGATTTCCTTATCTCCAAATATTATTATTCACAGAAATAGCAAGGTCTGGTTTCCTCCCCCCTGGCAGGCTGGAGGCTCATAAAACCCCGATTTGAGTGATAGACAGTGGAGAAATTGGCTGGATTTGGGATTTTCCAGGAATTTGGGGGCCTTGGAAATGCCCCTGGCTGGGAGTGTGGAGGGGCTGCTTCTTGGATTAGCTGAGAGGGAAGCGGCATTGGCAAACCTGGCTCCATCCCCAGGGATTTGCTGTAAATTTGGGGGGAAACTGGGAATTACATCAGCCTTCAATTGCTATGCAGGCAGAGCAAAGCAGCAGGGAGGCCTTAAAAAGGAGGAAAATACGTGGAAAAGAGAGGAAAACAGAACCACCAGCACTCTGAGGTGTATAAGGGGTGCCCCATCCCTGGGAGTGTCCTAGGCCAGGCTGGATGGGGTTTGGAGGAACCTGGGACAGCGAAAGGTGCCCCACGGCAGGGGGTGGCACTGAATGAGATTTAAAGGCCTTTCCAACCCCAGTCATCCTGGGATGGTTCCATGAATTCCTCCCCAGTCCAAGCTTTTCCAGGGAGCAGGGATGCAGGTGAGCTGATGCAGCTCCTGGCCGAGGATTAGCCGGGTGCTGAATGCCTGACCTCTGCTGCTCTGAGGGTAATTACCGGGCTGTGCTGGAGGCAGGAGATTCCTGGGCTTCTCCTCCCCGTGCTGAACCCATTTGGGATTTTTTCCCTCTCAGGTAACACTTGAAGGCGGTGGAAGGAAATCGAAGGAGCTTGAAGTCCCTTTTGTGCTCTGTGCCTCTGTAATCTCGGTGCTGATTTAAATGTTCTCATCGTGGTCATTTCCCGAGCCTCTCTCCCTTTTTCATGTCCAACATCTCGTGTTGGATAACTCCTCGGGCTCTGTAATTTCGGGATCAACCACGACGCTGACAATGGAGAACAAATTACACAGGGAGAGGAGCCCGCAGTCCCAGCTTTATTCTGCTGTGTTTGTGCATCCCTAATCCAAATTAACACCGAGATCAACTTTCTCCCGGGCTGCTCGGGCTCGGGTTTGCACAAAAGGCGCAGGTTCGGCCACGTTAAATAACTGAGAGCACGCCGGGGCTCGGGAGCCGTGCAAAACCCGTGGCTGCAGCGGGGAGAGCAGAGGCTCTCTGGAAAGGGGGACATTGGGGAAGCAGCAAAAGGGATTGGGGTTTCTGAAATCAGGCTCTTTGGTTCCCGTTTCTCCAGCTCCCAGCAGGATGGAGCTGCTTCATGCTTCCACTGGGAGTGGAAGGGGAAGTCTGTGGGCGTGGAATCTTGGTTTTCCCTGGGTTTAGAGCTGATCGGAGATCAGGGATGCTCAGGTGGTGTTTTATCCCTAGAGGGGCACCCTGTGGGATACAGATGCTCGTCCTCTGCCTTCCTGCCTGTCCCTGAACCAGCTAACAGGAGGAGGATCATAATTTGTAAAAAAATAACCCAAAAACCCCCCAAGAAACCCCAGCAGAGGCACCACCTCCCTCGCCCTCAGCAGCCACAGCCCAGGCTGTGTTTGTGATTCCAGCGCTCAGAGCTGCTCGTGAGGCACGGCCACCCCAATTTGGCCCTGAAACCCCCACAGTTTGGGGGCTGCGGCCCTGGCTGTTGCTCCTCACCCCTCGCCACCCTCTGCCCCGCGAGGGAGGTGTCACTCAGGTGAGCAGCAGCGTTCGGAGCAGCATCCCGGGGCTGCTCCGAGCACCCCGCAGGCTGCGGGGCTGTTCATTATTCAGCGAGGCGGGAGCCTGTCTGCAGCCAGGCGAGCCCGAGGAGGAGATGACAGCTCGATGAGAGAGGTTCAATGACTTGTTCTTCACGTGCTGGCCACCTGGCATATTTGCCTTGAACTTCCCGCACTCGCTCCCAAAGCCCTGCATTATTTTCCTGAAGGACACCCGAGATAATTTTATTCACCACGGAGCGAATTCTGGGGCTGTCTGTAAAAGAATAAATGAAGAGACTTAACACGGCAGAGGACGTGAGACGTGTCAGCACGGCGGCGGCTCGCTGAATATGCAGCGAGTCCTCCTCAACTTCAGGGAATTGAAGAGCTTGAAATAAATTCACCAACTCTCGTAAGACAAAAAAAAAAAAAAAAAAAAAAAGGGGAAAAAAAAGTGAAGCAAGTGCTGCGGGGGTGGCAGGTGTCAAGTGACTCGGCGTTTTAACATTTTCATTATGCTCGGCGAGAGTAAACAGCGAAGCCAGCCAAGGTTTTTCCTCCCTACAAATTGCGTTTGGGTTCCTGAACTCCTCGTGGTGAACCCGGAGCCAGCACGAAACTCTCGAGAATGGGCATGGGAAGCTGGGTTTGTTCCCAGGGTGACAAGTGTGCAGATGGATTTGTCACAGCTCAGTTTCCCTGTCCCCTCCTCAGCCCCTGCCAAAAGAAGGGCTGATCCCAGCGCCCAAAGCTTTGAGAAGAGCCTGGGGAGGCTTTTCAGCTTTTGGGGCCTCTGTAGCTGCAAAAGACTGAGATCCTGCTGGATTTGGCCCCTGCGGCACAGAGAGGGAAGTGCCGGTGGGATTGGGGAGCTGCTGGGTGCTGGGGCTCCCGCTGGGGACCAGTGCAATGTGAGCAGTTCTGGGTGCTTGGAGAGGCTTGGGAAAAGGAGTTTTTTTTCTGGAGGCTGATGCACAGCGATGATGCTCCCAAATAATCCAGCGGGAAGTGTTTTCCCGGGCGCTGGGGATGGAATGGTGACAGGAAGGGCCGCCCGCGGGTGGGTCCTGGCACGTGGTGGCCAGAAGCTGCTGTGGATCAGTCACTGGTGGCACCGGAGCTTTCGCCAGTGGAGGACAGCTGGAAAACTCGGGATGAGCTCCAGCTCGGGCGGGATGAATGAGCCGGGGCTGGAGGCGCTCACGGCACAAAGCAGCGGCTCCTTTGTGCCTGGCTGGCTCGGGAGCTCTCGGCATCCACCGCGGGCTGAAGTGGCTCTTGGGCTGTTTAAAGGTTGAGTGCTGCTGCTCCGAGTGACGGGAGGCAGATTCGGTTAAATAAACACGGCGGCTTAGAGAGAAATTGAAGGTGACGCGGAGAGCTGGAGCAGAATTTAATGTTGGCAGCCGCGTTCCAGCGCGGCTCTCCAGCCGCATCCCCCTGGAACTGGCTGGGACACATTCCCTGGAATGCCGGGCAGGGGGAGTGGGGGGCTCGTAAGGGTGCCACAACCCGGGAACCCCCTGCAGGGAACCTGCGGTGGTGCTGCTGTTAATTCCTGAGCATTTCACGCCGCCCCTGAGCTCCGTGAGGGCGCCGGGCTGCCCCCATGCCCGGTCACACCGCAGAGCCTTTCAAAAGCCATTTTGTCCCTTAATCGCTGTGGGCTCCGGTTCAGTGCCTGGCAGACTGTCCGGGGGTCGTTCAGCGAGTTCCACCCTCGCCCCCCACGAACAGGGTGTTCGCCCTGGGGTTGTGTTCGTGGGGCCGTGAGCGTTTGGATTCAGAGAGGGCTTTTTTGGGGGCGCGGCCTGGGCTGCGGTTTTCTCGGGATCTGGAGCACATCTCCCTCCTGTTCCCTGCCCTGTCAGCACATGGAAAATCGCCTGGCTGAGGGTTATGGGAAGTGTTTGTGCTGGAGGCAGGGAGAGGAGAATCCTAAAGGACGGACCAGAAGTTTCCCCTCCCGCCACAGCGTTTCACCGCCTCTGTCCCAGGTGAAAAATCCCACTGGGTTTTCCCGTGGGGAGAACTTTCCAACTCAAATATCTGATGGAGCTGAAGCGGAATTGTTTCTCTGCTCTGAGGATACCCCTGGTACAGCCCCCCTCTGTGCACTGGTTGGTTGCCGGTGGAATTCCACGGTGGAATTGTCCAGAGCAGGGACAGGGCAGGGATAATGCAGGGAATGGTTGAGGGAGCCTGGTCTCGTTCCTTAAGTGCCATCAATTCCCAGGCTGAGGAAGCGTGGGCAGAGATCTCGGCGCTTCAGGTGCCTTTGGCAGGAAAACAGAGTTTTGCTCCATACCAGATTCCCAAAACAACTGCAGTGGAACTG
The DNA here is from genome assembly GCA_013398275.1 of Promerops cafer. Classification (NCBI taxonomy): domain Eukaryota; kingdom Metazoa; phylum Chordata; class Aves; order Passeriformes; family Nectariniidae; genus Promerops; species Promerops cafer. The sequence continues at coordinate 18,467 of VZSE01001319.1, read as the reverse complement.
CAAAGGAAGTTTTCATGGAATTTGGGTTTTTTTTTTTTTTTTTTTTTCAATCCAAAGCTCATGGAACACTCCCACCTGGTGTATGCTGCTCCTCAGAGCAAAGCTCAAGGCTCTGCTGCTCCTTGCCTTGTACCAGTGTCTGCACTGATGGATTTTGTGTTTTCCAAGCCTCGGGAATTTTGGTGTGCAGGGAAGGAGGGATTCCCTGCAGGATTCCCTGTTTCGGGAGGCGTGGAGCTGGTGAATTTCTCAGTGCCTCGGTAACAGTGCCACCAAAAATCCCGTTGAAAGAAAAGGTTGGATGAGACTTGGAGCAACCTGGGGTAGTGGCATTGTCCCTGCCCATGGCAGGGGGTTGGAAGGAGATGAGCTTTAAGCTCCTTTCCAACCCAAACCTTTCTGGCATTCCATGACAAAGAGAGGTTCTGGTGCACGGAGAGAAGGCCAGGGCTGGAAAAGCTCTGGGAATGTGGCAGCAGAGGAGGGGTGGGACAAGGAGCGCGAAGGAGAGGAATTAATGGAAAGAAACGTGCGGAAAAAGGGACGGGGGGCTGTGGAATACCCACACCCCAGGGGCGACGCTGGCACAGCTGATCTGTCACTGGCTTGGGACCCGCCGGCCCCATCGGTGGCACCGCTGTGGCACAGTGCGGCTCAGCCCTGCTGCCACCTTACCCGGGTGACAGCGGCGGCACCCCGGGGCCCCCAGCGCAGGTGGAGCGGGGCGGCAGGGCCCACCGGGACCCCCGTGTCCCCCTCGGCTTGGCCGGGGGGCTCGGGATGAGGGCTCCGCCTGGGAACGGGGCCGCGGATGTCGCGATCTGCGCTGACACCGTGTGGCCGCTCCCCGCATCTCGCCCCGGCGCCCGGCAAGGGGGATTTCAGTCCAAACAGCCCCGAAATGTCCCCAGAGGGATCTCCGAGCGCAGGGAAGTGTCACCCAGTGGAGGCAGGAGATGGCCCTTGCCCCACTCCTCTGCCAGCCTCGTGCCTGGGTCACTGCATCCCCCAAAATGGGCTGGATTTGGGCACTTTTAGCGCTTACAAATGAGCTGGATTCAGGCTTTTATTCTACGGTTTTAAACTCGACTTGGTTTAAAACTAAATGTGGTCAATTTAGATAAGATGCCAGAAGAGATTTTGACTGTGGGATTAGTGAGGCCCTGGCACAGGGTGCCCAGAGAAGCTGTGGCTGCCCCTGGATCCCTGGGAGTGTCCAAGGCCAGGTTGGAGCAACCTGGGACAGTGGAAGGTGTCACTGCCCAGGGCAGGGGGGGTGCAATGAGATGAGCTTTAAGGTGCCTTCCATCCCAAACCATTCAGCAATTTCCCAGAAAGGCCTGCCTGGCCTCTCGCTGCTCCAAGATGTTTTTAATTCCCCCTGTTCCTGCCAGGCAGCTGATTTGGGGAGGACAAGGACCTTTTATCTCCCCTTTCGGCAGGCACGAGGCCCTGGAGAGGAACCATGCCCGATGTATTCAGCCACTCTTGGAAAAAGCCCTTTCTCCTCAGCCTTTTCCAGCCACGAGGATTTGGCAGGGAAGACCCCAGCTCTGCCCATTTGGGAGCTAAGCCACAAATTTGGGATGCAGGTGGATGGGGCTGGGGGCTGCCGACAGGCAGGGGGGTCTTGCTGAGTGGAAAATGAAGTTATTCCTGATTTCTGCGGCACAACCCCATGGATAAAGGCGGGGAGATTCTTACCCAGCGCTCCCAAGCGGGGCAGAATTTTGGGATAAATGTCCCCTGGCCACCCCAGGAGCCCCAAGGGCGCTCGCCGTGCCCGTCCCCTGCGGGCCCCGGGACAGGCGCGGAGCGGAGATGAAGGGAGACTGGGAGCTCAGGAAAGAGCCCCAACAATGGACAATGGAGCCATTTGAGGGACAACAAACAACTTTCTGCCCCGCGAGTTTGTCCCGTCGGAGTCACGGGGTGAGCGCAGGGCATGAATGGGGGTTGTGCTCAAGGGAGCCAGGCTTTGCCCCACCACGGCCACTTCAGATGCTCGCGCGTTGATTTTTTTTTGTCACAGGACCGGGGCCAGAGGAAGAGCGGGGACAAAAGCGGCACATTCGCTGTCCAGAAAAAAAAAAATTAAAAAAAAAAAAAAAAAAAGAAAAAAAAAAAGGAAGAAGGGAGAGAAAGGGCTTTAAAATAAGGCGCTGATGGGAATATATGAATATTCTGGTGGAGAAAGGGACTGAACCTCTCCCAGTGAGGCTGGTTTGGAGCTGGAGACTTGGGGAAGTTCCTTTTCCAGGGAATTCGGGGCTCTGGGGGGACGTGGTAGGGTTGGAAAGTTGAAATCTGTGCCCGGTGCTGTGCCCTGGGGACTGGGGGTGTCTGTATCCAGCGCCCCTCTGGCTCAGGAGGTTTTGGCTGGAGCAAGTCCTGTGGAGAAAGGCTGGAAGGGCAGAAAGTTTGGGATGAAAGAGTTGTGGGATCTCCCGTCCCCTCTCTGTGTTCTGCCTCCAGCCCAGCTGGGATTCGGTAGCAGCTCTGGGCAGGAGCTGTAACGAGGTGACAGAAAGACAGACCCTGCTGGAGACAGGGAAAACGAGGCAAAGGTTCCTTCCTCCCGAATTCCAGGCCTGGCTGCCAGATGGAGCAGGGCCGCGCTCTCCCTGGAAGCACAGCAGGGTGCTTGGGCGAGAGGTGCTGGGGCTCCTGGGCTCTGCTGGGCTGCATTCCCTGGGAATGAGCTGCGAGAATTGGAGAGCCCACAGGAAAGTTAAAGGGTTTTTTTTCCCCTGCAGTTTGGGAAGCTAAAAATAGAAATAATGCCAGAGGAATAAATATAAACACCCAATCAGCCAAACCAAAATTGAGCAAGGGCAGCACTGGGAAGGGAGAGGGGGGAAATGTGCTGGGTTGGGATGTATTGCTGGCTCTGCTTCCTGTGGGATTTGGCTTTTTTGAGGATTCCAGCCCAGTTTTGGGTGTTGTAGGCCTGGGTTTGATCCCACAAACAACTGCTTTTATCCCAGGGAATCAGCAATGGGAAAGTCTTTGATGTTAATGAGCCCCAAAATCCACTTCCCGCCTTTTCCCGCCTTTTGGGATCTGGGATCATTCTGGGACCCTGACACTGCCATGGGATTGTCTTGGATGCCCGTGGGACAATCCAGGGATGCTCCACCACACCACCAGCCCTGGAGCTGCCTCTCCTGCAGCTGCTCCGCGCGCGCGCGTGAGGTTAATGAGCGCAATTAACAGCGAACGCTCTAATTGCAGCCCTTCAGCGGGAGACTTCGCCGTCAGTGGCTGTGCCCGGCGCTCGGGTGTCCCTTCATTAGCTGGAATCGAGCTGTAATTAGGCACTGCCTCGTGCCGGCGCTGCCAGGAGACCTCAGGGATGCAGCGTTTCAGACCGAGGGCTCCGGGCAGACCCTGCCGCTCCCTCTCCGCCCGAGTGAGGCGGAGTTTGGGGTGATTGGTGGAATTTTGAGCTAAAAGTCGGCGGATTTTCGAGGGACATGTGCCCTAAGCAAGGCTTGTGGGCACCCACAGCAAGCAGAGCCTTGACATCAATCTGGAGCAGCAATTCCAGCAGGGATTTTGGGATGCAGCTCCCTTCCAAGCAGAATTAGGGCCCGCCTTGTCCAAGAACAGCTGTGCTGGGTGATACCAAGATGTGCCCCAGAGCTCTGTCCCCGCTCTGGCTGATGCCACCCATCCAAGTTTGATTTGAAGCTTTTCCCGATCCGTATCGAAGCCCTTCCCTCGCTTCCCACATGAATAATGAACACTGGTGCAGCTTCCCATAAATCATTGCCGTTCCCGGTGCCGTGGCTGCTCTGAGTGCAGACATCTGCATTTCAGACCATGGAGAACGTGGAAAATCCATCTTTTCCCTTCTTCCTGATGGGATCACGGGCTTGGTGCTCCCAAGGGAAGGGTGACTCCAATCCCATCCTTTGGTTTTGAGACTGGAGAATGCGGGCTCCTGGGTTTTCCACGGTGCTGGGGCACATCCCGGTGCTGCTCTGGGAGCTTTTCCATGTCCAGCTGGTGCCCAAGGTGCTCCTGGAAAGGCCTTGGGAGCTGGAGAGCTCTTTAATCCCTAATGGAGTTCAGGGATTTGGGGCAGGCTGGTGCTGGGTGGTTCCTGGGCCGGGAAGGGGTTGGTAGGTGCCCAGGCCACGCTTCCCTCTTTCCTTGTGGATCCATCCTTTGCCCTTGGGAGCGGCCGATCCCTCCCGCCAGTCACGGCACACCCACTTACACTCCGATTTGCCTTACAGAAGAGATTTTCCCAAGGAAAAGCCACAGCATTCCCTTTCCAATCCATCCTTTGGGGCCTACAGAGCGCCTTTTCCTTTCCCCACCGCGCCGCGGCCGGTGTGTGCGCGCGTTTGAGGGATTCTCCCGCTTCTCTCTTTCACCTTGGCTCGTCTTTTATCAGAAATCGTTCGGAAACTTTTTTTTTTAATTTTTTTTTTTTTAAATTCACGGGCTTTTATTGCGGCTCTGGCTTCGTGCTGAGGAGCCCGTTCTGAAGTGTTCTCGAGGCTCTCATTGTCCCTTATCGCGGGATTGTATCTCGCCGCAATTCATCCGCAGTCATCCTTCAGAGGCGAGCATCTCTCATATGAGGCCCCTTTCATCACGCGGTGACAACTCTTGAATACATCATTATTCGGTGGCGGGGCTGGGAATTATAATCATTAGGCAATTTTTCCACCCCTAATCTGATTTTATAAACTGTTTCTTTCCATTATCTTCGGGCGGCAAACAGTAAACGCATCTGTCTGCCGAGATCCTCCCGATAGCAGTAATAGAAAAAAAACCCAGTCAGGACATCTCGGCGAGGGAGCAGCCCGGCTGTTCGCCCTGCATTCGCACATTCACGGGTTGTTTAGGGTGGAATCCGCCCGGCTCGAATTCCCAGTGCTCAGCTTGAGCACCGCTGTTGCCCCTCAGGTGAATTTTGGGGCGGTGGAATGGCATTTGTACCGTTAAAAAGGGAAATAAGGAGTGGGAAGGAGGAGATGTGCTTCCACATGCTATGGTTGTGTTTCCATGCAGATTTTTGGGAATGAGTGTCCCCTTTCACCTCACAGCCAGGTAAGGGAGATGTATAATGTGGGATCCCCTGCAGAGATGATGTTTCCTATTTAAAAGCTTGTTTTTTTCCTTTATAATGATGGAAAATCCAATCTCCATGGTTCGTTTCCCCTCAGAAACTTGTGAGAGGCAGCCAAGCTGCTGGGGTGGGGCTGGATAAAGCCAGTGTGCTGCTTCATTAATCCCCTGCTCCTGGAACGTGTGGGACCACGATGCCCAAAATCCATCAGGATTTAAGCCCTCACTGCCTATTTTTGGGTTGGAACATGTCATTGAACCCAGCCGTGGCTGTCACCTGCTGGGTTTGTGGCAGGGACATTGGGACATTGGGACATTGGGATGACGCATCCCAGGGGTGGCCCTTCTACCATTTTTTTTTTTTTTTAAATCAGCCCAAATTTGCTCAAAATTGGACCGGGTAGGGAGGCTCCCTCGCCGCATGTCCCTGGGATTTGGCAGAGCCTTTCCTGCCCACNAGGGACATTGGGACATTGGGATGACGCATCCCAGGGGTGGCCCTTCTACCATTTTTTTTTTTTTTAAATCAGCCCAAATTTGCTCAAAATTGGGCGGGGTAGGGAGGCTCCCTCGCCGCATGTCCCTGGGATTTGGCAGAGCCTTTCCTGCCCACCCAGGGATGAGGAGAACTCCAGAGGTCCCAACCCCATCCCTGTGCCCCATCCCTGTGCGTCCCACTCCACCTTCCAGAGGAGTGATGGGAATCTCAGAAGAGCAGGGTTTGGATTCCCAGGCTGTTTTTTAATCCCATATTTATTCCTAGAAGCAGGATTGGGATTAAACAAGGAGCGTGCTGTGTCCACCCCGTCCTCCTTTGCCAGGAGGGGAAGCACCCCCCACTCTTCCAGCCCCCATGGAAGGGAGGGAACGCAGGAAATCTGAGCGAAATCCCCATTTTCCTCTCCCTTTCCCAAAAAAGCTGAGCCGTGGCTGCCTGGATGCTGCAGCCCAGCAGAGGGAGGAGGGAAGGAGGGAGGTTTGATGTCTCATTTAGCTCGGCCGCCGCCAGCCCGCAGTGACAGGAACCAATAAAACCTTGTTGATCCAAAGCTTAGTCCATGGAGCCGCTAATCCCGGGGCAGATGGCAAACAGATAACGGGGACACTCCAATTTCCCCCGGTTTATTCGGGAAGACGGAGGCAGATAAAGCAGCGCAGGGTAAATACCCGATATTGATTCGAACACGGGAATAAATCCCGCTCCTTTGGAAGGGCTGGAGCGGGATTTCCCTGCACAGGGCCGAGCTGGGAGCTCGGGGGGGGGTGTCACGGCCCCATCAGGCTCCTTCCCGGCGCCGGGAATGCCATGGGAAGATGGAGATTGCCATCTCCCGGCGCGCGGAGATGCTGCAGCTCGGCATGGGAGCACCCACATTCCAGCCTCCGTGCTCTGGGAAGCTTCACTCACCTCTCCCAGCTGCGGTCCTGGAAGATGCTGTGCAGGGAGAGGGAGGAGATGGTGCCGGGTGGGGACGCAGATTCCATGAAATGGAGCTCTGGGAAGGCCTTGGAGTGGGAGCATCCTCCAGGGCACAGCGGGATGAGGCTGCTCGTCGTGGGATGGGGATTTGGGATCTGGGGCATTTGGGATCTTTTGGTTTTTTTTCCCTGAGCTGCTGGGAAACGTTCTGGCTGTCCCTTGCTCCACAGTAACTGTCCCCATGGCTGTCCCTGTCCCTCTCCCTCCTCGGGGACATGGATAGGACAGAAGGGGATGCGTGTGGGGCAGAGCTGAGTATCCAGGTAGATCCAGGAACGCCGAGCTCTGCCTTCGGACACTGCCCCACGGATCTCTCTCAGCTCTGCCAGGGCAAATATTTGACGAGTGGCACTTGTGTATGTGTTGGCAGGGACACGGGGACACAGCCGGGGATGTCCCCAGGGCTGGGACCTGTCACTTCCCACGGCTGTCAGCGCTTCCTGGGATTTGCCGTGCTGGGATCCGGGCAGGGAGGCCAGGCCGGCCGAGGCTGCGCTGCTCGGAGTCCCTAGGGTCCCTGCTCCTGGATTTTGGTGGCACCAGCTGGAAAAGGGGTGTCCAAAAGTGTCCCGAGGGCTGGAGCAGGGAATGGCCGGGGCGGGCCCCTTGGGGACAGCTCTGCTGGTTGTCCTCTCCAGGGCTTTTCGTGCTGGGATGAGAGGATTCCTGGTCCCCGGCAGCTATGGGAAGCGGCACTAGAGGGAGCCTCCAGGCTGGCAGCACATTGCTGCCTCTTTTCCCGTTTTTTTTCCTCTCTTTTACCACTCCAGGAGACTTCTCAGTCAAGGATTCTGACACCTGACCTGTTCCGGAGCTGTGCATGGAGGCACATCCCGCCTCCCATTGGAGCCATCCCAAAGCTTCTTCCCAAAAACCTGCCCAGCCCTGAGCTTCTTTTCCTCTCCAAAACTATTTTAAAAGGAAAACTTACTTTCCCCTCTTATTTAAAAAATGTAAATCTTTGCTGAAAATGCACAACTGGTGGTTAGTACTGACAATCCACAAATATTTCTAATTTTTCCAAAGAAACCCTGGTGAACTTTATCTCCATTCCCAAATTTCAGATCTTTATATTTCCAGAAACGATGGCTGATAGGATAAATGTGCCTCCTTCACCTCTGTTGGTCCATTTTTTCCTTATATCCAGTAGCACTTAAAAAAAACCCTTGAAAGTAAAAATCTGCCTTATTACAAGTGAAAATATTGATATTTAAATGGTTTTTTTTTTGTTTGTTTTTTCCCAGAGGCTTTTTCAGGGAGGCTTTTAAAGTAATAAACAACTTTTCTTGCTCATGCTCGAGGCCAGGTTGGCTGGGGCTTGGAGCAGCCTGGGATTGTGGAAGGCGTCCCTGCCCACGGAACGGGATGAGCTTTAAAATCCCTTTCCACCCAAACAATTCTGGGATTCTTTGTGGATTATTCTCCATGTCCTGCTGAATAGAAGAAGCATTTTGGGAATTGAAATGTATTTTATGTCAGGAACACCTTTATGGAGCAGCTCCATCTCTCCTGTTGCTTCTCAGGGTCTCGGGTGTCCCATAGCCAGGAATTTGCACAGCGAGATTCCCTTCCACACAGAAAATCCAGGAGGAGTTTTTCCATGGAAAGGGCTGGGTTCCCACCCAGACACCTCTCGCTGCGGCACTTCTGGCACAACCGGTTCCCCTCGGCGCGGAGATTGGGATCAAGTTTGAAGTTCAGGCGCTATTGACAGAGATTCTGTCAACAAAAAGGTGTTGAAGGACGGGATATTTGTGGAAGAAGTCACCAAGAGGTGAAAGATATCCCCTTCAGGGAGCCTTTTCCTGCTCGGCAGGCCCCTGCTCGCAGAGATTTTCCAGGAGAAGCCGGAGGCAGGGATATGGTGGCTCCATCTCCTCCCGGGTCAGCACGGCTTTGCCAACATCCACCCAGGATGGAGCGGAACCAGAGTCCTCAGGGAGCAGATCCACGCTGGAAAACAGTCTTGGAGACTCTGCCAGATGTTGTTTGGGATTCAAATACCCTAAACTGGGGATAGGGAATTGCAGCTCAGTGTGGAGATACAACAGGCTGGTGGAAAGGGAGTTTCCTTGTGTTCTCTCTGGCTCTTTTTCCTTCCCCCCATTCCAATATCCTGGGATATTTCCTCACCCTTCTTGGGTTCACCATCCCTCTTTTGCTGCCTCTGGAAGGGCTGTGGGGAGCATCCACAGGCAATACCCTGGCTGAACCCTCTCCAGAGATAATCCCTCAGAGGAATAAGGAGCTCTGGAGCCTTTTTCCATGTGCTAGTGGCTCCCTAAAGGAGCCCCTTCCTTGGGGACATAGCTTGGGGTCACCCCCAGTTCTGTGTCCCACTTGGGGGTGAGATTGGCCAGTGCATGGTAAAGAGGGTGGGCATGGAGCAATGGGGGTGGGTGGATGGATGGATGGATGGATGGATGGATGGATGGATGGATGGATGTCCTGTGTCACTCTCACTCCCTTGGAAAACTGCAGGAGCCACTCCAGCTCCTAAGGGAGATGGGAAGGAATCCCAGAGGATTTGAACCACTGGGCTTTTCGAGGAAAATCAATCCTGCTCAGGTTTGTTGGCGGCCGTGTTAATCCCAGGGCGAGGAATTTTCTGCAGGAGAGCAGATCCCATGCGGGTCACTGGCTCTGGGCCCCCTCTCCTTGCTACTGCCCAGGGGCTGGGCAGAAGGAAATGCACTGGAGATGTTTTCTCTCCGGTGGCTGGGACAGAGACAAACGCGGGCCATTGTGTCTGCTGACGAGATAAGGATCAGGCAGCCCGCTGTTCTCACCCTCAGCCCGCACCGGGATCAGGTAACCTGGCACAAACGCGGCTTTCAGGTTTTCTCGGGCTCCTCCTTTCTCCAGGTGTCCATGCAAGGCCTCCTTTAACTTCCTTTCCCCCCCGTTTCCCTCCAGTTTTCCACAAAGATTTTTTTTTTTTGGGGGGGGGGCCAGAATGGGGAGGATGGACACGGCCCCATGGAGCAGCATCCCCTCATCCCACAGCCCCTTCCTGGGCAGGCTGAGCCCCACCTCTCCCTTTTCCCAATCCATCATATCCATTTTACCCCAGCCCATCCTGCTTCACCCCCACAGCAGCCAGGCTGGGATAAAACCCAACCCTTGTCTTGTCTAAAGAGGGCAAATACCCTGTTAAACCCCCAAAACCTCCAGGCAGCTGGGAGAAGCTCCGGGGGCTGCTCCATGATGTTTGAGCGTTCCCAGGGATCCACTGGCTGCAGTCCCACTGTGCCACATGCAGCCAGCCCCTAATTGCATTGTTTCCGCTGATCCACGAGGAAATTATTTATGGGCACGAGGAGCCTGCTCAGCTTCCAGGGCCTTTCAACTTTATAGGAGTTTTCCATGGGTTTGTTTGCAGGTTCGGGTTATTTTTACCCCCCAATTAACGGGGGTTGCTTTCCGTCCCTCCCTCTCAGGGAGGCTGAGGCTCTCCCTGTCTCATCCCTCTCTGGGATGGGATGGGATGGGTGGCTGGAGAGGGGCCAGCTTTGGCCTCAGCTCATTTCTCCCTGCTCTCTGCAGAACCAGAACCTGTTTGTCCTTTGCTCTCCTGGCTCTGTGTCCCGACCCTGGCACCGCTGATGGATTCCCAGCCCACCACAAGCACATCCATTCCCAAAGCAAATCCATCAGGAGCAAACAACCCCCCCGGAATGGTGCTGGGAAGGCACATCCCAACCCTAAACATCCATTACTAGGGAATATGAACTGCTGGAGGAGCTCCATTTCCTTTGGCTCCTTTTTAATGGGTACCTGATACCCACAGTGCTTCCACATTGGGAAATTTGCTCCAAGACATGGAATTGCCCAGGATAAACCCCACCAACAGCAGCCTCTCTATCAGGGCAGTCTCTCCAGGCTGGGGTCTGCTCCCCTGGAGTATCCTCCTGGCCCCCAAACACTTTCCAGGCCACGGGAATGGCTGGGTACCCTCGGGAGGAGGGAACGCAGCCTCATCCCAGTCGTCTCCTGCCTGGAAGTTGTTTTCCATGCTCCCACTTTGGTGGGTTTAGGCACACACGCTTTTTTTGGGACGGGAGCAGCCTGTGTGGCAGGAATAAACCATCTGAGGTTGCTTTAAGCGCCCCTTGGAGCGGGGCCAGGAGCCCAGGCAAGGAAACGCTGGGAGCTTGTTTTAATTTAGTGGTGTTGAAGTGTACGGCTGCAATTAAGCAGCTGAAAATTAAACAGAACCAGTCATTAGGGCTGGTGGGACAAGCCCAGCAGACCAGAGGATATAAATTATTTCCAATGGGGAATGCCAGAGCCAGGCAGAGGATGGGGGTGGTTCCCCTCCTTGGCTGTTATCTCTTGGTTTAAATCAGAGGAATTTCATCCCGAGGAAATGAAGCCCTGCAGGTGCTGGATCTTGGAGCAGGTAAGAAGAGAGAAAAGCAACTCCAGGCAGAGGGTTTCCTGTGCTCTCCCAGCCCCTCCATCCCAGAGAGTTCCTTCCTCTCCCTGCCTGAGCTGGGTTTTGAGCTCCCAGCATTATTCCCTGTCCCTGTATCCTCCTCCCCATGGAAGGATCTGGAGCCATCAGGTGCCATCTCCTGTGGCACCATCGTTGGGTCACTCCCAAGCTTGTTTTGGGGGACACCCACCTGATCCAGGCCATGTCCTGGGGGAATTTCTTCACTACCTGGGCTGCTTTGGAGGAAGGATTTGGAGCAGGAATTGATGCCTTGATGGAGTGAAGGTGGAGAGGGGCTCAAGAGAGAATTTGGGCTGGAAATCCCTCACCTTTCGTGGGGAAATCATGGCTGAGAGGGGAAGGATGGGGCAGGCTTTCCAAAAACTGCTGGCTGGGCACATCCGTGGTGTTTATCCAGATAATTCTGGATATCAGAACTCCCGGACAACGCAGAGGGACAACCTGGATCCATAAAACTCCCAGCATCCTGCAGGATTCTTTTACAGGCCCAGAGCCAGGTAAGCCCAGAAATGCTCTTTTAAATCCCTCACCTTTCAGCAGAAGGAGGACTTAAGCCTGGCTTTAAAGTCAAGCCCTGGTTTTAAGTGCATTCCTGGGACCTGTTGAGGCGAGTGGGAAGCATCTCCCTCGGCTTCAGCGGGATTTTCCTGGCCTGAAATGGAGTCCAGATCTCCCGAAATAAATACCCCCAGCTCTGGAGCTGCAGAACCCCACAGAGCCCCGGGAATGCTCGTTCCCAGAAAAGGATCCAGCTCATTCATCTGCCCGCATCATGTGTGTTAAATTCTGCCGACATCTCCCAGAATTCCAGGGAATAAATGGAAACCAGTGCCCGGAGAGCGCTCGGCTGGCGGTGCCATGGGATGAGTGGCAGGAACATTGTTTGTGAGCAGCCTTTCCAAAGGGAGGTCCCATTTCCCTCTTGCCAGGACAAGATGTGAAATTTCATTCCCGTTTTATCCCAATTACTGGCCTGGAATTCTGGCACGGAGCACTTCCAATAACACAAATAACTCCAATATCCTGGGTGCTGTCCCTATGGGAGCAGTGTTGGATTTAGGGGGGGCAGGGAATTTCACTGTATTCCCAGTCCATGCTCCCCATCCCAGATATTCCCATTCCAAGGCTCCATCCCAGCACTCCTCTTCCAGGAGAGCAGCACAATTCACCTTATCAAAAACCATTTTAGCTTTTCTTAAATGAAATGAAACTTTCCCAGCCACTTTCTCTTATCTGGGGAAAAAAAAATATCCAAACAAGTCTGAAGTCCTAAATCGTTCTCAGCTCAAAATATTTCTACTCAACCCCATACACCTGCAAAAAAAATCCCCTAAAAAATCCCATTTTGCTCCAAAGAGGTGTTTTTACTCCTGGAGAAAATAGTGACAACAATTTATAAAGCTGTAAATGATTATTTTCTGGTTTATTTGGACGGTCTCCTGCAGATTCAGGGAGGCAGAGCAGTGAGGAGAAGTTATTTTTTATCCCCCTCATCTTTAATTTTAAAGGCCTTGTGCAAGGAGGAGCTGCAAGGCAGGAATGGGAAGCAGAGGGAGAGGGACACTTGGGATGAAGGAATCGGCTGGAGTGGACAAGGCAGCTCTTCACAGCTTTAAATCCCGTTTTATATCCCCCATTCCCACACAAGGAGAAATAAACAGAGTTTTGCTGTGATTATTCAGGGCCTTTATGGTGGTTGTAATGTTCTGTGCTGCTCACCTCCCTCTGGCCCTGCATTTTCACACTGAGACGAGTTTCTGCTGGGAAATGAGCCCTGAAAAGAGTTTACCTGCCTCGAAATGGCTCCAAACCCTTGGGAAATCCTCTGGAGCCGCACTGGGGAGCTCTGGGATGGCTGGAATGGCACCCTGGGCACAGCCCTGGCTTGGTGCCCTAGCCAGGGGCTCTGGAGTGTGGCACCAGCAGGAAGAGCTGCAGAGGGGACATTGGAAAATCCAAGACCATCAAATTCAGTGTTTATATATTCAATACCGTCACATTCAGCACTATAAAATTCATATTCAGCCCTATAAAATGTTGTTTAAAACCCCCCTCCACCATCAAAGCCAAAGGACCTTGAGGAAAACCAATTCAAGCAATTCAAGTCTTTTCTTCCCCTTTTTCTGATCAAGCAGCCCGGCAGGTTCAGAGTCATCCCTCCAGAAATCAATGGATTATTTATCCCTCTTTTCAGGCCACCCTCATGGACATCCCACCCTCTTTCCTACAAGACCCTCTCAGGACGAGAAGATCCTGCACCAAATGGTGCTGGATGGATCTGTGCCCTAAAGCCTGACTTAAGCATTATCAAATCCTATCGAATCTGCTCCCAACCCTTTTCCAGGAGGAGCAGATTCCCTGCTCACCCCCGTGCCAAGCCCAGCACGGCCCCGGTGCTATTCCAGCCTCTCCGAGGTGTTTTTCCAGCAGCACAACTCAGCATCCCGCTCCTTGCCAAGCCCGCGGCCTTCTCGCTCCGCGGTGGCCGGGAGGGGGGCTCCATCCCGCTAGGAAAACAACGGGAATGGCTTTAGCAGCCCCCCGGCCCCAGCACGTGCGGGGTTTGTTTGCAGAGCCGGGCCGGGGCTCGGGAGCTGATCCCGCCTGGATTTACTCCCGGCCAAGGCTTCCATGTGGGCTCAGCTTTAAGCGGGACCTCAATCCGATGGAAAATACTGGGAGGGAGTTTTGTTTCTGCTTCAGGGCACTGGAGGAGCCAGGGAATATTCCCCAGGGAGAGAGAGCCAGCGGGGCTCCATGGTCTTGGGGGGCTTTTCCAGCCCCCCCAAGGATTCCCTGATTCCACGATTCTGGGGGATCTGAGGACGGGGCGAGGGCTCCCTGTGGGAAGGAGCTGCTCACGGCACCTCCCGCTCCCACCAGAGGTTCCCAGCGCCCCTGGACGAATTTCCAGCAGAGGGGTGCCGCTTTTCCCGGAAACGCCGGGCAGGGAGAAGAAGGAGCCCGGCTCTGTCCTTTCGCCACATTCCGTGCGGGATCCCGGCTTTCCAAGCCCTTTCCAGAGGCGGCGGCTGCTGCTGCCGGCCGGCCCCTCACCGCACGCGGCTCCCAGATGTGCCGAGCAGGATTTGCAGGGAACAACCTTCAATCCCCCGCTCCTTCCAGCCCCAGACCCCGCCGTTAACCGGGATTCTTCCCAAAATACTCGGTGTTTTTAAATATCAACCCCTGGGAAGGAACGGTGATCCCTGGCACCGGGCGTATCCAGAGCTGCGGGATGCGGCTGGAGCTGCACATCCCCACGCTCCACTCAGGGTATGAAATGAGATTCCGAAGCCACTGAAACGGTTCCCGGGCAGAAAAGGAGGAGAAAATTCCGATAAAGAGAAAAGCAGGATGGACCCATGTGATTTATTGCGGATTTTCAAGGCTCCGTGTTGCCCTCGGATGGGCAAACTTTCCCATCGGGAATTTTTAATTTAAAGGATCCGGGACCCCGCTCTCGTTTTCACGTTGAGAATCTCTGATCACAGAACGCAGAGGGTTTTTTAAGGGGAAAAAAAAATTCAAATGGAAAAACTCCCAGGGGGATTGGTGTGGTTTTAATCCGGGTGGGTTTGAGGAGCCCCTGGCAGGGAGGGATTTTACGGAGGAAAATTGCTTCTGACAAATATTACTGTTAATTATTGAACCTGTGGCCTTGACAGACCTGACAGAGATGCTCAGGGCGAAGCTCTGGAGAAGGATTTTATTTTCCTGAGCTCTCAAACGTTCTTCCTCGGCAACCAGGAAGATTTTTTGGGATCCTCCAACTCCCTGCATTTCGGCAAAAGGCTGGAGAAAAAATCCTGTTGGAATTAATTTTGTGATGTCTCTGACACACAAAGCACAGGCTGAGGCATCCGGCACTTACTGGGGGTTTTCAGAGCGTCTGATCCCACAGGATTTTCCAGTTTGGTTTGACCCCGATGGAAAAGGAGCTCCATAAACTCATGTAAGATCCGCAGCGTCCCTGAATCAGTAATGAATTATAATAATAATAAAATAATGTAGCATAGTATTAGATAACAACACAACAATAGAGTATATTATTGTTATTGTATAATAATTTAACAGCATTATCTATTACAGTGTAATATTAATTATATTATTTTGTAACAAATAGTCGGGAATAAATACTGGTGAAATACCCAGGATCCCCTACCTTTAACGATCCTAATCTCCAGAAGAACATCTTTGACATTCCTATCCAATATCCTTGATATTTCCATCCAGTATTCCTGTTATTTCTATATTAAAAATAAAATCTAAAAGAAGATTCCAGAGCTCCCCACTCCGCTGGATTTTTATTCAGCAAAATTAATGACATAAAATCGCGCCTCTGTCACCCGGGGCTCAGCCCGGCATAAAAAATACCCACAAAATTCCAGCAGCTTTGGCAAAACCAGGGAAAATTAGGGTTTTTTAAATATTTTTTTCCATGCTGGATCGTGTTCAAGAGGGAAAAGAGGGGCTGGAGAAGAGAAAGAGGAGCCTGAGCAGATGGAAACCATCGCGGCCAGGGCAGGGAATGGCCGGGGGGGAGCAGGTTTGGGGGTCCGGTGCTGCTCCTGGAGCTCCGCAGGGAGCTGGACAGCGAGCAAATTAATTGAGATTTTCCTGCCACATCTCACCTGAGCAGCCGCCCCTTTCCTTTTCCTTCTTTTCCTCTCTTTCTTTTCTCTTTCATTTTAATACTTTTCTGTTTTCCCTTATTTTTCTTTAGTTATTTTTCTTTATCCTAACTTTAAAAACTATTTTCTTTTTGCTTTTATTTCCCCTTCCTTTTCATTTCCCCCTCTTAACTTTCCTTCATCATCTACCTCTCTTCCCGTCTTATTTTCTTTTCCTTCTTCGTTTCCTTTTTATTTTGTTTTCCCTCCTTCTACTACTTCTCTTCCTTCGTTTCCTTTCCATTATTCCTTTCCCTCTTCTTTCCCTTCCCGCTTCCCTCAGCTCTCTTTCCATACCCGCTATATCCAGGCGCACATTCCCGCGGGGACCGGACCCCGGTGATGTCCCCGGGAAGCCGGCAGGGTTCCGGGGACGCGGGTGGCGTGCGGGGAGCAGGTGGGGGATGTTTTCCTGCCGGGATCTTTTCCTTGGAAAAGCCTCAGCCCCAGGGAGCGGGGGATGCTCCAGCGCCGCGGCTCCTCGTCGCGCGGGCCGCGGGGGGAAAAGGCTCCTCCGCCGGCGGCAGGGGACCCCCAGACATCCCAAAAAAATCCATCCCCAGGGATCCGCAGGGTCGCGACAGCCGCACCTGCCTTGCCCGGCCGCTTTTCGATCGCCGCCTCCTCGGGGGCTGCGGCAGCCGCTCCCCTGGCCGGACACGGCGAACTCATCGCACCGGGGCTGCGACCGGGCGGCCGCCGAGGGCGGGAGGCACCCGTGGAACCCCCAGCCCTGGGCGAGGCGAGGCTCCCTTTTAATCGATGCGCTCCCTCTCCCGGGGCTTCTTCCAGCGCTCAGGCCCCGGTTGGATTCAGTGCCACAGCTCGGCCCGGGGGTGCCCTTCGTGCCCCCTGCCCGCGCTGGAGGACACGGGGGTGACGGGCGCTGTGCCTCCATGCCCGAGCCCCCCGCTTTAAAACCCCCCAAGGGGCGACTTTTCCACGCGCTGCTTCCCCCCCGAGCCCCCCGCCGTTCCACTGTTTAGAGGGAAACACTCACGGTCTTCCCACCGAGCTCTCCGTGAGTGGGGATAAAAATCCCCAGGAATCCCGCGACCACTCGCCCCAGCCGCGTTTGACGGATTTGCTCCCGGGCGGGATTTTTTGGGGCCGAAACAGGCGGATTTGGCCGCGGCGGCTGGGCAGCAGCGCGTCCGCGGGGTAGCCCCCCCGGGCAGGGCTTCGTGTCCCCCGAAAGCGCGCCCGTCGCGTCCCGTGCGGTCCCGTCCCGCAGCCCCCGGCGATGCCCCCGCCCGCGGGTCCCGTCGGGGCCGGAGGCGGGGCAGGTGCGTGTCCCTGTCCCGCGTGGGAACCGCGTGGGGAGGGACCGGCGGACCCGCAGGGAGGAGGCGATGAGAGCCCCGCGGTGTCCCCGTCGTGCCCTCCCGCAGCCCGGGGGCGCTCGGGGNNNNTCGCTCCCGGCGCCGCCAGGACACCCCGGCCCCGCCGCCCCCCGGGCTCTCTATGCCGCGCCTGCGGAGCGGCCGCCCGGCGCTGCTCCCTCCCAACGCCGGGCCATGGGTGAGTGCGGCCGGCCCCGGCCGGGCTCCCGGACGGGTCCGGGACACGCTCCTGGCGGAGGGAAGGGGCAGGAGGCGGCCGGGGATCCCGGGGTAGCGTGCCCGGCCGGGAGGGCTCCGGGCTGCTCCGTCCTCCCCGCGCCTCCCTTCGCTTTCGCTCCGCTCTCTCTTTGAGACTCCTCCCGTTCTCGTTCTTTGCCTTCTCTCTTTTTGTCTCGCTCTCCTTTTTTTCTGTCGTTTTTTTCCCCTCGTCGTTTCTGACTTTTCTTTTTCTCTCATTCTTTCCCTGTCTTTCCTCCCCCTTCTTTTTTTACTGACACTTTTATCTCACTTTTTTTTTCCTGTCTGTATTTCTCCTTTCTCTCTTTCCTCCTTTGCCCCGTCCCTTGGGCTTTTTTCTCTCTCTTCCCCTCTCATTCTCGTTTTGCTTTTCCTTTTTCCTTTTCCCCCCTTCCTATTTCCCTCCCTTTCTTTTTTCCCCTTCCTCCCCCCCTTCTTTTTTCCGTTTTCTTTTTCCCCTTCTTTTTTTCTTCTTCCATTTTTTCTTCCTTCCCCCCCCCTTTCCTTTTCTTCCCTTCCTTTTCCTTTCTTCCCTTTTTTTGCTCCTGTTTTTCCCCTCCCTTTCTCGCTTCCCCTTTCCCTTTCTCCCCTCTTCCCCCTCTCCCCTTCCCGCTGCAGCGCCATCCTCATCCCGCGCCCGCTCGCTGCGCGGGCAGCCCGCGGGCACCACGACCGCTCCCGTGCCATCCCGACCCGTGCCATGCCGTGCCATCCCGCCCCGCAGAGCACACGTACGGCGAGGTGAACCAGCTGGGCGGCGTGTTCGTGAACGGGCGCCCGCTGCCCAACGCCATCCGCCTGCGCATCGTGGAGCTGGCGCAGCTCGGCATCCGGCCCTGCGACATCAGCCGCCAGCTCCGCGTGTCGCACGGCTGCGTCAGCAAGATCCTGGCCCGCTACCATGAGACGGGCTCCATCCTGCCCGGGGCCATCGGCGGCAGCAAGCCGCGGGTCACCACGCCGGCCGTGGTCAAGCACATCCGCGACTACAAGCAGGGCGACCCCGGCATCTTCGCCTGGGAGATCCGCGACCGCCTGCTGGCCGACGGCGTGTGCGACAAGTACAACGTGCCCTCGGTCAGCTCCATCAGCCGCATCCTGCGCAACAAGATCGGCCCGCTGGCCCCCGCCGGGCCGCCCCCGGCCGCGCTGCCCTGCGCCCACATCTACCAGTACCCGTACCCGGGCCC
>VZSE01001318.1:60751-83222 GCA_013398275.1 Promerops cafer | reverse complement strand
CATTTATGGGCAGTGTGCATGTGGGTGCANGGCAGTGTGCATGTGGGTGCATGTGTGTGCGTGTGTGCATGTGTGCATTTATGGGCAGTGTGCATGTGTGTGCATGCGTGTGCATGCGTGTGCATGCAGCAATGTGGGTAAGTGTAGGGTCATGGCCCCACCTGAGTGTGTGTGGATGTGCATGGATGTGCATGTCCCTGTGTGTGCCCCTGTGCACGTGCATCTGTGTGTGCAGCCTGTGTGCGCATGCCCTGTGTGAATGTGCATGTGTGCATGCACCTCTGCATGCCTGAACACACGTGTGTAATGACACACACCCACCTGAATACATGCATCTGTGCAGGGATGTGCGTGTGTGCATGTACACCCTGCACGAACACACACACACGTGGATGCATCTGTGCATGTTAGGGCATGCACCCCCCTGCCTGAATGCACACGTGTGCATGTGTGCATATTAGTGCAAGCACACGTGTGCAGCTGCACGTGTGTGTGTGTGCATACCCCTGCATGACTGCCCACACGTGTACATGCACCTACGTGTGCAATGCACATGTGCACACATGCACATGTGTGTAATGCACACGTGCACCTGCGTGTGCACAGATACCTGTGAGTGCCTCTGTGTGTGTGCGTGCACACCCCTGCATGGCTGCCCACGTGTGCATGCACACACTTGTGTGCAAACACATGCAGTGCACAGCTGCACGTGTCTGTGCATGGCTGCATGTGTGTCTGCGCATGTGCAGGTGCAAGCAGACCCACACATGTGTGCACACGTGTGGCTGGGCATGCAGTGGTGTGTGCCTGTGCCACTGGGCCGGCAGTGACACTTGGGGACCGAACTACCAAGGCACCCCAGGCGGTGCTGGGGACACGCACGGTTCAGCCCAGCCGGCCCCAGCATTAATGAGCATTAATTATGCCGGCATTAATGACCATCCATTAATTCCCGTGCCCTAGCAGGGTTGGTTTTCTTTTTCCTGGAACAGCCCCACAACCCCAGTATGGGGCTTTTTAAAACTTAAAATGAAGCATTTTCTGCAGCCCAGAATGACCAGCTCTGTTACAGAAAATCAGCGCTTGCAGCTGATGGAAAATCCCTGTTTGGGGAGAATTTAGCCCCAACCCCATTTCGTCAGGGATGCCCAGGTGGAAACTGGGTGGAAAAGGCCATTACTGGGATCGAAGCTGCTTTGTCCCACTGGCCTTGCCTGATACTCTCACGATCCCGTCCTAAGCTGCACCAAGGGAAATTTAGGTTGGATGTTAAGAAAAAGTTTTTTACTGAAAGAGTGATAAAGCACTGGAATGGTCTGCCCGGGGAGGTGGTGGAATCACCATCTCTGGATGTGTTTAAAAAAATACTGGATGTGGCAATCGGTGCCATGGTTCAGTTGAGGTGTTGGGGCTGGGTTGGACTCAATGATCTTGGAGGTCTCTTCCAACCCTGTGATCCTGTGGTTCTGTGGTCCTGTGGTCCTGTGGCCCTGTGGTTCTGTGATTCTGTGATCCTGTGATCCTGTGATTCTGTGGTTCTGTGGTTCTGTGATTCTGTGGTTCTGTGGTTCTGTGATCCTGTGATCCTGTGATTCTGTGGTTCTGTGGTTCTGTGATCCTGTGATTCTGTGATTCTGTGATCCTGTGGTTCTGTGGTTCTGTGATTCTGTGATCCTGTGGTTCTGTGGTTCTGTGATCCTGTGATTCTGTGGTTCTGTGATTCTGTGATCCTGTGGTTCTGTGGTTCTGTGATCCTGTGATCCTGTGGTTCTGTGGTTCTGTGATCCTGTGATTCTGTGGTTCTGTGATTCTGTGATCCTGTGATTCTGTGATCCTGTGGTTCTGTGGTTCTGTGATCCTGTGATTCTGTGATCCTGTGGTTCTGTGGTTCTGTGGTTCTGTGATCCTGCTCCCTCCCCAGGTCTCCCACCCCGGGATATGCTGGGCTGGGACCTGGCCACACTTCCTCTCTCACCTCCTGCCTTCCAAGCAAAGCAGGGTCTGGAGCCAGGAAAGCACCACCCAAGCCAAGGGTGCTCAGCCCCACAAAGCCATCCCTACCCGTCCCGATTTTCCTGCAGGATCCCAGACGCAGCTGGAGGACACGGCTCCCCGCATCGTGCAGCACCCCGCGGATGTCCTGGTCTCCAAGGGGGAGCCGGCCACGCTGAGCTGCAAGGCCGAGGGGCGCCCGGCCCCGGTGGTGGAGTGGTACAAGGACGGCGAGCGGGTGGAGACAGACCGGGAGGATCCCCGCTCGCACCGCACCCTCCTCCCGGGAGGGTCCCTCTTCTTCCTCCGGATCCTGCACGGGAGGCGGGGAAAGCCCGATGAGGGGGTTTATGTCTGCGTGGCCAGGAATTACCTGGGGGAGGCCACCAGCCGGAACGCTTCCCTGGAGGTGGCTGGTGAGTCCTGAGGGGGCTGGGAGGGTTTGAGGGGTGGAAATTTGGGGTTCTGGTATCACCCCTGAGCCCAGCTTGCTCCAGTGGCTGTGGGCTCTCACATTCCCAGGCCTCTGCTCCAAGTGAAGAGGGGAAAATAAATGAAAGTAAGAGGAAAATAATTAGAAATAAATAAAATGAAAATAAATTCAAATAAGCGAGATATATTGGAAGTAAATGAAACTAAGTGTAAACAAATGAAAAAAAAACCCAAGTGAAAATAAATGAAAACAAAAGTAAGGAAGTGAAAATGAATGTAAATAACAGAAAAGAAATTAAAACATGGAAGAAGGAGAAATTAAATAAAGGAAGTGAAAATAACTGAAAGTAAGTTAAAATAAATGAAAAAATAAAATAAGTGCAAATTAGTAAAGAGAAATAATAAAAAACCACAAAATAATTGGAAATAAATAAAAATAAATGAAAATTACTGCAAAGCAATAAAAATAAATGAAAACATGGCAAAAGAAATTAAAAGAGGTGAATATAATAGGAAATACATGAAAATAAATGACAACAAATGAAAATATTTGAAAACATTCGAAAAGCAAGTAAAACCAATGAAGATGAATTAAAATTTGTTAAAGCCAATTCAGACGATGCCCCTGGTGCTGCCCCCAGCCCGGGGGTGCAGGGCTGGGGAGCTGAGGCCGCTGTGTCCCCGCAGTGCTGCGGGACGATTTCCGGCAGCCCCCGGGGGACGTGGTGGTGGCGGCGGGAGAACCGGCCGTGCTGGAGTGTGTCCCGCCCCGCGGCCACCCCGAGCCCAGCGTCTCCTGGAAGAAAAACGGAGTCCGGGTCAGCGACAAGGACGAGCGCCTGACGGTGAGGGGGGCAGGACTAGGCTGAAGGTGACACAAGGGACATGGGGAATGCTACAGGGATACAGGATGCGACGTGGCTGCGGGTGCAGGGAGGATGCAGGATGCAGTGAGGATCTGGAATGTGATGAGGATGTGGGATGCAGCAGAGAGTTGTGTGGTGTGTCGGATATGGGATGAGATGGGGATGTGGGATGGGATAGGAATACGGGAAGCATCAGAGATTTGGGATGCAATGGAAACATGGGATGTGATGATAGTGTGGGTGCAATGGGAGTGTGGAATGCAATGAGGATACAGGATGCGACGGGGATGCAGAATGCAGTCAGGATGAGGGATTGAGGGATGAGCAATGAGGATTTGGGATGCGGTGGGGATATGAGATGCAACGGGGATGCAGAATTTGATGGGGATGGCAGATGTGCTGTGTGTGTGTATGCAATGAGCATGTGGGATGTCATGGAGATATAGGATGCAATGGGGGTAGGATGCAGTGGGGATGTGGGATGCGATGAGGATGTGGGATATAGCGTGGATGTGGGATGTGATGGGGATGCAGGATGTGACAGGGATGTGGGATGAGCTGTACTCCCTGCAGATCCGTGGTGGGAAGCTGATGGTGGCCAGTACTCACAAGAGCGATGCTGGTGTCTATGTCTGCGTGGCCACCAACGTGGTGGGGGAGAGGGACAGCGAGCCGGCCGAGCTGGTCGTCTTTGGTGCGTGGGGATTTAATTTTCGGGGTGTCGGGGAGGTGGGTGTTATCCTGGTGGGACTGATGGCCACCCCGCAGAGCGCCCAGCATTTGGCAAGAGGCCCCACAGCCAGGTGGTGCTGGTGGAGGGGACGGCGGAGTTTGCCTGCGAGGCGGTGGGGGATCCGCAGCCGGCGGTGCGCTGGTGCAAGGAGGAGGGTGAAATGCCCCTGGGAAGGTGAGTAAGGGGCGACGGGGGTGGCTCAGGGACACAATGGCCAGCTGGTGTTCTGTGGTGCAGCTGGGTGGGCTCAGTGTGTACCAGCCTGGTGTGCTTGGAGCACCTGGCATCCTCATGGCATCTAGTAATTTCATGCCATAACCCTGGCACATCCTCCATCCCCAGCACATCCTGCATCCCTATTGCATTCCACATTCCCATTGTGTCACATCTCCATCACATTCCACATCCCCCTCTGCCTCGCAAATCCTCATTGCATCCCGCATCTTCTTTGCATCCCACATTCTTATTGCATCCCAAATCCCAATCACATCCCATATTCTCACCGCAGCCCACATCCCCATTGCATCCCACATCCCCATCACATTCCACATCTCCACCACGTCGCACATCCCCATCGCATCTCCCATTTTCCTGCATCCCAGATTCCCACTGTACCCATCACATCCCGCATCCCCATCACATCCTGCATCCTCACTGCATCCCAACCCCATGGCACCTTAGGCCCTCCTGGTGCCTCAGCATGCTGCTGGTGCCACAGCCTCGCGGGGTTCCCCCCAGGTGGGAGGTGCTGCCAGACAACACCCTGCGGATCAGCCGGCTGCAGGTGGAGGATGAGGGCACCTACACCTGCGTGGCTGATAACAGCGTGGGCAGGTCGGAGGCATCGGCCACCCTCACTGTGCACGGTAAGGGGGGCCCTGGGGAGCACCCTTGGGTGCTGGTGGAGTGCCCAGACAAGCCCTTGTCTCTCCCCACACTGCTGCAGTGCCCCCCCAGCTTGTCACTGGGCCCCACGACCAAGCTGTCACCCCTGGCCAGAGCGTGACTTTCCAGTGCCAGAGCAAGGGCAACCCACCACCTGCTGTCTTTTGGCAGAAGGAGGGGAGCCAGGTCTGTCTCCTTCCGTCATCCTTGACCCCACACCCAGTCATAGCCTCATCCTCATCACAATCCCATCACCATTTCCATTCCATCATAACCCCCATCCCAATTCCCCATCTCATCTCCATCCCAATCTCATCCCATCTCAACCTCACACCAGTACCAGTCCTCATCCCTACCTGTCCTCATCACCATCCCATCACAGTCCCTATTAAATCCCTGTCCCCATTCCATTCCCGTCACAGTCGCCATCATATTTCATCCCGTCCCGTCCCGTTCCATTCCCATTCCCACCCCTAACCCTGTCCTCATCTCATCCCCTGCTTCTNCCATTCCCATTCCCATTCCCATTCCCATTCCCATTCCCATTCCCATTCCCATTCCCATTCCCATTCCCATTCCCATTCCCATTCCCACCCCTAACGCTGTCCTCATCTCATCCCCTGCTTCTCATCCTCCCCCTCCCTCATCCCCCCACTAATCCCACTCCCTCTCAGGTCCTGCTGTTCCCGGGCCAGCCCCCAGTCCCTTCTGGCCGTGTTTGGGTGAGCCCCAGTGGTGCTTTGACCATCGTCAACGTTCAGCCCAGCGATGCCGGCCACTACCTGTGCCAGGCTATCAGTGTGGCCGGCAGTGTCCTGGCCAGGGCAGGCCTGGACGTGACAGGAGGTAAGTCCAGTGCCAATGAAGAACTGGCACATTCTCTGCATGAGTGACACCCACCCCACCTCTCAGCCATTCCAAATTTTCTCCCTGTAGCACCCACTGAACTCCACCCACTGGTGATCAGCCTGCTTCCTGCTAACCAGACAGCGCTGCCAGTGGGGGCCACAGTGTGGCTGCCTTGTGGAGTGGGGGCCCATGACCCCCCCGGCAGCGTGGGGTGGCTGAAGGATGGCAGTGCCCTGGTAGGTGTCCAGCCCCGTGCCAGCCTGCTGGAGAACGGCACCCTGCAGATCACCAGCCTCCGGGTGAGCCGGCCCCGGCAGGGGCACCCATGGGGGTACTGCAGGGAGGGAGGGGGCAGTGGCTGCAAGGGGAGGAGCAAAGGAAGATGGATGCTCATGGTGGTGGGTACAAGCAGCGCTGGGGCTCAGGGTGGTGTGTACACAGCGTGGTGGGTGACCGGGGTGGTGGGAGCCGAGGTGATGGGTGCTCAGGGTGATGGGGCAGGAGCTCTTCCCCCTGCAGGTGAGAGACTCCGGGTTCTACAAGTGCGTGGCCACCAGCCCAGCGGGCGAGACACACTGGGGCATCTCCTTGGAGGTACAAGGTGGGTCATGGAGATCTCACTGCAGCGGGGACACCGTGGCACTGGGAACAAAGCCACCCCAGACCTCCATGCATCTCCCTGCAGGTGACGAATCCGACCTCTCCCTGCCTTCCCCTGCACCTGGTCTCCTCCCTCTGCCACCCTCGGCCCCTGTGGTCACCAACGTTACCAAAAGCAGTGTCACCCTGAGCTGGAAAGGGAACGAGAACAGTGGTGCCACCGATGTCACCTCTTACATAGTGGAGGCTTTCAGGTATCACACAAGCCTCTTCTCTGGCTGCAGGGATGATGTGGTGGCCTGACACCACCCTGTCACGAGTCACCCCTGTCCCCCGGCAGCCAGGCAGCGGGTGGCCCATGGCAGACAGTGGCAGCTGATGTGGAGAGTGAGACCCACACAGTGACTGGCCTTGTCCCTGACACTGTCTACCTGTTCTTGGTGCGGGCGGTCAATGCCTACGGGCTCAGTGACCCCGGTGGCGTCTCGGAGCCTGTGCGCACCCAAGGTGAGACCCAGCAGTGACATCTGTGGAGGTGTCCACAAACCCCCCACCCTTGGGTCCATCTCCACTTGGTGACACCAATGGAGGTGCCCGTGCACCCAAAATCTTTGGGTCCATCCTTGCCCAGTGATGCCAATGGAGTTTCCCATGGATCTGCCATGGGTATGTGCTGTCACCGTGGCTCCTTCGCTTGGTGACACCAGTGGGAATAGGCATGGGCCCTCCACCCTCTCATGTTTCCAGCAGACACAAACCCCATGCAGCAAGGGCTGGATCCTGAGCAAGTGCAGCAGGAGCTGGCGCGAGTGGCTGTGCACCTGAAGGAACCTGTGGTTCTGCCACTGGGCACCGTCCACCTCTCCTGGACCGTGAGTGCTGAGCCTCCCTACTGATACAGGGCTCCCAGTGTCGATCATCCCCCCATCCCACCCTTCCCTCGGGTCCTCAGGTGGAGCACCAGGCACCCTTCCTTCAGGGCTACCGCGTGCTGTACCGGCAGCGCGGCGGGCGCTGGGAGGAGGCACGGATGGTGTGGGCACCAGGGGAGCGGGGGGCCCTGCTCACCGAGCTGCGCCGGGGCCAGGACTACGAGGTCAAGGTCCGACCCTATTTTCATCACCTCCACGGTCCTGACAGCGCTGTGCGAGCTCTGCGCACCCCTGAAGCAGGTGAGCGTAGGGATGGAGGGGATAGTGTGGGTTCCTGGGGGACAACCTGGAGGTGATACCCCATGTGTCCTCCACCGGCAGCCCCCAGCGCCCCGCCACGAGCTGTCAGTGTGGCTGGGAATGGTACCAGTGTCCGCATCTCATGGCAGCCACCACCTCTGGCAGAGCAGAATGGTGTCATCCGTGATTACCGGGTAGGCGTGGACAGCAGCAGGGATGTGGCACGTCCACTGTGTCCACTCATGACACCATGTCATGGCGT
Source organism: Promerops cafer (assembly GCA_013398275.1). NCBI lineage: Eukaryota > Metazoa > Chordata > Aves > Passeriformes > Nectariniidae > Promerops > Promerops cafer. Next base: position 75,431 of record VZSE01001318.1, on the reverse strand, counting down.
TCTTAGGGGTGTTCCCCATCTTTTCCTCCTGGTCCCCCACCAGATTTGGTGCTTGGGCAATGAGAGCCGCTTCCACATCAACCAGAGCGTGGAGGGGACGGTGCTGGCGACCGTGTTGCAGGGACTAGTCCCCGGGGTCCCTTACCGTGCTGAAGTTGCTGCTGCCACCAGTGCTGGTGTGGGTGCCCGCAGTGCCCCTGTTCCCATCCACATCGGTGAGTCCCTCATTGTCACAGCTTCACCCATGGGTGGGGCATGAAGGGGTCACCCTCTGCAGTGCTGGGGATGGCTCCTTGGCACCCCGCCGGTGTGTCCCTCTTTCCCGTGTCACTTGCAGCATCCCTGGTGGAGCGAGATGCGGGGCCAGCAGGCGGGAGCAGCTTGGCTGAGCATTTAGCAGAGGTAGCCAGGCAGCCAGCCTTCATTGCCGGCGTTGGTGGTGCTTGCTGGGTCATCCTCGCTGCCTTTGCTGCTTGGCTCTACAGCCGCCGTCGGAGGAAGAAGGAGCTCAGCCACTTCACCGGTACCAGGGGGTGCTACCCCTGGGACCCCTCACCCCTCACCCCTCACCCATCAGGCCACCCACCGTCCCTCTCTTTACAGCATCCTTTGCCTACACACCCACCGGTAAGCCCATAAGTGCTGCGGGGTCCCAGTATGGCCTCTCGCTGCCCTCACCCCCGTCTCTTTCCACAGTTGCCTTCCCGGCTCCAGTGCGCAGCAACCCCAGGTAAGCCCCCCTGCACCCCCTGCCCTCCCCAGGAGCCCCAGGGCTGACCACCAGCGTTCCTACACCCCATCCCCCTGCAGGGCAGCTGCTGGCGGTGGTTACCCGTGGCTGGTGGATGCGTGGCGTGGTGGCAGCACAGCCAGTTCTGCCGGTTGCTTGGGGACCACTGAGAGATACTACAATGGTGAGGGGTCAGCATGGGGCTAGGTGGCTCTGATTGAGGGGGCCACGATCAGCCCTGATGATGCTGGTCACCCTCTGCAGATGCCGGCATCACCCGTTACATCGCCCAGACGGAGCAGTTTGGAGCGGGGGCTGGCGAGGGGCCGGTTTACAGCACCATCGAGGTTGACAGCGAGGAGCTCTGCACATTCCCCCGTCCCTTCTCACAGTATGGGACCTCCTACCCCGGGGGCGGTTCCCAGGCAGTGGATGCTGCAGCCTCCCAGGTGCCCCGTGGCCGGGCTGAGCACGGTAGGGTGGTCGGACGGGCGGGGGCACACGTGGGTGCTCGTGGTGCGGTGCCCTCCCCACAGCCCCCCCAGCATGCCCCCTCCTTGGCACAGGGGCCAAAGCAAAGCTGGGGCAAGCAGTGAAACCACCGGCAGTGAGCTGGACAGAGCTGCTGCCCCCACCACCCTCAGCCAGTGAGCTCAGCCAGTGTGCCCAGGAGGAGGAGAAGGAGGAGGAAGAGGAGGACGAAGAGGAAGAGGCAGCCGGAGGGTGAGTGTGGGGGCTTAGGGGCTGGGCGTGCTGCCCCCAGCGCCTACCCTGTGGTCTCCACCCTGCAGGTTGGGGATGGAGGTGTGGTACCCTGGTGAAGACATCCCCTGTGCCACTGCTGCATCCTCACCCACCACCTCCTCTGGCTGCCGTTCCACTGCCACGCTGACACCATCACCTCGCACCACGGAGGACATCCCTCGCCTCCGTGACTTCGATAGCTCCCTCCTGCCCCGGTAGGAGATGGGCCTTGCTTGGTATGGCCGAGCCATTGGGGTCTGGATGTCCCACTGGGGTCCAGATGTCCCATCGAGGTCCAGATGTCCCACCATGGCCTGGGTGTCCCATCGCAATTCAGCCATGCTGTCACTACCCAGCCCTGCCATGCCATCATGGTCCAACTGTGTCATTAGGGTCCAGGTGTCTCATTGGGGTTCAGATATTCTGTTGGGGTCAAGATGCCTCACCATGGTCCAGATGTTCCATCACAACCCAGACATTTTGTCACCATTTGGCTCTGCCGTGCTGTCATGGTCCAGATGTGTCATCCATGCTGTCACAGTCCAGCCATGCCGCGAGGTCCAGATATGTCATCTGAGGTCCAGGTGTCCCATTGAGGTCTGGATGCCATGCCCAGTCATGTTTACATGATCCAGTCCCACTGTTCTACCATAGTCTGGCCTTGCCACTGGACTCTGGATCAGGCTCTGGATGTCCCCCCATGGCCTGGGTGTCCCATCACAATCCAGCCACGCTATCATGACCTGGTCCTGCTGTGCCACCACAGTCTGGCCATACCATTGGGATCTGGATGCCCCAGTGGAGTCTGGATGTCTTACCATGGTCCAGGTGTCTCTTTGTGATCCATCCATGGTGTCACCATCCACCCCCACTCTCCAGCTGTGCTCTGGCCATGCTGCCATGACACATCTGTGACATTGTGGGCTGACTGGGCATTGCAATACAGCTGCTCCACCACGAGACAGGTGGGCCATTGTCACCCAGCTGTGCTGCCGTGACCCAGCTCTGCCATGACCCACCTGTGCCATCACGGTGCTGGCATGTCACTGCACTCCAGCTGTGCAGTCAAGCTCCATGGTTGCAATCCAGCTGTGCTATGACCCAGCTGGGCAGCTGCAACCAAGCTGCGTGGTTGCAAATCAGATGTGCTACGATCTAGGTGTGTCCTGATTTAGCCATGCAGCTGCAATCTGCCAGTGTGCTTGCAATCCAGATGTGTGGCGATCCAGCTGTGCTGCTGCAATCCAGCTGTGTGGCTGTAATCCAGCTGAGCAATGTCTATCCAGCTGTGCTTCAGATGTGCTATTGCAGGCCAGCCATGCAATCACAACCTTGCCAGGCTGTGGTCCTCCACCCTAGCTGTGCCATTGCACTCATCTAGCTCCCCTTTGCCACCCCAGCTGTGTGACTGTGGTCCAGCTGTGGCACTTCTACCCAGCTGTGATGCTTCAGCCCACCTACACCTGTGCCATCCAGCTGTGACAATACCACATGGCTTCTTCGGGCTCTGGCACAGCTCTGGAGGACTTGTGCCAGCACTGTGGTGGCCATTGAGCCCCCATCCCACTCCTCCCACCCTGGCTTCACTCCACCCCCCTCTTTGCCAGGAGACCCCCCCACGGTGTCAGCAGCCCCCCACAGGCACCCAGTCCCTCGGTGACTCCAGATGCCAGCGAGGGCCACCCACCCCGAGCCCGCTGCCCTCCTGGCACAGGTGAGCCCTGAGGGGCCAGTTTGGGTGGGTGGGGACCTCCCTGGTTATTGCGGGGGCTGACGCTGCCATCCCCACCTCCCCAGGGAAAACCCGAGGGGTGATCTCCAAAAGTCGCCTGAAGCCCAAATGCAGCCGCTACCGCCGGGAAAAGCAGACGGGAGGTGAGTGGGAGGAAAAAAATAGGGAGTTCAGGGGGCTCAGGGGAGCTCAGCCCTGTCCTCCCTCTCTGCCGCAGACCTGCCGCCGCCGCCGCTGCCGCCGCCAGGAGAGACCCCCGGCCCCTCTGCGGAGCGGGAGCCAAGCGGGGCTGAGCGCAGGGCCACCCACCGCCCGCCCCGCGGCGGTAAGCCAGAGCCACCGGTGGCGCGACAACAGGGCTGGGGGTGTCACTGCCGAGCCCCGACCTTGTTCCCTCCCCTGCAGATGAGGTCATCCCCTACAGCAAACCCCCCTGCCTGCCCCGCGGGCAGGTGTCCGGCAGCTGTTCCACCACAGGCAGCGTCTCGTCCCGCGGCTCCACCAGCTCCCGCGGCCACGGCTCGGGGCGCAGCCGGACGCCGGGGGACCGCGGCGAAGGGATCGGCCACTGCCGCCGCCCAGGGGCCTCGTTTCCCTGCCCGCCGCAGGAGAAGCTATAAAAGGGAGGGCGAGTCGGTGACAGAGTTGGGGACATGGGGATGGGAACACAGGGGACACGGAGGGATGTTCTTTAATTTCTGAGTGGCTCCATGGAAATAGGGGTGCAGAGAGGTCGTGGCCAGTGGGCGTCAGCGTGAAGGGGGACAGGGATTCTTGGGGTGGGGCAAGGAATTCACAAGGAGTGAGGACCCTGGGGAGGGACAAGGATGCTCAGGAGGGACAAGGAAGATGCTCAGGGAAGGACATGAACCCTGGGGACAGAAACAGTTGGGACAGATGAGCAGAAGAGAGATGAGGGTGCTGGGGAGGGATGAGGAGGATGCTTTAGTGGGGCAAGGATCCTGGAGACAAGGACACTTGGGAGGAACAAGGATGCTGGGAAAGGACAAGGACATCCGGGAGGGATGAGGTGATTGAAAGGGAAGGGGACACTTGGCAGGGGACACGATTACATGCGGGGGACAAGGACACAGCAGAGGGATGAGGGTGCTGGTGAGGGACAAGGAAGGCTGAGGGACGAGGATGTCTGAAGGGAAGAGGACAAGGAGGAAGGACAAGGATTTCCAGGGGATTGAGGATTACTGGGGAGAAGAGGACACTTGGGAAAAACAAGATTGCTTGGGAAGGACAAGGACAGTAGTAAGGGACAAGGAGGATGGCTGCAGGGGGATGAGGACAGTGGGGAAGGAAAAGGACACTTGACATGGGGGACAAAACAACTGATGAAGGATGAGGACACTCAGGAGGGCTGAGAAGCCTGGGAATGAGGATGATTAGGAGGGACAAGGACATTTAGAGGCAGCACAAGGCCACTCAGGGGGCTTGGGAAGGAGGAGAACATTTGGGAGAGACAAGGATAGACAAGGTGGGACAAGGATGCTGAGGAAAGACATGAACTATCAGAAAGCACAAGGACAGTTGGAAGGAATGGGAATAGGAATGGGAATGGTCAGGGGGTCAACAACTCTAGGGAAAGACAAGGACACAGGGTGGACAAGAGTGTTTGGGCTGGAGACAGATAGTTAGAGGTGATGAGGACAGCGAGGAAGGAAAAGGACACTGAGGAAGGACAAGGACACTTAGAGGGATGCAGGCTCTTGGGGAGGATGAGGATGCTGGGGAGGAATGAGGAATTTGGGAAGTGGTGGGGACACTGAGGAGGGATGGGGACACTGTGGAAGAAGGAGGATGCTTGGGAAGGACAAGAACGCTGAATAAGGAGGGACACCCACCCACCTTGGTGCCACCCACAAAGGTGTCTCTTTTCCTAGTAAAGAGACCCTGTTTGGGGAACTGCCTAATAAAGCTGGATTTTAGCTGAGCCAAGGGGACTCTGGCCTTGCTTCATCCTGCGCCCTGGGGACTGACACGCTCCTGTCCCTCCTGTACCCAGGTCACCACCTTCCCTGGCCCAGGGGCTGCCAATCCCTGATCCCTGGCCACCTGGAAGGCAAAGAAAACACTTTCCAACACCCTGCAACACCTCACCACCCCCAGTGCCCACCACCCTGGCATTGGGGCACTACGCACCGTTCTGTGAGCTACTGTTCACGGCTGCCTCTGTCCTGGTTCTCTGTGGGACCTCCAGCACTGTCCACCAGTCCCACGTGGTAGTGTGGACTCCAGGTGCGAAGACCTGCTCCAAGGGCGATGGTGGTGGTGAGGGACCTGCAGGGAAGAAGGCAAGAGATGGTGGCACCACCATGGTGTCATGATGGAGCCATCTTCCTTGAGGAGGTGACAATGCTCAGGGTCAGAGAGGGGGTCCAGGCACCCTTCACTCACCCCCGTAGGCCCCGTCCGTGTCCTCAAGGCTGTAGCAGAGGCCATCGACAGCCACGGCCAGCGCCCGGGCAAAGGTGGCGTCCAGGAGGAAGGAGCCGTCACAGGAGCTCACCAAGCTGCAGCGGGTGCTGGCAAAGTTGTCCTCCGAGACAGACCCCCAGCCGTTCAGCAGCGACCCTCCCGGCGAGCCCCTCGTTGCTGTACGCTCTTCCTCCTCTTCTTCCTCCTCCTCTTCCTCCTCCTCCTCCTCCTCACCTAGCTCAGAGGCTGGCGGCCCATAGATGTAGCCGTAGGTGTGCAGTGGTGAGAAGGACCGTGGTGTGGTCGGTGCTGGGGGTCTGTGGGGAACACAGTGGGGGTACTGCTGGCACCGGGGGATGCTGCAGTCATGGGAGTGTCCCAGGGGGATGGGGAATACCTGCAGCAGGTAGTGTCCTGGTCCATCTCCAGGACCTCAGCCACTTGCTGTTGTGTGAGGACCCCGTCGCTGAATGCTGGCGAGAGGCGCCCGGTGGCCAGGGACGTGTCCTTGGGGTACCTGGCAGCCAGGAATATGTCCCTTGGGTGCCTGGTCTCCAGTGACATGTTCCTGGTGTGGCTGGTGGCTGGGGACATGTCCTTGGGGTACCTGGTGCCCAAGAACATGTCCTTCTGGTGACCAGTGACTGGAGACACCTCTTCGGGATGCCTGGTGGCTGGAGATGTGTCCCTGGGGTGCCCAGTAGCTGGAGATGTGTCCTTGGGATGCCTTATTGCTGGTGACATGTTTTCAGGGTACCTGCTGCACAGGGACATGTCCCTTGTGTGCATGGTCACCAGTGATGGGTCCCTGGGGCTCCTGGTGGCCTGAGACATGTCCTTAGAGTACCTGGTGCCCAAGAACTTGTCCCTGTGGTGCTCGGAGAGTGGTGACATCTCTTCAGGGTGCCTGGTGAGTGGGGATGTGTCCCTGGAGTGCCCAGTGGCTGGCGATGTGTCATTGGGATGCCTCGAGGCTGTTGACATGCTTTCAGGGTACCTGCTGCACAGGGACATGTCCCTTGTGTGCACGGTCATGAGTGATGGCTCCCTGGGGTACTTGTTGGCTGGGGACATGTCCTTGGCATACCTGGAGGCCAGGAAGTTGTCCCTGCAGTGCTTAGTGGCTGGGGACATCTCCCTGGGGAGCCTTGTGCCTGGGGACATCTCCTGCCGGAGCCTCTTGCCTGGGGATGTGTCCTTTGGGTGCCTGCTGGGTGGGGACATGTCCTGGGGGTGCCTGCTGCGTGGGGACATGTCCCTGGGGTGCCTGGTGGACACTGAGATGTCCCTCTGGCACTTGGCCACTGGGTCGCTGGGGCACCTGGTGACCAGGGAGGTGTCCTCAGGGTGCCTGGTGGCCAAGACTGTGTTCCTCTGGTGCTTGATTGCTGGTGATGGATCCTTGTGGTGCCTGGTGGCTGGTGACATGTCCCTGGGGCTCCTGGTGACTGAGGACACATCCTTAGGATGCCTGCTGTCCAGGAACATGTCCTTGGGGTGCTCAGTGACCAAGGACATGTCCCTAGGGTTCCTGGGGGCTGGTGACACACCCCTGCGGCTCTCAGTGATTGGGGATGTGTCTCTGGGGCATTGCATGACTGGAGATGTGTCCTTGGGGATCCCAGTGACTGGGGACATGTCTTTGGGATGCCTGGTGACTGGAGATGTGTCCCTGGGGCACACAGAGGTGGGGGACCTGCAGGTGCAAGCGACACGTTGGGTTTTGCAGCAAAGGGTTGGGTTGCAGGGCACCCATCTGGATGGGGACACCCAGACTCACCGTGTCACTGGGGGGTGCCAGGCATGGGGTGGTCTCGGGGGTGTCACCGGTGACCTGGGTATGCCAGAGGCCAGTGAAGTGCTGCCCCGATGTGGTTTTGGAGAGCTGAAGATGGGTAGCCGCGGGTCCCTGCTGTCCATCACGGCAGTGGCGGTGTCACCCTCGTGTCCCCTTTGCTGAGGCTGCCTGCCAAAATCTGTCCCCCACTCGCCTCCACTTCCGGTGACAGGGATGTGGCTGGGGCCAGCTATGAGCACTGGGGTGCTGTGCACTTGATGCAGCTCTGCGAGGGGAATGAAGGACACAGAGCCATGGGCCATTACCCTGGTGTCCCCCATGTCCCCCCATGTGCCCCCCACACCCACCTCTCTTGCGAACACGCTCCCAGGGTGCTGGGTTTGGGGTACTGGGTGAGGAATGCACCCCGGGGTGCCCCCCACCGCAGCACCCCATGTCCCTGAGGGGCGGTGGGTGTCCCCCACGGAGGCTGCTGTGGATGGGGGGCGTGGGGGGACCAAGGCTTGGCGGCTCCAAGGAGAGGGCTGTGGAAGAGGAAGAGAGGTCAGGGCACCCATGGGGCCACGTGTCCCCTGTCCCCTCTGTCCTTGGGTCTGTGCATCTTCAAGTCCTTGCTGCCTGCAGACAGACAATGGGGGACACCAAGGTGAGGGTCCCACAGCACTGGGGTTCCCATGCATAGGATGGGGGTCTTGGGTACACTTTGCTGGTCCCATGGCACTCTGTGAGAGTCCTAGGCCTGGGCTGGGGGTCCTGTTCCAGCAGGTCAGGGTTCCATGGAAGTGGGTGAGGATCCAACGGCATCACATGGGATGGATGGGGGTCCCATGGTAGTGGTGGGGCTTCCATGGCAGAGAGGGGGAGCTCCATGACACTAGGTGGGGGTCCCAACCCTAGTGGTCACTGGAGGGGTGGGGGTCCCATGGCAATGGATGGGGATCCCAGTCCCCACGGGGCTCACTGGAGGGGTGGGGGTCCCTGCCATCACTGCCCAGGAGTCGGCTGCTGAGGCTGCTGCTGCTGCTGAGGTTTCGGGGGGCACAGCTGGGTTTCCAGGGACCACCAAGCCATGGCGAGTCATCAGCCACCAGCCTGCAGGGCAGAGGTGCTGTCAGTGCATCAATCCCCCCCACACCAGGGATCTGCAGTGTCCCCCCCACCATGGCCTCTCACCTGTGGCGAGCTGCAGCGTCCTGGCTGGCACGGCGCTGGCAGAGGAGGAGGAGGAGGGCGAGTAAGGCCAACCAGAGCATGGAACCAGCGGCTGCGATGACAGCAGGCTGCTGCAGTGCCTGGACCACCCTGCTGCTCCCTGCTGTCAGCCCTACAAAGGTCCCATCAGTGTCACTTCATGTCACCACCTTGACCCCCACCTGCACCCAGCCTTGCTCTCCATCTCCTACCCAGGACTCCACACGTGGCATTGCTGGGAACCCCCAGCCCTGCACTGTTGAAAGCTGCCACCTGGACACAGAATTCGGCTCCGGGGTGTGGGAGGAGGGTTTCCAGGCGGCGGGTGGCTCCGTCCACTGTCCTGTTGGTGGGATGCTGCCAGCCCTCACCCATTGACCAGACCTGGCAGGCACCAAGAGGATGTGTCCCCTTAGATGACTAGCCTTGATGGCCCCGCTGTGGATGGACCTCCTGTGGATGGACCCCCTTGGATGGACCCCTTCAGATGAACATCCCTTGATAGACTCCCATTGATGGATCCCCCATGGATAGATTCACTTGGATGGGTCCCCTCAGATGAATCTCCTTGATGGACTCCCCTTGGAAGGATCCCTTTGGATGGACTCCCTTGCATGCCCCTAGGATGGACCTCCTTGGGTGAATACTTCTTCGATGGACCCCCACTGCTGGATCCCACTTTGGATGGACCCCTTTGGCTGAATCCCCTAGGCTGGATTCCTTTGGATGCCACTAGACAGATGCCCTGGGATAGACCTCCACCTTGGTTGGCCCTTTTGGATGAATCCCCTCCTGGATACACTCCTTGGATGGTTTCCCCCTTGGATACACCAGCACCTTTGACAGGCTCCCTTTTTGGATTGACCCTCCTCGGCCAGAAGACCCCAGCCCTGCCCCCTCGCCCCATTGCCCCAAACCTGGTAGCCCCGGATGACGCCGTTGTGTGCTTCAGGAGGAGGTGGCTCCCAGCTCACGACCACGGTGCCGTTCCCTGTCTCAGCCTGGCTGACGGTGACGCGCTGGGGCGCTGCACTAGGCACTGCTGGGACAGGGACGCTGAGACCCCTGGGACCCCCAACCGACCTCCCCGTCCTCCACCCAGCCATCCCGGGGGACACACAGCGCACCTTCCTCGGGTATCCAGATGTGCTTGCTGTTGCTGTCTGAGCCCTGGGTCCCTCCAGTGTAGGGTCGGACCTTGAACTCGTACTTGTAGCCCCTGCGGAGCGCAGGGATGACGGCGCTGAGCTCCCTGCCTGCATCGTGTTGGACCCAGGAGGTGGTGACTGGGAGCAGGCTGCGGTACAGCACCACGTAGCCCACAGGCACTGGCACCGGCATCAGCATCTGATGGGATGGGAAGGATTCCAAGTTAATGTGGGACATGGGGATGTGTCCCATCCCCACCTCCCCTGCGGGCAGCCAAGCATCACACCAACCTGCCAGCGGAGCTGGACAGCAGCAGTGGGCAGTGCAGTGCCATTGTCCAGGTGCAGCCGCACAGCCAGCAGGTCCCGTGGTGCAGTGTCCTGCTGGCCCGTTGCCAGCCGGTCTGTGAAGCAGAAGAAGGTGAATGGGCAGCACCAGGCAGGACCAAGATCCGCTGGCACCTGCCCAGACACCCACCTCAGGTACCTGCACATGGAGATCCCGGTGTCTACCTGGATGGACTCACTCAAATGGACCCTTTTAGACAGACGCCCTTTGATGGGTCTGTCTTGAATGGACCCTCTTGGATGGGCCCCCTTTGATTTGTTGCCCCTGGGGACATGGGATGGGATCCTATGATACACCCCTGTGATATGTTCCTCTTAGATGGACCCTTTGGATGGATATTTCTTGTTCCATCCCACTTAAATGCACTTCCACCTTGCACAAATCCCCTTAAATGGATCCTCCTGGAGGAACCAGGTTGGCTGGATCCCCTTTAGGTGGGCAATCTTGAATGAACCCCCCTGGATGCACTCCCAGCTCAATGCATTTCCTTAGATGGATCCCCTTACATGGACCTTCTTGGATGGAACCCTTGAATGGATCCTGTTGGATGGATATGTTTAGATGGACCTACCTTTGGAAGTGCCCCCTTTGACGGATCCCTTCAAATGACTCAGCTGGATGGACTTTATTTGATGGATGATGGATGATGGATGGCCTTGGATGAACCCCCATGGACAGACCGCTCTTGGATGAACCCCATTAGATGGACCCCGTTAGATGGATCCCCTTGCATGAACCCCAAGATGGCCCTGGGTGCCTGTGATGGTGGAGGTCACGGAGGTCCCACCACTGACCCTCCACATGGAGGAAGGTGGTGGCGGCGGCGGTGCCCAGCTGGCTCTGTGCTGTACACACGTACGCGCCGGCATCGGCAGACATCACGGCATAGAGGCGCAGAGTGTGCTCCTGGTCCACCTCGTGCCTGCAGGTCACCAGCTCTCCATCAGCCTCGTCCCCACGTCAGGGATGGGACACCTCCCCCCTGCCACCACCTACCTGCCCCAGGGCAGGTCTCCGTGCTCCTTGTGCCACTGCACCTGTGGCGCGGGGTCACCTCGGGTGCTGCAACCCAGCTCCACGGTGCTGCCAGCCACCGCCATGGCGTCGCTTGGGTGCCGCACAATGCTTGGCTTCTCTGCAGGGGGACATCAAGGACATAGCACCGTGGCTGGGTGTGACGTGCCCACCACCGGTGGGAGACCCCTGGCTTACCCAGCACGGAGACGCGGGCACCCCGGCTCTCCCTCTTGCCTGCCGCATTGGCCGCCACGCAGATGTAGAGACCGGAGTCGCTCCGTTGTGCCGATGCCACCTGCAACTTCCCCTTGGTGACCACGTACCTGCCACCTACCAAGTCTAAGGTCACCCCATCCTTCTTCCAGGTAATGTAGGGTTCGGGGTACCCCAAGGGGGGGACACAATCCAGCTCCAATGCTTGTCCTGCTGTGGTCACCAAATCGCCTGGCTGCAGGCGGAAATTGTCCCGCAGCACTGCGGCGGGGAGGGCACATTGTGGGTGAGGGGAACAGGATTTTCTGGTGTCTCCCCACCTTCATCACCCACCCACCAGGTGTCCTTACCAGCCGGAGTTTGGGGTGCCGTGGCCACGCTGGGGAGGCTGCAGCCTGTCAGGTGACAAGGAGGCGGGGGAATGCCGATAGGTGCCTCAAGTGGGCATGGTCTCAGATCCGGGGTGGGGCAGGGGACAGAGTTAAGTGGATTTTGGCCCCCATGGGCTGCACTCACCTCCGTGGTGCAGGGCGGCGAGGCAGAGCCCCAGGCCCAGTGCTGTCTCCCAGCCGCCCGCCATGCCGGCCCTGGCCAGCCTCCCCGTTTCCTCCCGAAATCCCGGTTCCTCCCTGCCAGCAGCGGGGCTGGATCCGGCTCCGGATGGGGGGGTACAATAGCCGGATGCGGGGGCCGGGAAATGCCGAAGGGGGGGGAAGGTGACGGTGAACACAAACACATCAGCCATCCTGTGGCAGTGCGAGTGCCCGGCCACAGTGGCACTGTCAGCACCCGGAGACAGTAGAGTGGGGGACACCACCAGCAGTTAATGAATTTAATTAGTCAGAATAAATTCCCCTTTTCCTTCGCTATGTTCAGAGGAAGACAAATTAAGAAGAAATGGACTCTCAGCTGAGGATGCCATCAGTAGGTACCAGAGGGAACAGTCCAAGGTCTCCCAAGCACTTCAAGTGCCAGTTGGAGTGCCAGGCAGGTGCATCGGGTTTGTGTGGTCTTACCTGTCAGCCACTTCTCATGTGTCCCCCCAGCCTGAGGGACCCCTGTCCCACAACGACACCCAAGGATGCCACCACATCCTTGTGGGTAGTATGTTTAGTTTATTGGTTAGTAGTGCACCCCAAGCACTCTGGGGTGCCCCGGCACCCACCCCGGGTGCCCCAGGGCCCGGCTTGCTTGGCCGGCCGCTCTCTGCTTTTCATGCTAAACCTATTTCCCATGAAGGCTTGGGGAGAGACAGCGCCGTGTGCCCCAAAACCAGGGGATTTTCACAGAAAATCCTACCGTGGCAAAGGGGCAATGTTTGGGCCAGAGCTTCCAGCCCACGTTTAGGGGACAGTGCAGCTGGGGAGCTGGGGGGCAGGAGGGAGCCCCCTGTTTAGACTGCCTGATGCATGTTGCGCCCTTGGGCGAGCTTGTGTGCCGGTGCATGTCCTGCTCCATGCACGGGGGGTGTGCCACGGCGGGCGGGTCCCGTGCTCTTACACACACGTGTGCACGCACGGTCGCTGGGTGTGCAGTGTGTGTGCTGCCCGTGTGCGTGCTCCAAGCATGCTCAGCTGCTTTGTGCTCGCGCTCTCCACGTGCACCACACGCACCCTGTGCAAGCACAGCACACGCACCCTTTGCACACTCACCGCAGGCTCCACGCGTGCCCTGCGCCAGCACTGCAGGTTCACTCTTGTGCACACTCTGAGCACAGCTGCTCGCTTTGTGCACACCCTTTCCAGACACACCATGCACGCTCTGCGTGTGCTTTGTGCAAGCACTGCACACGCCTTCTTTGCTCACACTCTTTGCACACCCGCCACATGCTGCATGCTTGTCCCATGCAAATGCTGTGTGCGTGTTCACTCCCCGTGCTCCATGCATGATCTGCACAGTCCATGTGCTCTCTGCGTGGGCTCTCCCTGCGCACTCTGTGCACACTTGGAACACACACCCAGTGCTGGCACGCTCACAAAGGCCATGCAGGTTCAGTGGACACTCTGCACACTCTGCACACGCTCTGTGCACGCTCTGTGCAGCCTTAGCTGCACGCTCCATGTGTGTTCTCTCCATGGGCTCCACGTTCTCTCGTGTGCTCTGTGCATCCTCTTTGCACACTGTGTGCACACTTGCTGCACACCCTTGTGCCTGCCCCCGTGCACCCTGTGAGCACGGTCCATGTGCCCTCCTGCACGCTCCATGCATGCTTGCTCTGTGCAGTGCTCGAACGCTCTCTCTGCATGCTCCTTGCACACTCTCTGGCACACTCTCTTTGTGCACTTATTGCATGTTCTCTCTGCACACGCGTGTGCTTTCTGCACACTCCCTGCACACTCGTCCCGGCGAGAAAGCCATTAAAGCGATGCCCCAGGAAGATGGGGGATGGAAGAGGGGAGCTCTGGGTGGGATCAATAGGAAATTAGTGACTTTACGCCGAGCAGAATGACGCCCAGTGGTGGGAGCAGGGCTGTGCCGGTGTCCCCGCTTGCTCGGTGGCAGAAGTGTGGCCGTGCTGCTGTCCCTGCTCGCTTGCACGCCGCCACCAAAGCGCGCACAGTCCCCCCTGCTCAGGCACTGATCTCCACGGCGTTGGCCTCCTCCTGCTCCCTAATGACGTGCACGCCGGCAGTCCGCAGCAGCCGCGGGGCACCGCGGGAGCGTGCCGGCGAACCCGGTGGCGACCTGTGGGTCCGCGTCGAGGCGGGTGAGCGAGCTGGCGAGCGATGGTAACGGCGAGTCGACCGCCCCACTGGTCCTGGCGAGCGACCGGCTGCTGGTACTGGCGAGCTGGTGTAGCCTGGTTCAACTGTGCCGCGGGGTTCAGGCAGTGAATCCTCCTCCGCCTCCGGTGAGTCCTGCCAAAAGCCAAGAGTAGAAAAACGTGGGACATGTGCGAGACCCTGTGCTGGGACGCTGCCGGCGTGCTACTGGTGCTACTGGTGCTACTGGCTCTCACCTTATCTTTAAGGATGTACAAAGCCACTGGGTTCTTGCGCTCGTGCTCGCCGCTCCGTGGGATGCCTTCGGCTGTGTGGAAGCAAGGTGCTGCTCACCATGCCAGCAGCACTGGTGTTCCCCCAACCCGCCGCCGCCACGCCGAGGCTGGCACTCACCCTCGTGCTTCAGGCGCTCCTCATCCTGCTCAGCGTAGTCAGAGGTTGGCTGCGTCTCTGCTTGTCGCTTCTCCCTGGAAAGGAAGAGGGGATGGATGGGGCAGCACTGGCATCGTGTTAGAGGCAGTGGGGGAACGGCCTGTGGCTCATCCAGGGAAGGGTCAGGTACTACAGGGAGGGAGAGGTGGGATGGGATGGGATGGGATGGGATGGGA
>VZSE01001318.1:23743-56930 GCA_013398275.1 Promerops cafer | reverse complement strand
TTTTTTTTTTTTTTTTTTTGTTCTTTCCTTTCTCAATAGAGCCCTGTGTCCTGGTGGCTTTCGCCTCCTCGGAGGCCTCGAGCTGACATTTATTTGAGGGAAAACCACTCAGATTTGCAATTTTTCCCCGGTTACAGACCCCCAGTTCCATGTTTTCTCAGTCCCCGGGACACACTTGGGGTGGGAGGCATCACCCCGTTGGGGGTTTGCCATCCCCTCCGCAGACAGTGCAGTGGGATTTTGGGCTCTGAACACCCCATTAAGCTAAGCTGGAGTTTTCTTTAGGAGGGGTATTTTGCAAAGCTGAATCCTCACCCCAAAAGAGCTATCCTCGCTTTTTTTGCCCCCTCTTCCCAGGCTCGAAAACGAAGCCCGGTGGCATCCAGGCTTCGTTCCAACTCCATGCCAATTAGCGCTGGTTCCCCGGGCATCGCTGAATAGGGCAGCGGGATGTGAGGCAGGATGCCCGGAGCATTTCCCACCCCCCTCCCGAGACCTGCCAAGCTCATCACCCCAGCGAGCCACCGCCCACCCCCCCGGAGGCTTCCTGGCCCCCAAAAGGGGTCGATGCCTCCAAGCATCCCGTCCCAGAGGGAGGGAGATGCTTTGGGGGAGACGCGTTGTGGCGCAGGGGAGAGGTTTGGGGGACTTTAGGGGAGGACGCTACAGGGAGATGCTACAGGGAGGGGTGTGGGGGATGCTACTGAAAGAGGCTTTGAGGGAGTTTTGGGGAGACATTAAAGGAGGCAGACTCGTGAGGCAGATGCTTTGGGGTCACGCTATGGGGAGGTGCTTTGGGGGGGCCTTTGGGGGGATGCTGAGTGGAGAGGTTGTAAGGGGATACTCGGACGGGGTAGGGGATGCTGTGGGGAGACACCATAAGGATATCTGGGAGCGACTTCCACGGGGATGCTCTGTGTGCGGTGTTCCAGGCATGCTCAGGGGGAAGTTTCGGGGATGCTCTGAGGCAGACACGGTTCCTCCACCCGCTTCCCACCGGAGGCGGGACTCGAACCGGGCACCTCAGGACCCTGAGGGGCTGGGGCCGGGGGCGGCCGGGAGGCGGCCATGGCGGAGGGGGCGGGGCTTGGGGCGAGGATGGGCGTGACCGGGACGCCTGGGGGCGGGGCCCGACCGGCCCCAGGGGCGTGTCCGGGGCGTGGCCGTGCGGCGGAAGTGGCGCCAGGATTCAAAGCGGCGGTGGCGTCGGAAGTGGCGGTTGGCGTGGCCTGAGGGGGCTGCGGCGGGCTCGGGGCCAGGCCAGGCGAGGCGGATTACCGGGAGCGGAGGTGCAGGGGCCTGCGGAGGCGTTTGAGTGGGATACGGGAGGATGGGCCCGAGGCCGTGGAGCAGCGCCNTGGGGGGGCACTGGGGAGAGAAGAGGGGGCAGTGATGGGCGTAGAGGGGCATTCAGCCACGAAGGGCTGGGGGTCCCCGGTCAGAGTGGGGAGCTGCGGGTGGGGTGCGCGGGGGCTGGAGAACTGGGAGGGCACTGGGGTGCCCTGCGGCTGAGGGGAGGAGATGGGGCAGGGTGCGGGTTGGGGTGCCCGGGGAGACACCCCCACCTCTGCTCCCCCTCCCCAGGCCCGGGCCCGCGGCGGTGCCGGGATGGTGCTCCCCTCGAAGGAGCAGCGCCGGGGGGCCGGGCAGCCCCCGGGGAGGCACCAGGCGAGACCCCTGCAGCGCAGATGGCGAGTGCTGGCCGAGAGGAACCAGAGCGTGGTCCCCGTGGGCGCCTGGGTGGAGAGCGCGCCCGGGCAGCAAAGCCCGGCCTTTGTGAGTGCACCGACGGCACCATCTGCCGGGGCATCTCGAACCCTTCAGTGTGCCACTAAAGCCCCCGGGGGGCCAGAGCCAAAAGTGATCTTTTTCACAGCCTCAGGGCAGCCAGGAACACGGCTTCTAAAAATAATGATTTGCTTTAATAATTTGTTTTACCTGGGTCAGAAGTCGTTGTGATGTCCATGTAGTCTGGCCTCCCCTTTGCACAAGCCATCAACATCTCTCTGAGTTGATCCACCTCCAATAAACTGTGTTTTTTGAGGAGAAATGCATCAATTTTAAATATCAATCAGGTGGGGAACCCAGCTAGTGCTGCTTCTCGCTTTCCCACTCATCCCTAAAGGATGTCAGGGAGCTGAGTTTTTTTCTGTGTTGCTGATTAAAAAAAAATTGAGCTGAGTGTTTCAGGGTCTGGAGCCAATCTCCACTGTACCCCGTTAGAAACACTTAAGGAAATCTTCATGGATGCTTATCTCAGGGATCTATTTTGAGGGTTATTCTAAGAGGACTAAGAGTGCATTAAATGTTGGATGATGAGTGCAGTCCCCTGTAATTAATGTCTGAACATTATAGAAGCTCCTGCCCTTCTGAGATGATTTATTTCTATATTGTAATTTAAATCCTAAAAGGTTGAGATAATTTATGGAAATCAATCATCTCCATATTCCACAGGACTTCCATCTTGGCACTATGAAACTTCTGGGGGAGCTGATCTTTTCCTGACAGCTTCAGGGAGCCTGGATACTGCTGGGGCCCCCCATGTGAGGCTTCCAAAAGTGAATGAAGCTGCCCAGGGTTATCTGAGCTTATTTAATATACTTCTAATTAATCCTAGTAATGCCTCATGCATCAGAGTTGCTGCTGAGGTGGGCAGTGGGTGAGCTGGCACTGGGCTGTTCCCTGGAGCACTGTCTTGGTTTAACAGTGTGGATTTCTCCCCACCTTGGAATTTTATTGGGCTGTGCTGACCCTGCTGTTCCAAGTTCATCTTTGGCCTCACCCCTTTCCTCCATCCCTTCAGTCTCTGGTTTCTCTTGCTGTGTTGGCAGCCAGGAGAGCAGTGCTGTTTTAATTTAAGCCATGGTGGTGTTGCAGAATTGCAAGGAGAATAAAATGGGATTTTTGGGTTTTTCAGGTCATTGCTCTTAATCTTTCACTTCAGGTGGTAAAAGACATTCTGGAGCAGTGCTGTGCTCTGTGAACTGCTTCCCTGATGTGCTTCCAGCCTTGCAGAACATTATCAGGATGAGGAGCTGGCCTGTTCCTTCTGGATCCAGGCTTTGGATATTTGAGCATCCTTTCATAGGAGCTGGGAGCTGCTCCGAGGGTCTCCTTTTTCTTTCCTTCCCTGTGTGTTGCAGAGAGGCAAAGGCAGAAGTGTGCGTGCTCTGTATCTCTAGTCAGACTCAATCCAGCCCATAATAACCCAGTAAATATTGTCCAAGCTGTTATTCCACATATTTTGAAACAAAACATGAAGTTTGCTCTGGGTGCTGCTTGTCTGCCTGGTCGCTCCGGGTGGGGGAAAAGGGAACACAGGGATACAGGCTGCTCTAATTGTACAGTGTAGCAAAACCCTGGTGAAATCTGCTTCCACCTCACCCAGGCCTCAGCATGGCGGGTGGAGGAGGAGCTGAAGGAGCAGCAGCAGCAGAAGGCAGCCAGCCTGAGGAGATTCCAGGGTGAGGTGAGGCAGCGGGTGAACCGCCAGGTCAGGATGCGCCGCCGGCTGGAGCTGCAGAAGGCCTACGAAGCAGTAAGTGAGGCTCTGTCAGGAGAAACCTCTCCAAACCCGGTATAAATTGGGAAAAATCCAAACACTGGAGCATAAGTCAACACCTTAAGTCAAGGTGTTAATGAGGAAAAATGAGAAAATCTGAGGTTCCAGACCCTGTGGTGGCAAACAGTGTCCAGGCAGGCTGGGTCAGTGCAACACTTTGGCTGGTGCCTGGAGGTGCTTTGAAGCCTCCCCAGGGAAAGGTTACTGGCTCCCTCAGGCAACAGCAGAACAAAGTTCTAAAGCTCTCTGTGGAATTGCCTGGAGTTAAAAAACTGCCAGGCAGGAATTGGGAATGATGTGGATGTGTCCTGGCTGCATTTGAAACAAAGTTTTTCTGCTGTCTCTTTTCCGATCCTTTTTCCAGAGCAGCCAAGTAGTTTTCAAACAACACTTTCCCTGTCTCCACATCCCCTTTCCCCCCTATGGGCTTGTTTTGGATTATATTTAATTCTTTCTATTCTCAAACAAGTGCTGGGGAGACTTGCCAGGATCTGACTGTGGCAGAAAAGAGAATGCACTGACATGTCACCAGCTTTGGCCACCCTTGGGGTGTTTGGGCTGTTTCCATGGCTGACTAGGGATGTCCTCATGTAACTGCCAGCTCCGAGCAGGAAGCCTGCAAATGCCCTCAGCCCTAAAGAACCTGATGGTTCTTTGTATTCTCTCAGCATGGAGAGCCAAAACCTCCCTCACAAGAAACTTCACCCAAGGGTGGTGAAGTGTCACCGTGGCTGACATCTTGCCAGGTCATGGTTGGAGATCCCACTGGCTTTTTCCTGGCAGGCAGAGAGGGAGAGCTGTGCTACTGTGCAGTACTCAGCCCCCTGGAAGAACATGTGCCTGTTCCAGAGTCTCCCTGCTCCCATCATCTGTGGGCCCAATGCTGGCTCCAGCCCAGCCCAGCCAGAAGAGGAGCATGGGGAGCCATTCCAGCAACAAGCTGCCGAGGTGAGCCCTGCCCCTCCTGTGCTTCCATTGCTGCTTCCATTTTGGATCCTCAGGGTTTGAAATGGGGAACAGGCTATGTTTTCTTTTTGTCTTCTACAGCACATCCCTAGTATTTGGGTTTAGATAGTGAATGAAACGTTAGCTCACGTTGTCACCCTGAACGTTGTTGTGCTCCTCAGAGCATCCAGCTGGGTGGCTTGTCCCAGATGCTGTGGCTGAACTGGTCTGGCTGCTGGCAGGCACGGTGTTTCCCCAGCCGTGTCCTGGCACAGAGGTGGCACTAGGTGGTGCCACCTCATTGCAGCTTGTCTCATGCAGCCCAAAATCTGGGAAAACCTGCCTTCAGGGCTGTTTAAGCTTTTTTTTTTTTTTTTTACTAGTGATGTTTATGGTACTTTTGGTGGTTTAGAAAGCCTGTGTGCTCACCTAGGAGCTGGAGTTATTCCAGTTGAAGCACCATGGGATGCATTCCATTTGAAGTACCTTGGGGTGGAAAACCACTTCTGGCTGGATACCAAGCGAGAAAATTTGGGATCTGGCATCTCAGCAACATGTTTTGGGAGCAGATGAGTTGCCTGGATCGGGATTTCGGTACCTTGGGGCAGCTCTGAAAGACCCTGATTGTGTGTTGGGTCGTGCTGCCTCGATCGAGCTCCTTGGCTGGAGCAGACTGGCTGGGAGACGCGTGTGTGCAGGCACATGTGTGTGCAGGCACATGTGTGTGCAGGCACATGTGTGTGCAGGCACATGTGTGTGCAGGCACATGTGTGTGCAGCTGAACTTGTGCTGTGTTTCCTTTGCCTCTCCCGGGCGCAGCTCAGCAGGGCCGTGCGGCAGGTGCGGCGCAGGCTGGCGTCCCGCAGGACCGTGTCCCCCGTGTCCCCCGTGTCCCCCGGCGCCCGGGGGCAGGAGGTGAGCAGGGCTGTCTGGGCTGAGGGCAGAGAAATCACCTTGCAAACTGCTCAAGGTTTGGCTCTAATTAGCAAATCCAAAATACAATTCAGGAAGTTTCTCCAGCGGGAATGGAATAAACTGTGCTTTCCTTAGGTGGGTAACCCATTTCAGAGAAGGCAGCAGGATAAAGTGTGTGATAACATCTCTGAGATGAACTCAAGAATGCAAAAAAGACTTTTAAAGGTTGAGATTGTGATCTGAGTATCTGGGAGGAATGTAATGACCAGCCCTCCCTTCAGGTGCCTTTATTTCTTCAAACCTCAACAACTCTTTCCATTGCATGAATCCCTTGGTTTGTGTGGGTGGCAAAGATCTGGAGGATTTTTCTCATCCAGGGCTGGCTTGTTTTAGAGAATGACTGGCATGCAGCTGTTTTCCTCAAAGCAGTGCACGGAAGGAGGTCAGTCCCACCTTTTGTTCTGCTGAATTTCATCCTGCTTCTGCTCCTTCAGTTCTCAAGAGCACCTTTGTGTTGTAGCTATTTTCCCAGTCTCTATGCCAAGACCTTTCTTAAACTTATGTACTTTGAGGAACATCAGGAGCAGTCCAGCCTGGTGTTTTATCTTATTGGCTCTGGAGCCACTTTCCTGCCCATCCTGTAAATCTTCATTCCCTTCTCTTTGTCAGGTTCACCAAAGGTGAAGTAGATCTTTGCTGATTATGTAGAAACTACCCTTTATAGAAGGGCTGGTCTGGCTCTTCCTCTTCTTTGTACTCTTGGATTTCTGATGAAGTCAGTCAGCTCTGCAAATAGGACTCAGAGAAACACAGGAATTATGGTCTCAAAAACCTCATTACCTGCTTCCAGCAGCAAACATCCTTCTTGTTTGAGCCATTAATATATTCAGTGAGATAATTTGATTCATGACCTCACATAAATAATAAAGCCACTGCCCAGGTGAGCCAGAGGGTTACAGGAGATCTGTGGGAGTCCTGGGCAAGTCATCCACAGCAGTGAGAAACACTGGGAGGGGTTTGGGACCATCCTCCCATCCCAGCCTCACTGCAGCTACAGTTAATCTACATAAGGAAGTTTAACAGCTTCCCTGATTTATTCTGGGAGGAATATATCGATTTATTGCATTGCTCTGTTTTATTACTCCATGATATATGAGGCAAAAAAAGCTCCCATGTTAATCTGAATCTCTCCCTGTATGAAGGTTTGACATGTTCCCTTCTCTTCAGGTGCAAAAGGCTGCCACACACATAACCATGGACTTAACACCCTTGGTGGTGCTGCCTCTGCTTTTGTGCTCCCTGGATTTCCTTGTGCTTTGTACTCCAGCCCATTTCTTCAGTTTGAACCCAAGGGGTTTTCACCCTGTACTTCTACAATGCAAGTGGGGTCAGTAGCTTCATCAAGATGCTTCTTTCTTCCCTCATCCAGGCTGATAATGAAATCAGAGAGCAGAGCCTGCCTAATTCTTACCCTATTTCTGTGCAGTGAACTCCTGAGACCAAATCTGGGCCATGTTTTTAATCAGTTTTGTGCCTCCCACATCAGACTTCCATCTAACAGGTTTTGCTTTACCCCAGTGTTGAATTAGGCCATGTCAAGAGCTCAGCTGAACCCCAGAGTCTTCTGCTGCTCTTTGCCTGAGGCCTCTTCCTTCTATTGTAGGAGACATTCAGCTTATCCTGGCCTGACTCCCTCTTGACAAATTTATGCTGGTTGCTGCTTATCTTGTTTTCTTGTGGCTTACAGACAGTTTGCAGGGTGATTTCCTCTTGTTTTCTTCAAAAGTCACAGTTAAACTCTTGAGGCTAAAATCTTCTATTTGGTATTTCCTTTTCCTCTCCTTTAAATAAAGCAAGACACTGCTTGTGCCCTCTTCTGATAATCTGGACCTCCATAGATTTCAGGGAGCTGTTTGCACCTTAGCTGCTGCTCCTGGCAGTGGCCCAGGGGAGGTCCATCTTCCTTAAAAACCTCAGCTTTAGGAATAACCTGACTTTCTCTTCCCAATAATAGTCCTAGCATTTTTCTCCCTGCTGCTGCTAACTCTAAGCAAGTCTTTGGCTGAAACGTTTTTTTTTTTTTCCCCTTCAGTCCTGTTTTCTTCTTTTTTCTTTTTTTTTTCTTTTCTGCCTGTAAAGTGTTGCATTCCCTGTGATCAATAATCCATGTTCCTAAAACTGTTGCTCTTCCTCTCCCCCCAAGATTTCTTTTCAGGTTGAAGGCACCAAGGAGTTAACTGGCTGCTTTCCCAAGCAGATACTGGGATGGTAATTGCCTGGAAATGACCTGGCCAGTGTTCCAGCTCATCAGGTTAACTGAGCCTTTGCCTTCAGGCTTTGGTGGACAGCTGTGGCTCTCCAGCATGGCAGCACCCAAATTCTTTTCCCCAGTGTCTCATTCCATCAAGTTGGTGGTGTTTTTCCACAGTGTCATGTCTTTCTACCTTCAGTGCTCCAGAGCAACCTTCCAAAGCAAAACCCTTCCCCTCTATTCCCTTATCCTTAACAAAGCAGCTATTCTGTCATGTTTCTGTCTTAATGGGGTTGATGGAGTAATTCCTATTGTGCCTATCAAATAATTCCATGTTCAGACTGACTCCAGGCTATTTTCTGTCCTTCCCTAACAGCAGCAGAGCCATATCAAGGAATTCTTGGTATCACCTGTTCTCTTACTGATCCATCCTTTCCCTCTGTCAGCAGTCCTGTGCTTCCCTTCCCGCCATGCTGAAGGAAAAAAAGAAACAAGGAAAAAAAAATTATCCTGGCTTCAAGTTTGCTTCTGGCATTTTGATTCTTTAGTTTGTAGGAAACAATCTGCTGCCTCTCACAATATTGTGGATTGCCACTGGGGAGCCTGCCCACTTCCCATCTGAAGGAGGGTACTCTGTACTCGGTGTCGCTCGGAGATTCCAGCTCCTTTGGAATCCTCCTGGATTTCACTGTGAAATAGTGCCTGGAGAGGTTTTTGCCTTGCCTTCCCTTCACCCCACGTCTGTCCCACTGCTTCTGCAGTTGGGGAGGGCACAGTCACAGTCACCCTGCTACATTCCTGTTTCCCAGCTCTGGTGGCCCATGGTGCTGCTGAACACATGGTGCTGCCAGATCACATCCAAGTGACAGCACACACAGCCTCCTGTGTGTTAAAGCTGCTCCAAGGGTGTTCAGCTTTCCCTTGGCACCAAAGCAGATTTCAATTCCATGTTTACACCCATGTCCTCCCTTCTCCAGAAACCAGACCCTTGCCTGGCAGCTGCAGTGCCCATGGAGGAGAGGGAGGAGCTGCTGCTGGCAGGACACCACGATCTGCCTGCTGAGCTGCTGGAGCAGGGCAAAGCCACACATGGCACTGGGCAGGATGATGACTTCTACACCAAAATTGAATTTGAAAAAGTAAGTATCTTGCAAAGTTGGTCTTAAGTGGTTCAGACCATTAGATTTATTTTGGAGTCTGGAAGAGGCTGCTCTTGGAGTAGAGCAGTTGCTCCCTCAGGCCTGCTTAACTCCTAAGCCTGCAGTCCTCAAAGCAGGCTCGGGAGCAGTGCTGGAGCTCAGTGAGGTTGGCAGTGCTGTTCCCTGCTTTCATGGCCTTGGATTCCTGCCTGCTTGTGATGCCTCTTGGCAGCAGCCCAGGCGAAAGCTGAAACCGAGGGCGTGCAGGCCCAGAGCCAGCTCAGACCACGCCGAGAGACCCGAGGGTGGAAGAGACCAAATCAGTCAGAAAACTCCTTGAAAAGGGGGAAGAAAAAAAAAAAAGCTTTGTATCAGGCAAAGGAGATGGCTGTGGCAATCCCAGTGCCTGGGGGTGGCAGGCCCTGCCCTAGGAGGGGTTGAGGAGGGCTTGATGTACTTATCCTCTTTTGTTTTCAGGCAGCTTTTTTTGAGCATCTGGGGGGTGGAAATGGTTCATCCTGATTACCTGGGGTGGTTGGCAAAGGCTTTATGGCTGTGGCAGTGTGTGTCCAACCTTGCCTGGAGATGAGTCCAGCTTGGAGCAGAAATACTGGCTGGGCAGATAGGGACACAGAGGATGTTTGTGCTGAGGTTTACACTGAGGTTTTGGGCAATGTTGGCTGGGGAATTCCCCTTACATTTAGTTAGTTTTTTCACACTTCAAGAAGTTCATAATAGAAGTTTGGGATGAGGAGATTTAAACTAAACCAGAACCCTCCTCCAAGGATATCTTTAGAGGTGTTTTGAGACAGCTTTGGTGCTCAGATTCCTATGTCAAGATGTGGCACATCTCTCCTGTTCATGGCCAGCCTGTACCCCAGATAAAGCCCATTTCCAAGATGGTTGAGGTCTGGAGGGATCACACAGAGGCCCTGCCTCTAGTGAAGAGCATTTTGCTGGGGGAAGATGAGAAAGAACTGTGGTGATGCTGCTGCTGCTCCCTTCCATTGTCTTTCAGGTTTGTGATGGGTCAGTGAAGGACTCGAGCCTGCCCGAAGCTCCTGGGAGGCCACACAGTGAATACCAACCTCTCCTCAAACTCTGGGCTGGTGTTGACCAGGAGGAAACCAGGAAGCAGGTCTTTCCAGGGCAACCAAGCCCTTGTGGTTTTATTTGAAAGGGATTGGGTGTTGGGAATGCTGCTGGCTCAAATAAGAAGCCTCAAAGGAGCTTTGATGTATGAAACCCCTACTGGGTTTAGTTTGTCAGCTTCGATGGTGTCTCAGGTCTTGGGCAAAGCTACCAGGTTATTTTTTAAAATCTATCGTGACTGAGTGCAACTGTTACCTACTCCTCCTACAAAATCTGGGATCTCAATAACATCAGAAGTTTGAAGGAGGAACAGGCTCTTTTCATTCTGCCTGGCAAAACTAAGGGGCAATTGCTGTAGTTGTAGGGAGCCCAAGAAGCTGCCAAAAAGGCTTTAAAAAAAAAGACAGAACAAAGCCAACTTTATCTTGTTTAAATACAAGGCTGGAATATAAAGGTTTCTCTGATTTTGGGAATAGCCTCAGGCCTAGCCTGCAGGCCAAGTGGATGACTTCACAGTGAGGGCTTACAGCCTGTGTCCTGGACAGTTTGGCTCATGCTAATCTGGGTGATAGAGAGTGATGATGTTTGTCTTGGATGCCTAAAGCCAATGACTTCTATTTTCCTGCTTCCTCTTGCCATGGAGAGGAACATTTCTCTCTCCTTTTGTCACCTTTCTTGCAGCTTGCATCGTAAAACTTTGAACAATTTGCATGTTTTTTGTTTTTTACAAGTGTTTTACAACCAGCTGATCCCAAATATGGTTGTGGTTTCTCACCAGTGTGACAACAGCTGGGGCTTCTCAGGCTGTTCCTCCTAACCCTGCTGTTCCCTTTCCCCTTGCTTTTAATCTCCTTGGCTCTGATCCATCCAAGATAACTGGTTTTGCAGCACTCTGCTCTGTCTGGGTTTTTTCCATCCGGTTTTCTTCACTGGCAGCCTGGTGATCTCTTTTCCTCCTCCTTTATCTCCAGCTTCTGGGCTCTCTCCTCCGAGTGAGGTGGACAAACTCAGCTGAGAGGTTTTGGCATTCATGAGGAAAAATCTACGCATTAAACTATTGGGGGTCATGGAGCTCAAACTATCTCTGTACCCCACAGCAGGAGGGCTTTTGATGTGAGCTTTAGCCAGGAGGTTTCCCTGCCCTTGCTGCATCAGTGGGATCAGCCAAAGCCCAGACACTAAACCCTCAGTATCCATATGGGAGTTCTTCCCTGCAGGGCCCCTGCGTTTGTCTCAGCCGTGGTTTTGCCACCTCTGTGGTTCTCCTGCATGTAGAGAATCCTGCTTGGTGTTGTCATTGATCTTCTGGAGGAGATGCAGGGTTTCAGTGCACTGCAGGGGAGCACCAGTGTCCAGGTGGATCCAAATTCAAGTGGGGTGAAGTTGGAATTGGCTCTTTTCCTCTCAGTGAAGTGAGAGTTTAGGAATTTGCCAGGTGGCAGAGCTTCCATCCCTAGGCAGCATCAGTGGAAGGATGCTGCTACAAAGCTCTCCAAAGCTTTGAGATGACTTGGTCTTTCCTACCTCGGTGCCATCTCTCCAGCTTCCCAATCCTGGGACATGTGCACTCAGATGTTTGAGGGTCTTTTGGGGAAAGAGCGAGGTTCCATTCTCCAGAAATCAAAGCTGAGCACTGCTATCACTGGATATTTATCCCAGGCATCCTTCCCAAATGTCCTTCTCTTCCTCTCCGAAGCGGCAGAGCGAGTTCCTGCGGTGCCGGCGCCTCTTCATGGCCCTGGAGCGGGAGCGAGTGAGGGAGCAGCAGCGGCAGCGAGAGAGGCAGCGCAGGGGTGCCCAGTGAGTCCCTGCAGGTGGTGGGGTCACCTCCTCTGTCAGGGTCCTTCAGAAGGTTGGAAAAGTCTTGTGAGTTTGTGTGGTGTAAACCAGGCACTGATCCCACTGTGATGGGATTCACACAGCAAACGCCCCAGCAGAGACCCTTGGGCCATGTTGGGTCCTTTAGCACTCCTTTATCTAGTTTTGAAGTCCCTGTGCAGCTTGTTTAGGAGTTGGGAGCCAAATCATGGGGCTGGGAGAGGTGCAACTTCCCAAACCATGACTCTGGGAACCTAAGCCTGTGTTTAGAAACTTTGGAGCTGTGTTTGGAACTTTGGGGTGAGGCCACATCCTTGTGCTAAGCTGTGACTATTCCTGGCATTTTTAGTATCAGACCCTTCACCCTCACAGCCATAAAAACTTATACAGTGTAATAAAATGATTTCCAGGTATTTGTTCCAGAGTTGAACACTTGGTATCTGTGTAAAAGTATCAGCTGTGGTGGAGTTTTCTCAGCTTCTCCCGTGAAGGGCTTCACTAAGGAGAAGCTCTGCAAATTCACAGCAAAGTAGGAAAGATCCTCTAATTTTTGCTTTTTTCCCCTGGCTTTCCTTTGAATGAACTGACCTAAATCTGACCATCCTGGCTCTTCTGTGATCAGGCTTTGGGGGAGTGGGACAGGCACCACAGGGCAGGATTTCATGGGCATTTTTTGGGAAAAACTGCCAGACTAAAACAGTGCTGCTTGAGCCACATCCTGACATTGCAATGGCACTTGGGAGCTTGGGAGAGCTTGTCCTCCCTGTGAATGCTGGCAAGGCCCCAGGGATTCCTAGTTAGTGTGATACCTTTTTATTATTATTTTTTCCCTTGGAGTGTGTGCAGAGAGGAGCTGGGTTTGTAATTATGGGGTGTAAAGCCCCGAGCTGGCCTTGGCCTCAGTTTCTGGAGCAGATTTATAGTGCTGTACTTAAGGTCCTACATTTAGTTTAAAAAACATTTCTCAGTTTATAACTCAACCAGAGAAGTTCAACTTCAGCACTTTCTTTCTGGTTGTAAAGATTTGACCCCCTACATAAGTAAGGTCCAAAATGTCTTGTCCTGGCTTCTTCCCAGCCTTGATTTTGGTTTTAATGCCCCCTGGCAAGGAGTGGCCTGGAACACATTGTTGCATTTAGGAATAAAATGTCAGGTGCTTTGGTGTAAAGTCTTTGTGCTTTGCAACTGCTGCTTGTCAGGGGAATGTGTGTTGTGTCTGGTGGGAATTACACAACCCAGGTCCCACTAAAGGGCTGGAGGGCTGTGTAGGTGCAAGGAAGACTGAGGAAATAGAGGAAAACTTGGTTAAAGATACATCTTAAAGCCTGTTTTGGAGTAAAGGTGGGATCCTTGGAATGTCTCTGCTGTACCCAGCCCTGTCACACTTCCCTGTCCTGGAAGGTGCTTACAGAAGGATCCAAGCTGCCCGAAACAATGGGAAGTGGGGAAGCTGGGAAGCCAAAATGTTGGTCCTTTCTGGGGGGGTGTTAAAGAGCCCAGCCTACATGCTTTGTTTAAGGACAGAAGTGCAGTTTTGGGGAAGTGTGGGTGGCAGGAGCACTTGTGGATGTGATGCAGGAAGGAGCTGGAAGAGGAAGTCCATGATGGTGAGAAAACAGGCAGGAAGAGTTTGAGGGCAGGAGAGCATTCACAGGCTAGTGTTGCCATATGGGGGGCAGAATGGAGGCTCAGGAAGCTTTTTCATGGGAAGCCATTCCATAGCCATGTTTAAAGCTAATATATTTGTTTATATTTATTTATGTTTAATGCAGTGATTAGTGCAGAATTACTTTTGCCTTTGAAAGCAGCAGCATCAGCCAGATTCCTGTGCCCTGACCTCACAGCCAGAGAGCAGCCAGGAATGGAGGCTGGCCTGGGGGAGCTCCTTCTCTAAGCATGTGTGTTCCTGCAGGATTAAGAGGCAGAAGGAGAATCAGCGCCGGGCAGAGGAGCAGAGGATGCGAGACATGGCTCAGCAGCAAGAGCCCTCCCCGGGAGAGGGAGCCTGGGAAGCCCTGGCCCAGCTCCAGCTGGAGGAGAGGAGAGTGAGGGACAGACAGCAGCGGGATAAGGAGCACATGAGGTACAGCCAGTCTGTTCCCCTCGTGCAGAGCCAGGTGTCACTGGCAGAGGTGAATGTTTGATCCCTTGCAGGTATGTTGAAGCTCTGAGAGCCCAGATGAGGGAGAAGGTCAAACTCTGTAACATCGACTTGCCCCCGTTGTGTTCCTGTGGGTCTGATTTCTGGGATTCCCACCCGGATACCTGTGCCAATAACTGCATCTTCTACAACAACCACAAAGGTAGGAGCTCCTGCTTTCAGAGAGGAGACATCTGGGCCTGATTATACAGGGAGAAATAAAACATGGTGTTTCCATGCTCCTGGACTGCTGTGCAGAGATG
The DNA here is from genome assembly GCA_013398275.1 of Promerops cafer. NCBI lineage: Eukaryota > Metazoa > Chordata > Aves > Passeriformes > Nectariniidae > Promerops > Promerops cafer. The sequence goes on along the minus strand of VZSE01001318.1, from coordinate 42,805 downwards.
CTCCTCCAAATATGCTCTCGAGAGGGCAAGTCAAGGGCTTTGCTGCTTGACCCAACCTCTGTCCCTTAGGGAGTGTAGCAGCATCCTCAGCAAGGCACCAGCCCCTACAATGTGTTAAAGAACACAGCTGTGACACAGCCACGTGTGGCTATGGACACCACCATGAGGAAAGTGCTGCAAAGCATCTCATTAGGGGCACAGAGCCCTCTGCACTTAAATGCTGAATCTTATGCTGGAAGGATGCACAAAGGTGTGGAAAGGGCCTGCCTTAGGTGATGGAGTGCTCTGACCTAGAGCACAGCTTGGGAAAATACCTGGCTGGGCAACTGAGAGTCACCTGGGAGGAAAAATAGAGACATTTGGGTTCATAAAATAATCTTTGGCTTGTGTACTGCTCTATGTTCAGGAGCATGCAGCGTGCAAATGAGTGTGTGGAAAACTGCAGGCACCCTAAACCCCAGTCGCTGTGTCTGTGCTCTGGTGCAAGGCTAGAGCCAAGCCCAGTTTCAGGCCATAGGTGCAGCTCCCGAGCCCTGACAGCGTTTCTGTGTCCCTGTCCTGCTCAGCCTACAGCCAGGCGCTGCACTCGGTGATCTCCTCCTGTGCCCATGCAGCCACGCGGCCTCTCCAGGGCTCGGCCGCTCTCTGTGCTCGTGCGGGGAAGCGTCTGTGACCGAGGCAGCTCCGTGTCCCAGCGATGGGTGTGAGCAGGGAGTGGGGCTGGGCCGGGTCCTGCCTGCCCCTCCACGCCAGCTGCCAGGACAGTGTCACCTTTGCTCTCCTGGTCTGTGCTGTGCCTCTCCCACTCTGCTCCAGGTGTGCAGCTGGCTGGGGCGACGGTCCAGGGGAAGGAGGCAATTGCTCTGTGGGGTTGGTTTATGGCAGGCACCTGCATTCCAGCATTTGGCTATTGACTACATATTCATCTTGACTAATCATTATGGTGGAATAAACTGTTTTCAAGGATTGTTTGTCTCACTTGAAGTGTGAAAGGAGGAGAAATTAGGTGCCAGCGGTCAGTATCTCTTAGGGGAGGATTTCTATTCCTTGCTTCCTTCTCTCCCTTTTCCTAGAGCTTCTGCCAGCCCCTGCCACTTGGATCACCCTCCAGAGCCAGGTATTTATTGTTGAAGACCTCTCTTCCAGTAACACCCACACAGCTTTGTACCTGACCCATGCTCCCATAGCCTCTACTTTGCTCCTGAAAGGAAGGAGCATTTTTCTAGTAAAAAAATCTGCAGGCCTTTGCAGGAGTGACTGGAGCAAGATGGGTTTTCCCAGAACTGCCTGTGGTGAGGTAACATGGTCCTGGGCAGAGGTTACTCCATGTCCTGTCATTAATATTTACTCCTTGCTGGCCGCCCTGTCCAGTATTAACCACGGCAGGAAGGATGGGTGGCCGAGCGTGCCGGATCATTTCCGTTCCCTGTTCCCATCCCATTGGGCACAAAACAAACCCACCCCTGGTCCAGAGGTGGCACAGAGGCAGAGACTGCTCCTCAGTTCCCCTGGAGAATCATTCACTGAGGGATCTGTGGTGGCTAATGCTGTTTATTAACAGCCATTTGCGTCAGGGGAAGGTGCTGGATCCCTAATTTACGGTGTTGGAGTGGGTTTGGAAAGGGCAGGATCTGCCCCGTGAGGGGGTGAGGAAGCAAAGGGCTAAAGCTGCAAATGGGTTTCTTGTAACTGATTTCCACTCTTGGGCAGCTGAGGACAAGCAGTTCCTTGCCAAGTCCCCAAGGAACTTGCTCAGGCCCTGGGGACCCCCTGTTCCTGCCTCTCTGGAGTGATCCCCAAAGGGGCTGTGGGCTGATACGGGGCTTAGTTAAAGGAATAAATAAAGCTGTTGCTGCTCCTCATCCTCAATCTGCTCCTAGTAGGATAAATGGGATACTTTGAAAGGGGGTGGGAGGAGAGGAGGACTCCCAAAATCCCTGGCAATAACCCTAAAGCATGTCTGGGGTAGCTCAGTCACTATCAGGGCAGTGAAGCCTGTTCGGGGGTTGCTGGGAATGGGAGTGAAGTTAAACCCAGTGTTTTTTGCTGGAACATAACAGCATCTGGGGAAGCTCACAGAGCCCTGGGGGGATATGCAAAGAGCTGGTCGGTCCCTTCGGGGCTCTGCCGCCTCCCACTGCCCAGCGCGGCTGTTCCCTCGCTCCAGGCGGATTGGAAGGGGATTTTTGTTTTCNGCCGCCGCCGCCGCCGCCGCCCGCCATGAGGGCAGCGCTCGCCCCCGGGGTTCGCCTGCTCCGCGCCCTCCCCCGGGACAGCCGGTGAGCGGGGTCGGGGAGCGGGGGGGACGGCACCGGGATCGGGATTGGACCTGGACATAGGGACCGGCACCGGGATCGGGATTGGAACTGGGATAGGAACTGACATCGGGCAAGGAGGATATCGACACCGGGATAGGGATGGTCGCTGGAACCGCGCTCGCTCTTTCGTGGACCGGCACTGGAATAGAGACTGGCCTTGGACCTAGGAGCCGACACCGGGATGGGGACCAGAACTGGCGCAGGGATCAGCCCTGGGTTAGGGAGGAGGGGGTGTCATTCCGCTGGGGACTGGAAGTGGAACCGGGATAGAGACTGGCCCTGGGCATAGGGACTGGCGCTGGGATGGAGACTGACCCCGGGCCAGCGGACCAGCACCAGCATGGGGCCAGCACTGGGACCAGCGCTGGACTGGAGACCGCTTGTCGGGGGACTGACACTGGGACAGGGATGAGACCTGTGATGGGGGCATGGATTAGGGGTCACTCCCCCAGGGCCCAGCATTGCCCCGAGGCACTGGACCCGCTGTGAGATGGGATCAGCTCACACCCACTGCAGCCCAGGGCTTTGGACTCGGCCTGGGGCGGGGGAGCCTCACCATGGGCAGCAGCACCCGCCGGCCTCCAGATGTCTCAGGCCCTCACACTCAAAATGCAGTGGGATGTGGCCAACACAGAGACCTTGCCTGCTGCCTTCTCTTTTGACGAGGTGATGGGACTGCTGCCCATTTAATTTCAATTAATATTTGGATTTTTTGGAAGCCCATTGCCAGACACTCCCCCTGCTTTTCCATCTGCTGGAATTTTCCCTGCCAGAACACGTAGGGTAAAAAAGAAAAAGCCTGACACCCAAGTGTCTGGCCCAGGGGGGCATTGCATATGCAGTTTATCTTCCCCTTCCCTACTGTGGCCTCTCTGCTCTGCTTGGATCAGCCCTTCAGTCACTAGCAGTGATTTTGGGTGCTTTATTAATTTTTTGGGATGGGAAGCAGCAGTTTCTCAGCCACACTGCAGCCTTGGAGCCAGCACCACAGCACAGGGAGCTGCCCTGGATTTGCAGGGCACCAGTCATTGCTGCAGCTCCAGGGAGAAGTGAAACTGCAAAGAAGAGCAGGATGGGCCAAAACCACCAAAAGAAAGGTTGTTTTTTTTCTGAACTTGGAGCAATCCCGTGACATATTTGTGTGCTGCAGCTGCCCCTGACCACTTGCATCCTCTGTGCTGCCATAAAACCCTTCCTGAAGGCAGGATAGCTCCTTCAGAGATATTCATCTTGCTCCAGAGAGTGCTAGATCCTCCTTGGGATTCTCCAGGCTTTATCTGTCAGCTTTGATGGGTGCAGCATCCCCATTTCCTGAGCCCAGACTCCCCCATTTCCCTGTGTTTAATCCAAGCAAAGAGGATGAAACGACTTTTTGGTGGAGGAAGGGGAGCTGGTATTGCCCCCTGCTTTTTTTTCCAGCTTAGCTTTGATTTACCCTGGGAGTGTTGATGAATCAGTGCAGTTTCCACTCGTGACACCAGGAAGGCACTTGCTCACCCTCTGTTTCGATGGGATGTAACTGCTTGAGGAGATGGAAACACTGCTTGATGCTCCCCACAAAACTCAGCTGGTCTTTTCAAGTCACATCCTGGGCTTTTTGGGGGGGTCTGCTCACCTCCTGACCAGCTCAGCTGAGCTGCTTCAGGTCACCAATGCAGTAGAAAAGTCCCACTGGATGCTGAGGCCACCCATCCCTGTCCCACAAACCCTGAGCTCTCCGCTTCCTCCCGCAGCTATCGGGGGCTGACTCTGGTGCTGACCTTCCTCTCCTACACCAGCTACCACCTCTCCCGAAAACCCATCAGCATCGTCAAGGTGAGCTCCAGCCTCACCACTGCTGTGGTCAGGGAACCTGGAGAGGGCACATGAGGAGGGGGGTGCTGACAGCACTTTGATTTCACCCCCTCTCTCTCTCCCTGCAGAGCCAGCTGCACCCCAACTGCTCGACCTTGGGCCCGAACCCCCGCAATGACTCCAACAGCACCACGTGGTGCAGCTGGGCCCCCTTTGGTAAGGGCGAGCCCCCCCAGGCACCCCAAAACCCACACCTGTGGCAGCCGAGCTGGGCTACCCTCATTCCCTAAAGCCAGGTTGTGGCCAGGGTTTGGCAGGGGGCCAGCTGCTCATTAGGCACCCGGAGGTAATTAAGTGATGAACGTCTGTCCCATGCCCCTGGGCCAAAGGGCAGCAGTGGGTGGTGAAATCCAGGACAGGACAGGACCAGGCCCCAGTGGAGATGGCACCCAGGCATGCCCCCAGAAGCCCCCATGGAGACCAGGCTTTTGGGAATGGGGGACAAGACCAAGCCAGCAGCCATGGGGAGGGGACACAAGATGGGGGCCAGGCTGAGGTAGCCCTAATATTTGTTTTCCAGATGGGGACAACTACAAGGAACTTTTTGGGGCGCTGGATAATGCCTTCCTGGTGGCCTACGCCATCGGGATGTTTATCAGGTACCCAGGGCCTTTCCCTCCACTCACCAGTTTGCACCAGTCTGGCAGAAGCTGGTTTCCATTGGGATGGGGTCATGCTGACAGGAAAGCAGCCAGGGATCCACTCGGGATTCGGGTACTGGCTCGCTGTGATAATGCCCATTGCTGGCATCACCCATTACAGCTTCTGTTGTGCTCTTCCCTCTCTCTGCAGTGGCATTTTTGGGGAGCGCCTCCCTCTGCGCTACTACCTGTCAGGGGGAATGGTGCTGAGCGGGCTCTTCACCGCCCTTTTCGGCCTCGGCTACTTCTGGGACATCCATGTCCTCTGGTACTTCATCGTTGTGCAGGTGTGTTGTGCTGGAGGGTGCCCAGGCTTTATCACCATGGCCTCATCCCAGTTTTTCAGTGGCCTTCAGGGGTTGAGGTGGCCCAGTTTCTGAGCAGGGCAGCACTGGCATTTCCCCTCCTGCCAAAACCTGGCTGTGGCGTGGGCGTCGAAACCGCCGGGTGTGCCCGTCACCGAGCAGTGCGGGCAGCTGGTTTGGCAACACCAGCCACTCCCAGTTTAGCCATGGGAGCGATGCAAGTGGCTCCAGGATTGCCCCAGCAGGGGAAAAACCAAACAAACCAAGTGTTTTCTTAACAGATTTGGAATAGGGGTGGCTCTTTTCCAACCCAGCTGCCCAAAAGGGTGCAGGGGCTCTGTGGCTGTGGTCGGTGATGCTCCCCATCTCTTGCCAGGTCTGCAATGGGCTGGTGCAGACGACTGGCTGGCCTGCTGTCGTGGCATGCGTTGGAAACTGGTTTGGCAAAGGAAAGTGAGTTCTTCTCCTACGTGTCCCATGCCAGTCCTGGTCCCTGTTGACCCTGGCAGCCACTCCAGTGGCACTGACCTGGCTGTGTCCCCACCAGGAGAGGTTTGATCATGGGCATCTGGAACTCGCACACCTCCGTTGGCAACATCTTAGGGTCGCTCATCGCTGGTGCCTGGGTTTCCTCTGCCTGGGGCCTCTCCTTTGTTGTGCCTGGAATCATCATCACCACCGTGGGCATCATCTGCTTCTTCTTCCTCGTGGAGTGTGAGTGTTGTGATCTGGGGCACAGCAGACAACCAGTGTAACGTATACAATTTTCCACATTGTCCGTCTCTAAGCATCTTTGGCAATCCCAAATACTTATTTCCAACCTGTGGCTAGCAGGAACGTGGATCTAACCAGCATGGGGATGCTCAGCATCATTGGGGTTGTCCAGGCAGGCTCATCCCCCATACCAGTCACTCCTCTGAGCCTGTCTTTCTAGGAAATAGCAGGGTTTTTACTGGAGAAGTGGGTACCCAGAGATGCAGCCTAGACCTGGGAGTTCCCAGCCCCTGTGAGATGCTGGAGGGACAGCAGGTGCAGTGGGGTTGGTCCAGGCTCTCCTCACAGGGTATCCTTTCTCCCTGCAGATCCTGAGGATGTTGACTGCAGTCCTCCTCTGCATCACGTGAGTCGCGCCGATTCCCTGTCCTGGGCTGGGGGTCGCTCAGGGCACAGTGAAACAACTGGGTCATCAGGTTGTAACGGCAGGAATTAGAGCAGTGTTCAGTTGTCACAGGGGATGGTTGGTGCTCTTCCACTGGGAGCATCCTCTGGGTCATGCCCTGGCAGCAGAGCCAATGTTTCAGCCTCCTCCAGCTGTGAGAGCCACATCTGCTGCTTTTGGCTTGATTTTAGATGGCCTCTGATGAGGATCCTGGAGGAGTGACCACCAGTGAGAAGGATCCTGAAGCAGTCACCTCCAACGAGGGCCCACTCAGCCTCTCAGGCCAGAGCAGTGTGGATCACTCCAACAGCCCCAAGGAGCCAGCTGAGGAGCCCGAAGCCATCAGCTTCCTCGGGGCACTTCGGATACCTGTGAGTGCTGGGACAGAGAAAATAGCAAAGCCAGAGCAGCCCAGAGCATCCACAGGGCAGAAAATGGGAAAAACCCACCATCCAGAGGAGGCTGGGGGAAGGAGGCTCCTCTGATGTCCCCTCCTCTCCTCCCAGGGTGTGGTGGAGTTCTCCCTGTGCCTGCTCTTTGCCAAGCTGGTGAGCTACACCTTCCTGTACTGGCTGCCCCTCTACATTGTCAACGTCGGTGAGTTCTGGGGACAGCGAGGCGGGAGTGAGCCTTGCAAGGGAAGCATCTCCTCACCCCTCTCCTCTCCCTCACAGCTCATTTCGGTGCCAAGGAAGCCGGGGACCTGTCGACCCTCTTTGATGTCGGGGGTATTTTAGGTTCGTCAACATACCGGGGTGGAGGGGGTGGGTCAGAGATGATTGAGGGACAATCCTGGCCTTGACCAGCCTTGGCTGGTCCCCCCCACAGGCAGCACCATCTCTTTCCCCTGAGAGATTTATTCAGTGTTCACAGCACTCAGCAGGCTGCAAACACCCCTCCATTTTATTTTGGCATCCATTTGTTTTGGTGACCATCACAGCCTCTTTCCTCAGGTCCCGCTTGCTCAGGCACTCCTTTTCCTACAGTTTGCAAGCATGGAAAAGACCAGAGCGGCATGGAAGTGCTGAGAAACCAACTGCAGGGAGGAATAGGAAGGGATAAATCAAAGCTCTTCACTCTGATATTATTATGTTTAACCTTGGGGGTATACTGGCCAGAAGATGGGGGATGAAAGAGCATCACGTTGGATTTCGGGCTGAGCCAGGGCAAAGCTCTGCCTTTGGGGTTTGTGACTGACACCTGTGACTCTTTCTTGCAGGGGGGATCCTCGCCGGCCTCGTCTCCGACTACACTGGCGGCAGAGCCACCACGTGCTGCGTGATGCTGGTCGTGGCTGCTCCCATGGTGAGCTGTCACGCGGGCTCAAAACCCCACCACGAGGGTTTCCTGTGCTCCAGCTCCTCTGAGTCACAGCTGCCTTCCCCTTCCCGAGCCCGGGATAAGCTGGTCACGCGCTCGGCTGAGACGAGAGCTGGGATTGATTCACGTGCCCAGATGTTCCCGGGAAGGATGGCCAGCCCTAGGGGCTGGGAAGGGATTGCAGAGACCTTGACAACTAAAAAAAGCCCTATAGGTTTTTCCATCCTGCCATAACTCTGCTCAAAGCCTTGGGGGTCCCACCGAGCCCGTCCAGCTTTTTTCTCTTTGATTTTCATCCCAAAAGCCCCCATGCCAATGGCCTCACGCTCCACTGGAACTTGGCCTGGACATCCTTCCCAGGCACCTGCACGGAGCTCATTTGGCTTTGCTTCCACAGCGTGGTTAATTAGCTGTGATCCAATCCTGGCTGGCTCCAGGATGGGAGCCTGTCCCACTGAAGGAGCTGGTGCAGGCTGGGAAGCAGAGGGGCTGCGTCACGTCCACGGCCCCGAGAGCACCCTTGGGGCAAATTATGTCTGGCTGCAGCTGTGGGAGGCAGCAGAGCCTCACTGGCCATAAATTGTGGCAGCACCTCTGTTTGCCAGCTGCCAGGTATTTCATCGTGCCAGTGGGATGCAGAGGTCAGGGGTGCACTCAGCCCCCCATCCCATCTGGTGCTTGGCATGAGCAGTGATTCAGGTCCCCACATTCTCCATCCCATTCCCAGGGTACTGCTGCAAGGAAAATACTGGGTAAAACAGCTGGAGTAGCCATAGCTGGTTCACCTTGTGTCTCTTTTCCAGCTGTTCCTGTATAACCATGTGGGTCAGAACGGCATTGGCACATCAGTAGGTAAGGAGCTCCGTGGTGCAGCTTGGTCCTGTCACTGAAGTGGTGATGGAAGACACTGTGGATTCACCTGCCTTTATTCCTCCTCTTGGGCCAGGCTCCCAGGCTGAATCTGGGGGAGGGTGGTGTTGGATGAGTGTTCAGTGCCTGCTGGGTGGGATCTTCATGGGAGAATGGAGATGCACAGGAGATGGATGCGTGGGGCAGCAATGTCTGCACACGGGCTGGGGATGGTGGATCCAGTGTCCTGCTGCTCCCTGCACCTAAAGATTTAATCTCTTCCCGGGTACCTCTGCAGCGATGCTGATCATCTGTGGTGCTCTGGTTAATGGGCCCTACGCGCTCATCACAACTGCGGTGTCGGCAGATTTGGTAAGAGGTGCACCTCAGCCCCCGCCACGCTGCCCTTGCACACCCAGAGGCTGTTCCCTCCTTCCCAGAGGAATGTTTTGCTGGGATTTTGCACTTTACCTTTGTTTTCCAATGCCTCTGAAGCCCAGTGAAGGGCAGAGCTGTCACACCTGGTGCTGCACTCCACACCCTCCCTTAAACAGGAATTTTTCCTGTTGCTTTTTCACCTTGGCCACATGACTGTGTTTCAGCTTTGCTGCATCTCCCTCTGAGCACAAGCAGAGTGGAAATATTTAGTGGCAGATCTCCTGGGAATTTCTGCCTGCTGTTGGCCATCCAGGTTTTGCCATGGTTTGGCTGCAGGCAGCATTTGAGTTTGGTCTTCAGTCTGTGGCTGGGTCTGACACATGGAAATTGCTTCCTGGGACATCAGCCTCAGTTTGGGATGTGCTGGCTGTGCACCCCAAAGCTGCTTTTGCTCCTTTTATTCCTCCATCCTTACAGGGCACCCATGAGTCTCTCAAAGGAAATGCCAAAGCCCTTTCCACTGTCACGGCCATCATCGACGGCACGGGATCCGTTGGTGTGTATGGCCGGGGGATGCTGTGTGTCCTGGTCCCCTCTCGTGTGTGAACAGGGGCTAACGTGGCTCGTGTGCCCCCCAGGTGCTGCGCTGGGGCCGCTGCTCGCGGGGCTCATCTCTCCCATGGGCTGGAATAATGTCTTTTACATGTTGATAGCAGCCGACGTCCTGGCTTGTCTGGTAGGTCTCTCCTTGGCAGGACTCCTTCCTCTACCCTGGGGTGTCACAGGCTCCCTTTTAGCTGCCTGCTCACTGGTGGAGGGCACAGGTGGTTCTCACAAGACATCCAGGCACAGGGCAAACTGCAAAGGCCTGTATTGACCCCAAACCTCTGCTTTCACCTGGCTTTTCCCAAGAACCTCCTCCTCACACAGGTGTGAGAAAAGAAGCTCACCTTTTAAAATTTTAAGGGTTTATTACAACAAAGGACTAAATAGGGGAAAAGTTCAGTGCTGGGAGCCTCCCTGCAGCCACGTGCTCAGCTACAAAATGGATGTTCTGCCTTTTATATCTTTAGCCCCTCCCCAGGTCTTGTCACTCGACTCTTCTTTCACTGCTCAGTGGTGGAGATCACTTTCTCACATCCTGATTGGAGATCTGGAGTTGCCAAAGTACCAAGCTGGCCCTCCCAAATGTCCCTGTTACTAAGAGCATCCCGTAATAACAATTTATGGGTGAGGGGCGATATAATTATCATCTACAAAACTTCTCTTAACATATACATAATATTTACCCCTTAATTGTGAGAGCCAACAATCACATTACTCATCTATAACACAGGTTTAGTGCGTATGACCTTTGCTAGGAAGAGCTGTAGAACTGATCTGGTGATGAAAATACTCCTGCCAAGGCTGGAGGCTGCAGTGCCCCACCAGCCTTGCAGCGATCCTCCGCCCTTCCTCTTGCAGCTCCTTGCTCGTGTGGTGGTCAAAGAGGCCCGTGGCTGGTGTGGCTACATGGCGAGGCAGAGAGGGTACGTAGCTACCACGCCGGGGCAGCCCCTGGTCCCACGGTGCCCAGACACGGTGTCGGTGCTGCTCCAGAAGGATGTTTGTTATCCCTTGCTGTCGCTGCTGCATCTTCGCCTGGGCAGCGCCAGGCTGTCTGCCCGCCGTCTCGCTCCTCTGGCCACAGAGACATTTCCACCTCGAGCCAAGGCAGCACCCGGGGGATTTTAGCCATCTGCACCTCAAAAAACACTTGGGGTGCTAAACACAGTGTACTTGTGTCTTTGTAGCTCTAGCGTGCAGCTAACAGAGTCAGTGATGGATGGGAAGTAGCTCGGTGTAAGTATCTTCACATGAGCCCTGAGGATTAAATGCAAACACAAGCCTGATCCATTCTGATTCTGAGTTTCACTTTGCAGGCTCAGCCTAGAAATAGCCAGTCCCCCAATCATTTAGGGCAGAGATCAAGATTTGGGAATCAAAAGATCAAATTGCAATGGCCAGGGAAGAGTGTGGGAGGGTGGGGGAGTGGGAGGAAGCGGGGAGAGGGAGATGTGGCTGGGCAGTGCATCCTGGTCTCTGGCTGATTTAGCAGATACTGGCCCAGATGCCCAATCGATTGGGATTGATTAATGCACTTGAAACAACTGAATTTATAGGCTTTGCCCACCTGTGCTACTGAGCTTGATTACACGCAGCCAGGGCTCGCTAATCAAATCTGTAGCCGAATCACTGCAGCGAGTGTATAAATAATCTCCAAATCAGCACTGGCCTGGCTTTGATTGCCACCAACATCCCCGTGTGACATCCAGAGGAAGGGGCCACAGCCGGCCCTGGCAGTGGGGCTGCCAGACCCCGACCCCCTGCGAACATTTCGTCCCTTATGTCTTGTGTTTGCAGGTGAAAGACCAATAGTCTGGGCCTTGTGCTGTGGTAAGTGCGGCCCAAATCTCCTCCTGCAGCTGCTGGTGGAGGGCTGCCAGGCTCTGCTCTCTTGTGCAGGGGCTGCTTAGGGTGATGACTGTCCTAGGGGTTGGCAGCACCCGTGTTTGCACCAAACACTGGCTGGTTTCTGCTGGGAGAAGCCGCTGGCTCAGTTTGTGGCGATACCGCAATGTCTTGAGGGCTTTGGGGAGTGTCTCTGGAGCAGCTTGCAGAGAAGAGGCACAAACGCTGTAGGATTTTTGGGGACATTTCAGCTTTGGTCGGAGACAAAACAGTGGCTGGATCTGCTCCTTGCGCCTGCTTCTCCTCCTCGTGGTGCGGCTGGGGCTGGGCTTTCCCGGCAGAGCTCTTTTCCCTTTCCATCTCGGGCAGCAGCGCAGTGTCCACCGTCCATGCCAGCACCTGCGGGACGATGCCCTCTGCCCTGAGCCGCTCGCTTCTCTCCCCGCAGGTTTCAGGAGTTCTGACGCGCCCCCTGCGAGCCGCCCCAAGCCCAGAGGGAGGAGAGAGGCTGGGGCACAGCGGGAGCGCGGCCGTCCCGGCAGCGCCGCAGCCCCGCCTCGGGCACGGCCCCAGCCCCGCGGGCTCGCTGCCACCTTCGGTTTGCTTCCAGCGGAGGCAGGGGCGAGGAGTAGTCAAAGGGCCCTGGCCAAACGAGCCCTGGGTCAATTCTTCACCATCGGCCGTTTTATTAATAAAAACGTGCAAAACCTCTGTGGCCACTCCATGCCATGTCCTGATGGGCTCGGCCAAGTCTGTGAATACCTGGGGGCAGTGATCACACCCCTCTTGCTTTCCTCCACCTGCAGTCTCTTGCTCATGACCCTGACCCGTCCAGATGCTTGGTATTCCAGGGTCTGGATCAGGAGGATGATGCCAAATCACTTTAGGCACTGCCTCGCCAACAAAGCTTACTCTGCACAGGGAACATCCCTGGGCTGAGCCCAAATTAAGTTGGGTTTACTACTTGACTCATCCCACTGCAAAAAAATACTAAACCCGATGTTTTTCCTGATGATTAATATTCCAAAATCATACCACTTAGCTCCAAAAGAAGAACGTGCATCAACCCCCACACCACGGGAACTGTTCACACACCCTGGCTGCTCTCGGTCTGGTGCGGGCAGCTGATGATGTTCCTTAGACGTTTCCTGATTAGGAGGGGCCCCAGGAGATGAAGGCGGTGCCGCTGGCTGCCAGCCCCGCAGGCTCCCCGGGCAGGGATGGGATGGCAGCAGCCCCCACGGTGTCAGCTGACTGAAGCCAGGGCCAGCTGTGCAGCCAGCTGTGCGCTCGGGGGGAGCCCGACTCTGATGTGCGCGGAGCTGGGGCGCGTGGAAGCCACGGGATGGGATTTCAGTGCCACGGGATGGGATTTCAGCCCCCTGGGATGTGATTGCATCCCCTCGCCACCCGGGGGTCACGCCTGGGCCGGGGGCTCTGTGTATGCCTGGGATAAATTGCAACTCTAATTGACTTCACCTCCTTGGATCTTGACCCGAGGAGAAAACATCTGGGCCTGATGTGATTTTATTAAGTGCTGATTTCATCAGCAAAGGGGAAAAAAAGAGTGGGGGGAAGAAAAGGAGGAAACTTGCTAGCCAGTTGGACCAGCTCCCTGTAAAGCTCTGAAGGTGATGGAGTGGCACAGGGGATCAAGCAGCTTGGAGAGGCAGCTGCAGGTTTGAGGTGGACAAACAGTGATGGCCTTCAATCCCCTCCACTCTGACTGGTGATGCTCAGTGGGAAAAAAAGCAGGGAAAATGATGGAGCAGGCAGAGAAAAACAAAATCCCCAATTGCCCTTTTTCCTAGGAAAACATCAATCCCTCTGGGCTAAACCCTGGTGGAGGCATGGGGAGAGGTGTCACCAGAGGGTGTGCCCTGAGCAGAGCAGAAGGGCCGACCCTGCAGGGTCACACGAGGCACACGAGGCCTCTGCAGGCACAGGGGCCTCGCTGCCAGCAGAGATCCTGAGCTGGGCTCTGCCAGTGCACGTGTGAGGGAGCGTTCACATTGCTCAGTGGCCATCCTCTAGGGGAGGGGGACCTCGAAATACATTTTCAAGCAAAAAATCCTGGAAGTCCTGACACACATGGGGGCTTATTGCAACAGCAAGTTGGTTTGGGGATTTTTTTCCCCCCCTTTCTTCCTCTTTTTTTTTTTTTTTTTTTTTTTGCCTTTCCCCCCTCCTGCTTGTTCTTTCAGCTGCTTACAATTTTTCCGGGACAAATTTAGGCCTGGGCCGTGTCCCACTTACGTTTGGAAAGTCTGAACAGCCTTGGCTCTGCTGCCAGGAGTGAGGAGAAAGGGCACACAGCCCATGGCAGTTTTAAACTTAAAATAAAAAGCGCCAAATGCCAAAGAAAACTCCAGATCTCACTGAGCTTTGGAATTCAAGGGTGAGCGGGAAGGCAGAGAGGGGATCCCCTGAGTTTGCCGCAGCCAAAAAAATGATTTAAATGGAGCTGAGCTCCTCTGGGAGGAGTCTGGAAGACAACTTGTCCCTCCTCTGCTGGATAAGGGGCTGCTGCTTTTCCTCTGCCATGAGCCCCTTTGGCACTGCGAGCCCTGAGGGCATGGGCACATTTCCACCTCTGTCCTGTGATGGGACCAATCCCACCTCAAACGGGCTCGTTAGGTTTGGTAACTGCAGCGCTTGGGTTTTTCTACAGGTGACCCCCCAGTCCCGCAGCACAGCGGTGCCATTCCCCAGGGGGCAGACTGGGAAGAGGCTGCACAGATTTTGGAGGAATGCCGCTGGTCTGCTGGGAAGGTGAGGAGGTGGCTGGGGCACGGTCTGTAATTACCTATGCGAGGAGCAGCTGGCAAAGGCTGAAGGGCTTTTTAATTAGCAGCCAAAGGCAAATCAGGATCCAGCAGCAGGGAAGCTGAAGTCAGCAAAGTCAAGGTGGAAATCTGAGGGCAGTTTTTCCAGTGAGGGTAATTAAGTGCCAGCAGAGAGCAGCGTGAGACATGAGGAATTGCCGTCATTCAAGGACCTTAAATCAAGGAGACGAGTTTCCTCTGCAGACACTCCTGCTCCTTCCATCTCTGCTCTGGCGCTGCTCCCTGCCCTCCTCAGGCAGGAGGGAGCAGCTGCCCCCAGGCTGCTGAGCCTGGCACTCCCTGGGCACCGGCATCCTGGTGCAGGGGCATCCCTGCTCATTTCTCTCCAGCCCGGCAGAGGATTTAGGGAGAAAAAAGGGCTGGTTTCCCCCTGACCTGAACGCAGCCAGCCTGCCCTCATCCTGGCACACATGGGATCTTTTAGCACAGCAGCTCTCTTGGGCTGAGATTCAGCCTCATTTTTGGCCTGCATGGGGCTTGCACCTCGGGGCACGGCAGATCTGGTTCTCTCACCCTGCCAGAGGAAGGCTGGATCAGTTTGGGCTGGAGTGGGGCTCCTTGGCTTTATCATCCTCCGAGGTCCCAAAATCCTCACCTACAACTGAGAGGTTGGGGTTTAAGACAAACCTGCCCTCCTGTGGCACATGAATTCCAAAATAAAGCATCAGGCTGCTAGATGGAGGCAGATGTGCTAGCAAGAGGTTATCCTGCAGGAGCTGGAGCTTTGGGGCTGGTTGGGAAGCAGCTCTGGCTCATACCAATTCCTTGACGTGGTCTTTCCTATTCCAAAAATAAACAGGAACCATTTGGAAAGCCCCTATGTGGGGAGGAGCAGAAATCCTCAGAATAAATAAATAAATACACAGAGAGCCTGGGCTGAGTTCATCCAGCTGGCTGTTCCCCACTGCCAAGGGCTGCGAAGGATGAGCATGAAGCTCAAAATGTCTCGGTGGGGGTGAGAGCACATGAGGCTCCTTCTCCAGTTAATGGGGTTTTTGGGAAAATGCTGAAATGACCTCCTTGAGCAGGACCTACTGTGTCTCTCTTGCAGCATGGCTTTCTGCTCCCCTCAAAATAACTGCTGCACTATGAGCCTTTCGACTCATTTTAGTCACAAACAGTTAAGGGCACAGAAGAAGCCCTTATTTGGGTTTAATTACAGCGCAAAATGGGGAGAAGTTTCACATTTCTGCTTTTAGGGTTGG
This sequence comes from Promerops cafer, assembly GCA_013398275.1. NCBI lineage: Eukaryota > Metazoa > Chordata > Aves > Passeriformes > Nectariniidae > Promerops > Promerops cafer. The sequence goes on along the minus strand of VZSE01001318.1, from coordinate 27,479 downwards.
GTTTTTAGTGGCCCAGCTGCTTTTGCTGTGGTTTCCCTCCCGTTTGCTGGTGAAGTGCTGCCGTGGCCTCGCTGAGGCTCCCCAAACCATCCCACAAACACGGGGATAACGACACGGCAGGAGCAGAGCTGGAGCTGCCAGACAAACTCCGTGTTCATAAATGTTATTAAGACGATGAATTAAATATGAATTTTGTTTCAGGCGTAATATCAAAATCACCAAGAGACCCCAATGTGCTTGTGTTGCATAAATGCTCAGCATTTCCTCAACAAGCTCGTTCAGCTCCCTTAGACACGGGCATCAGGACAGGAAGGGATTGAGCGTGGCTGCAGTTTGGAAAGTGGAGATGCCTCTTCTCTGCTTTTTCTGGGACTGTTCTTACATTTTTTAGCTGACTGAGTCAGTGCTCTGGGGTGCTGGGGCATTTTCTGCCGGGGAAGCATCACCTCCACGCCCACTGGCTCTGCCTTATCAATCTTTCATGTCCTGAAAGCCCTGCTTGGTGACTGACAGCTGTCAGGACAGGGCTGGAAAAAGCCAGTCAGTTCTATAATTTACTGTTGTCAGTGCAAAATGAAAAAAAAAAGAAATCTCTAAAATGGGGAAAAAAAAATATCGGAGTTTCTGCCCTCAGGTTTTTGGCTGCATTGACCCTGACCACTGCTCTGGGCTGTCTCACTGGCTTTGACCTCACTGCAATACTCACTGCCTGCTCAGCCATGGAAGGCTGAGCAGCTCCATCCCTGTGGGGCTGGAGAACATGAGCCATGACAGAGCCCACCTCACCCCGTGACCTGGGCACCTGTGGGAACCTCTCCCCAGTGCAGCAGGGAGGGTAAAGGCTTCTTCCCTGCTACAAAACAGTCACGGGATGCTCCAGGCCACCAAAAAGGCTTTTCTCCTGCAATTTAAAAGCCTTTTGAGATGTCATGCAAGAAAAGAAACTGCTGCCACTGAGGGCAGAGAGCTCGTGCCACTGCTGCCCCCAGGTTCATCTCAGCACAGGCTGATGGCTTGGCTCTGCTTCAGCAGGACTGTCCCCCTGGCTTCCCCCCAAAACAGGGACAAAAATGGGATTGAACCCCATTGCTGCTCCTGCAAAACATGGAGTGTTTCTCCCCCAAGAGGGGAAAAGAGGGACAGGGAAGGTGTTGGAGTTGACCAGCAGCTTCAGCAGGATCTGTGCTAGAACTGAGCAATGGCCTGAAGTTCTAGGGTAGCAGCAACTGTGAGCCTTTGGCAGCACCCAGGTGACACTCAGGGCAGGGAGCACTCAGGTATCAGCAAGGGGCTTCTCCATGGCTGGCAGGACTGCTCAGCACAAGGCAGGTCAGACACAGCTTTTCTTTCACTCCTGGGGAGGGCAGCTTTCCATTTGCTGTTCTGGCATCACTTTGCATGTTATTCACTCCCCACTCCCCTGATTTCCAGCCCAAGGGACCATCCCAAACAATCCACAGCCACACACTGTTTGGGTTTTTTTCCTCAAATCCCCACGTCTGCCCCAGAAAAAGGCAGTTCTCATGGGCACTGTCACCACAGTGTGGCCAAATGTGACATCCCTGTGGAATAAATAAAGGCTGAGTCAGGGATTTCTCAGAGAGTTTTATTAAACCAGGGTGAAAAAGGAGCAGTAACAAACCATCTCTTGTGGGTAACAGTAACAAACCATCTCGGTTCAGTCCAAGGCACTGAATCAGGAGCAGCACCAAGTGCCTGGATCTCAGCTCTCCTGTAAATGAGAGCAGGGTTCAGAGGTTCACACACCTTTGCAGATGCAGAGGCTTGAACCCCCTGGGGAGGAAGGGGTTTGTGCTCAGACCAAACTTTGCTTTTTAAGATGAAGCAAAGACTTCACTTGCTTTGCTGGCTCTTTCTGAGCTCAGAAAGAACATCATGGTTGCCTCCAGAAGAGTCACTTGGTGTCTCTTTCTGGTTTATTCCCATGAGATCAGGATCTCCTCTTTGCAGAGACTGCTGTCTCTAGCTGCTGTGGAGGGGCTTGGCATACACAGGCTCCATGAGGTGGTAAATCAGGAACAGGAACAGGCACCCGAGGAAGACCAGGCTCATCACAGCCAGGAGGACGAAGCGGCCAATGAGGAAGGTGTCCACAATCTGCAGGGAAGAGAAACACAAAGATCCCAGCACCTCACAGCCCCAGTCTGCTCCAGGAGCCTGGAGGGAGCACACCATGTCCTGGAAAAAACAAAACCTCTGGGGCTCCCCCGGATTTCTCTCCTTGCTTTTCATCCATGGCCTGGGCGCTCTCCGGGATGCACAGTCTGTGACAAATGAGAACAAGAATCCCTGCAAAAAGCTACTGGGAATGTTAATGTGCAGCAGCACAGTACTGAGCACAGGGAAGAGACAGAGTCAAGCCCTGAAGCAGTTCTCCCCAGTCACAAACCTCCCTTTCAGAAGGGAGATAGTGAGAAAAGAAAAAAATAACAATTAAAAAAAAAGCTATGGTAGCTAGGCAAGACAAAGAGAAGCCCACGGTGAGGAGGCTGTTTATGAACTCCCCTCTCTGCTCCCCAGACCCCCCAGAGCTCTGCTCAGCCCCAGCTCAGCTTTATCCATCGCATTAGCTCAGCCCTGGTGCTCCTGCAGAGAGTCTCTGGTGAGCCAAGTGCTGGCTCCTTCTGCACGTTTCACTTTTTAATTAGCCAATTAGCAGAGTTTTGGTGCAGAAAGCCCAGGTCATGTATTATTGATAGGCAGGGCAGGTCCAGTCCAATTGAAGATCCGTAAAAAAATAAGCTTTCCAATTCCATTTGCCTCCCAGGCAACAAACACGCACTGGGCTGCCCTTCATCTCCCTCCCAACCTTCACAGGAGCAGGTCAGATGTGACACAGAGAGAAGAAAAGAACATTACAAGTATCTTTTAGCAGGGATTTACACAGAACAAGAACCAGAAGAGCAAGAATTAACATGCATTAATAATTGAGCAGAGGAAACGGCACCTGAAAGGCCACAAAAACTTTGTGTATTCAAAGACCAAAGAGCTCTGGGAGAGCTCAGGGGGGCAGCTCACAGAGCCTGATCCAAAACCAGGGGGAGATCCCTGTGCCTGACAACGCAGACGGCTTCCTGCTCAAGCACGGCAAGAGCCGACAGGAGAGCTGAAGAGCTGATACTGGGCTTTAATCAAAACGGAGCTGAGGGCAAAGTGAAAGGCTGCAGAATCGGAAGGAAACCGATAAGGAAAGGGAACGGCAGAGAGGGAGCAGAGGCTGCTGGAGCTGGGAGGGACCAAAGCGGGAGTGCAATCCCCGCACAGAGCCCCTGGGGACGGGGGCAGGGGAGCCAAACCTCTCGGGTCAGGTGCGCCGGTGTGTAAATGGCCCGATCAGCCATTAGTTAGAGAAATTAAAAGTTATCGGCTCCACGAGCGGCACAGCCTGTGCCAGCGGGAGACTGCCGGAGAAGGAGCCGCGGGAGACCAAAAGGGCAGCACGGGGCAATCTCCCGGGCACCGGGGATGGTACCGGGACCACCTCCGAGGTAAAAGCCCGCTCGCGGCCCATGCCCGGGGTAAAGAACCATTCCCAGCGCTTCAGGATGGCCGCTGGGCCCCCCCGGGCTCAGAGACCCATCTAGGGCCATTCCCAGGGAACAGGCCCATCCCCGGGCTTCAGGGCAGGAGCCGGGGCCTCGCGTTGCTCTGCGGGGCCATCCCGGGGCCTCGGGGCACAGCCGGGGCACCGCCGGGGCACCGCCGCTCCCGCCCC
>VZSE01001318.1:11474-23614 GCA_013398275.1 Promerops cafer | reverse complement strand
CACCCCCGGCCCCACGCCCAGCGCGCCCGCCATGCCGCCCCGCGCCGCCGCTTCTGCCTAGCAACCGTGCGGCCCCGGCCAATCAGCGCTGCCCGCAGCGCGGCCCGCGCTGTCTATTGGCTATGGGGCGGAGGGCGGGGGCGCGGCCGCCGCTTTCCCTGCCCCGCCTGGCCCTCGCTCGGCGCTTCCCATTGGCCGAGGGTGGAGGGGTGGGCGGGGCTTTCGCGCGCCGCCGGAGTAGGGGCTGCGCCGGGGGGGCCGAGGGCCCGATCGCGATCCCGGCCCCGATCCCGGCCCCGATCCCCATCCCGGTCCCGGCCCTCATCCCGGCCCCCATCCCGGCCCCAGTCCTGTTGAATCCCGGCCCTCCTGGCCTCGTGGGATCCCCGGGGTCCCGCTGCACTCATCCCGGCCCCCATCCCGGCCCCAGTCCTGTTGAATCCCGGCCCTCCTGGCCTCGTGGGATCCCCGGGGTCCGCTGCCGCCNGTCCCGGCCCTCATCCCGGCCCCCATCCCGGCCCCAGTCCTGTTGAATCCCGGCCCTCCTGGCCTCGTGGGATCCCCGGGGTCCCGCTGCAGCAGCTCCCATCCCGCGGCCTTGGACCCCGTCCCGGAGCTCGCAGCTGCTCCCGGTGGAACGGGAATTTCCCTCCGCGCCCCTCCTGATGCAGACGGGTCGGGGCTTCGTTACCAAGCGCTGGCCGGCGCCACCCAGCTCCTGCCCACCTCGCTTCAGGGAGCCCCTCTGAGCACGCTTTCACCCCTAAAAATTGAGCTGTCCACGCCCTCAATTACATTTAGGGCCAAAATCAGATTTCATTAATACAGTAATGCTGACACGGGGACTACAGCCGGGTTTTGGAACAGCCATGCTGGCGATCTGGGGCGGCCGAGCCAAAATAGGGAGGTTTGTCAATGCTATAAGCATCTTTTAATATCAAGACAAAAGGAATTTCCATTTAAAATAAATATTTCAGCCTATTTATAAATCCTGTCTCTTCACCATCACATCTTGCCCATCAGACCCATGCCAGTGTGGTTTGATGAGTGACTTTATCATCGAATCTCAGAATTACATAATGGTTTGGGTTGGAAAGGACTTTAAAGATGATCTTGTTCCAACCTCAGGCACTCTGGGCTCACCCACCAGTTAACCCGAAAAACCTTAAACATTGATATTTTCTGTCTCAGCTGCTTGAAGTCTGCAATACTTTGGCTGCATAAAATGTCACCTGAGTGGGCGTTTTCTGTCGCTCCTTTCCAGGGGAGGAATAAACCAGCAGTTAATTATTCTGCGCAGCACCGACCTGCCTTTCCCCACGATGAAACCAGAGTCGCCAGCATGACACCAAATGCTCCAGCAAGCAGAACACAAACTCTCTGAGACACCTGCCTTTACTTGGCATAGAGCAGCAACCGGCTGCCAACACATTAAAAACGTATGTTTGATAGCAAACTCCTTCCTGCTCCGCTCCGTGCCGTTAATCCCACCAGGCAGGGATTTTTTCCCCTCTGCAATCCCCGCCTGCTCGATGTCCATCTCTGCCATTCTTTTCCCACTCCTTCTCTTCTCTTGTTCCCTGTTCTTCCTGCTCCTGCTGGCGACGAGAAATTAAACATTTGCTCCTGTTGTTTGGGAATCTCCCTTTGCTTTTCTCTGCTTCCCCATTTCTTTGCATTTTTTGGAACACGGTAGTTTCTAAAACCCCGAATTTCTTCTTCATAACCCTGTTTTCAGCTGGAGCTTTCTCCTTCTGCCATTCCTTCTGCATCCTTTGGCTTTTTGTCTAGAAGTGATTTTATTCATCAGCCAATAAGGCTTTTCCTTGGCTCATTTTTCTCTTGTACCTCTTATCCACAGCTTTTCCAACAGCCTCGTTAACCTCTTCCCATATTGATTGAGTTTTTATTTCTCATCTCCGTGTCTTGGTGCTGCCTGGTAGTTTCTTGATGCCAGCAACAACAACGTTAAGCCAGTTCAAGAGATTGAAGCAGAGATCTTGAATCATCCAGCTGGTGGACCACACCACATCCCAGATATTTGGTCAGAAGTTGAAGAATAAATGCAATATACAGCCCAGCAAGCACATCCAATGGCCAGCTCTGAGCCATGCTGCTTGGTGGTTTTAACCCCACCATTGCAGTAGGGCTGATGGTAACTCAAGCACAAGATCTGGAGTTGAAATGAGTTGAAATGGTCCCAGCAGCCCAACACCCTCCAAAATACTTACATATTTATCCCTTTAATATTAAATGTATTGAATATTTAATAATATATAACATATATCACATATAATAGATTAATAATATTTATTTGCATGGCCCACATGGTATCACAGCAAGGCTGCAGGTTTCTCTGAGCACAATGAAGGCAAATCCACAGGAAAGGGAAACTTGGAAAACCAACCCCACTGGTGTGATATTTCCAAGCACAACCTTCACCAGAAATTTCTTCAACCCATCTGCAACAAAGCTCATAATCCTAAACCCATCTCTCTTCTGCATCTCAGCCTCCTCCCAGCATCAGAAGTGCCTTGCTGGGGATTTGCCTTGCAGACTGCTCCATCAGTGGAATGCAAAGATCTGATTTTATTACCAAACCATCATTTATTGCTGGCCTAAAATAACTTTTCCTTGCAGCTTTTACCTGCTGGGATTTGGTCCCATTTATTGCTTGTGTCAAAGTTGCATTGCACCTGGAATAAAGAAGTAACAGGAAGTGGGAGAAAGGCAATGCTGGGTATAAAAGGTGAATTAAAAACCACGTGAGTGCAGCAAATATTGAGGATTTTTGTGTTGTTTGCATGACCCTGGGAGAAGCTTCATATTTGTGGTGTTTTTTTCCAGGATAGCTGTTGATGTAGGGACGTTTGCTGGTGTCACACATTCAGGTTTCTCCAAGACTTTTGGTTTGCACCGTGTGGCATTTGCACCCAAACCCTTGTGCTGGGGACAGGACACCTCAAAGTGATGACAAATGATGTGGTGATGATTAATTCCAGCTCCAGTGTGTTTGATATCCATAATATAGGCATCATAAAGCCTTCCCTGGCAAGGCTCTCAAGCAATAATCTGCTTTAAATAAGGAGAAGTGGTCATACAGATGCTGTTGGATGCTCGTGGCCCAGAAAACCCAATTCAAAGGATTTATTTGGACACAAATAATTCAGTGTTCTCCAGTGGATGGGCACTGCTGTCCTGCCAAAGAAAAGGAATGGTTTGAAGGATGTGTCATCACTGTGGATAGTTTTTTCCAAGGAAGAGATCAGAGAATTGTGGCATTTCTTGGCAAAAGCGTGACAAAGATCCTGAGGCTGGCATTGGAAGAAATGGGCTTGGCAGAGAGACACAATTAGTGCTGAGGCTAATTAAACACTTGGCACAGGAGGATGGAGAGGTCACCTTCCTTCAAGGCCTGCAAGATGGGATCACATGGATCAAAGCTCTTTTGTGAGAGGAGCAGCCCCGGGGAACAGGGCGGGTTTGGGTCAAGATGGCCTCTTTTGGGTTAAAACCTGCAAATCCACCATGCCCAGCTTATCCTGGTGGCCAAAATAACCGACGTGGCCTTGTACCAAATGATAATAAGTGATCAAACTCTTGGTGGCAAGGTTGGAAGCGCTGAGGGAACTGATTTAAAACTGCTCGCGCAGTCGCGAGACTTCCAGTTTTACGGCTGGAGCTCCCCGACGCTCCAATATTAGAATTAAAAAGAAACAGGCGTTGATGCAAGAAAGAAAATATTCTGCTCCTGATTTAAGGACTAGCGAATTGCTAAATATTTTTATTAGTGGCAAATTTGCAGCTTGCTGGAACTAATTTCACGCCCGGTAGATATGGAGCTTAAGCTGGGAATGGCGTTAAATTACTCTCTTGTGAGGGTGTTTAAGCCTCGTGATGGGGATCTGTTGGATGGTGGGGACCTGTCTGGGGACCCCTTTTTTGGGGGGATTCCTCGTGGGTTGGGAGTCTGGAGATGGTGGTTGGGGAAAAGAGTGTCAGTACACACATATTTCATCCTTGGTGTGACAGGAACCGCCAGTGCCCCGCATTTGCATAAATTTGCTTATGGGGTTTTGCTGCAAACCAGCGTGGTCATGAGGCCCCAAGATCCTTCAGCCTGGAAAGATGATATTTATGTTTTTGGGATATTTTTGGCATATTTTGGAGATTATTCATTATATCCAGCATTCAGTTGATTTTATTAATTTTAAAATTTATTTAATAAATTATAAAAATGTACTGAATTGATGTTGAAAAAAAAACTAGTAATTTATTTTAATTGATTTTTTAATTTAGAATATTCCAGGTTTAGTTGATTTAAGAGATGGGTAAATGTTGGAATTGCTGTATTCCTGAGTGCCACTTGCCCTGTGGACTAAGTTTTTCCATGTTTTCTTTGTTGGCCAGATGTTTTACAGCTTGCCAATGGTTTTCCAGCCCTAATCCCTCCCTCCTCCTCCTCCAAAGTCTCTGAGTGCACCAGGAACCACCCAGCTTCATGCTGGGGAAAATCCCATCCCGTTTCAGCTTGCCCAGATACAAACTGGGACAGGTGCAGGTGTGGGGTCAGAGGATGTGGAGCTTGAGAAAGCAAAGTGAAGGCATCAGGAGGATCCAATTACTTCTCTAAAAATACTGCTAGGAGGGTGGCAGTGGTAAACAAGAGCTATTTAAATCCCTCAGTCCACTTTCTGTGATGGGAAAAATGAGGTTAAATTGTTCTTCCCAACTTACCTGGAGGACACGCATGGCTGAGAAGCACTGAGTTGTCCTTTTCCAATGAGACATCCCCCCAAAAAAGAAAGTTAAAATAATAGGAGAGGGTTAGTAATGTCTCCAGTGGGGATAGAGCTCTCTGGCACAGGAACCCACTTCAGATTATCTTTTTCTAGCTGATGGCGGAAATCAATTTTAATCATCCTGACAGGAAATGAGGATGTAAGACTTCAAACAGAATAAATCCTGCAACGTTAAAAAAAAAAAAAAAAATGGAATATGAAGTCACCTTTCAAATGGGGAAAAAAAAAAAAAAAGAAATCCCATCCCAGCAAGTGGAAATGCCTCTAAAAGGCCCTGGTTGTGGGGAGGAGAGAAAACATTTCCCACTGTGGGACAAGACTGACCTCAATCCAGAAGCACTTGGAGAAGGTGGATGGAGGAAGAGAGGGCGTCTCTGTCATCACACCCCATGGTCCCTCTCATGGTTCACATCACTCCCAAGTGGGAGGAAGTTGGTAATTATTTGGGTTTGGTGACTTGTTATAGTAAATGCAACTTTAGTTCAGTCCAGTAAATTTATAGGTTGGTGCAAATAAGGTTTTTGATTCTTGGTTCTCCACAGTTCAACTGCTGTAATTTCCCTAAAAACCCTACAAAAAGAAAGTTCCTGTAGTTGTCCCCTGGGGATATTTTAATGTCATCATGCCCACATGGGATGACATGTCCCCATGGAGTCAACATGGGTTGATATTGTGGCAAAATCTGTTCCAACCAAGGAGAGGAAGGAGGAGAGAAACTACCTGAGAGACTGAAATTTGGCTGTAGAGACCTCCATGAGTGCTGCAAGGGATGGAGAAGAGGCAAAGCTAAAGGAGGTAAAGAATCCATGGAAAATGAGTATAAGAAGATCGAGGAGGAAATGAAAGACAAGAACAGGCTCTGGGGAGATGGTAACAATTAAAATTTGCTTTTCTAATGGCATTCCCAAAGGCTCTAAAGCCCACAGTCAAATGTTTTTCCAAGAAACTTCCATTTCCCACACATTTCCCCAAGAAATGCTATTTCCCACCAATCTTACCTTTAAAGAGTATCTGTATGGGTCCTCCTTGCATCATCACTTTGGAATTCTTGCGCCTTTACTCCTCTTCCTTCCCACCCAAGAGCTTTCAGGTGAGAAACCAAGGAGCCATTGATAATGAAACCCACAACTTTTCATTTTAAGTGGCTCATCATCATTAGTTCTTTTGGTATTCTTCACAGTGGCATTAATCACTGGCCACTCATGAGGCTTTAATGTGCCCATAATAATCATCCGTCGTAATTCCACTGCAATTGAGCAGTCAATAATGTCTCAAAACTGGAAAGAGTTGAGCAATGGACACGTCGGCCCATGGTGGGATGCTGGGTGACTGAAAGCAGCCAACGATTGCTGAAATGGCCCAAATTTATTGCTGAGACCCCCAGGACTTTCAGGCAGGTGGTTTTTTTGGCAGTCAAGCCTGTTTGCAGTTTTCATTCGGGTTTTATTCTCGGCTCCTTGCAACACCTTTGTTCTTGCCCTTTTTCATTTGACACGTATCGATTTTTTCCCCGCTGTTTCCTGGGCTGCAGCTTGGAAATTATGCGAGTTTTTTGTTGTTGGGTTTTTTTAAAAATTTAATTTCCTTCCCTATTTGTGTGTGACGGTAGGGAAATGAGTCGTGATGGGACCTGACTGGGCCTAGATCTGCTAGGTCGAAGCAGTTAACTTCAAAAGTGGCAGAGTTACCCTTAAGTTCACCTCTCCCTGACTCCTGAGCACATGGGATGTGATTTTTTTACCTCCAGATTAAATTTTAGATTTTCACACACCTCAGGGTTGTTGAGAAAAAGGGAATTTTTGTGTGTGTGACCTTCACGGTGTTCAATCAACTCATGGCTTCATCTGACCACCTGTGGACAACTGAAGGATGGAGACCACCCTCTTCCCAGGGGCTTCCCCAGGCTCCACCAACCTCTCAGTTGTTTCTCCTCATTTAAAACCTAATTTTTTAATTGCTGGTGGATGGCAAAAAAAAAAAAAAAAAAGAAAAGAAAAAAGGAGATGAATCCTTCCTGCTGCATTATGACTTTGTGGTCCTTCCAAAACCCCACCCCAGTTGCCCTGTGTTTTGCAAGGGCACCATTTTATTTCAGCCCTGGGGTTTTGGTCTCAGATCTCAGAAGTTTTCCATCCCAAAGGATGCATAAAACTTATTTTGCTTTCCTCCGCCTGCGGAGAAGATATTATGCAGTGCTTTGGTTTTCTCAGGTCCACTGGCAACTCCCTGAGACAGCTCTGGCAGCCAAGGGTATGAATCACTGAGATGGCATTTAAGATCCTTCAGGTAACCTGTACAAGAAAAAAAATTAAAAGACGGCTAATCAAGTGGCTTTGAGGGCTGTAAAAAAGCAGAATTCAATCCCTGCGAACTTTCCAAGATGTAATTTCAGAAGACATCAAAGATGACATGAACCTAAGAAAGTAAAACTACTCAAAATTCAAAGTTTATAGTCCATCTGTCTCTTTGCTTCAGGGAGCTGGTATTAAATTTATTGCTAAATAAAACAAATAAGCCTAGGAAAAGTCAGCGTCGAAATCTGCATACTCGTAAGAGAATTAGCAGAGCTCTCTTGTTATGATGGCTGCTTCTCAATTTGCATCTTTAAAGAGTTGTGACCATCTCTCTGCTTCTCCCTTCAGCAGCTCCTGGGAAGCCAGGCTGGTGCTGGCATAGCTCGGTGAGGAGGTGCTGCAGGTGGAGGGTGAACTCCCCTCGTGGGCTGAACCCGAGAGAGGACGGGGAACGAGCGCCAAAGCCCAGCCAAGGTGAAGAAACATCTCAGCTGGAGTCAAAATTTTAAAAGGGCAGGATCAGCATCTCCACGTTGCGTTTGCTGACTGTCAGGTACTGCAGATTTCCAAGGGAAACATAAATTGGAGGGGGGCTCAACCTATTGACCAAGCCTGGTTTTGTTTTTGCAGTATTTGCACAAGGTGTAGTTTTAAAATTCTTTATAATTTTTGCTTCCCCCCATGGGTATCTGTCCAGCCCATCTCTATCTCAATCAGCTGATATTGCCTCTGGAAAATAGACTCCAAAGCTTGTCCAAGTGCTGGAGGTAAGTCACTTTAAACATCCAGAGCCTTCTTTTTTTTTTTTTTTTTAAATTTATCCTTGGAAATGCTTGGGAAAGGATCAGGCAGTCAGATGCTTTCAGTAACTTTGCACAGCAGAGCCCGAAGGAGCAGCAAAAACCAGCCGAGGACTTATTATGCCTTGAAATTAAACATTTAAGAGGAGTAAGTTGGCAGCAGGGATTTTCTAATCAAAATATATATAACCTGCCATTTACCCACCACTTGCCCTCTGGAAGGACCCCAAAATGCTTTCCTGGCTCAACAAGCCATCATCAGCCCCCACTCAGCCAGTGTGGGGAGGGGAGAAATCCCATTTTTTTTGGTGTTTTCTCACTCAATCCCAGCTGCTTGGTGGATTTTTCCCCATCAATGGGAAAAAATCCTTTGTTTTGGCTTTAGCTTTCTTTATTATCAATCCATCAATCTCTCAAAAGAAATAAACTTAATCTAATTTAATCTTGCATAGGAAAACCTCTGGGAATATAGAGCCATCCTGGCATTGATCATGTATTCTTAATATATCCTCCTTGTCCCTATGGATTATTGATAAACCCCTTAATTATACTCTCCCATGTATTTATCTATTAGTTCTTGTGAAATTACATGCTCATTTGTGTGTCTGAGATTGTTTAAAATGCACGGTGGCTTCAAAAATAACATTGTAAATCTTCTGGAGTTGACTCTCTTATTACTCCCAGGAAAATCATGTGCACAGGTAAAAAGAGGAGTTGTCCTGTGAGTGAAGTACCAAAAATGGAGGGAAAATCAAGTTATGTAGATATCTTCCATGAGCTAAACAGTTAAAATTTGGGGAATCCTTTAATTTCATCCCCCATTTGGCACAAGCATTGTTGGGTTTGGACAGACAGCTGTCTGTGTGCATGGTCCCTACGTTGCTTTTAAGGCTGCTTTGGTTGATGCTGAATTTTCTTACTGCTTAGAGGGTTTGGAAAGGTGTAGGAAAATATTCCTGTCCTTAAATACATCCTAAAAATGCAGCACAAGTTTTAATGAGTGATTTGCTTTGCACATCATCGCCAGACCCAAGTGTGGTGCCCGAGCCAGAGGGATGAAGGGCTGCTGGGTACCTCTGGGGCAGTTTGGAGAAACACCCTGCCTGAAACAAGCCCTAAATTGTCTTTAGGGGTTCCTTTGTAGCATCTTTGTAGCATCCCAGGAGTTAAACCCGAGGGGTTGGACACCCCCCCTGTAATTTGGAAGGGACATTGTACCCCTCCAACCTGCTGCAGTGCTTAAGCCAGGCTCAGCCTCAAGGAAATGTCCCAAAACTCTGTCTTGTTTTTAACATCCCTCGTTGAATAATTTACTCAGTTTTGCTCTTATGCATCTTGCAGAGAATCCCATCACAGTTTTTCTTAGAGAAATCTGACACGAGCAATAATACAATCTTGGAAAGAAAATTGAATTATTTATGGAGGAGCGGTGAAATGATGGAGACTAAACCTCTATATTTTATGTAATTTGTTTTCTCCTGAAGCCCGTTATGTAAAAATGTAAATATTGCTGGTTATGTATGTCGCTGCTCTTGCCAAATGTTTAATATTTTATCAAACCTGCTCTGAGTACTCGTCTCTTTTGGAAAGGACCCGTCCATGTCCTCTGGAATAAGTGCCAGTGAGTTTGTGGCAATTATATATTTACAACACTGACTTCAACACGTGCAAAAAAATCTCCCTGAGGTGCCCATGCTCCAGTCTGGGGCATAGAAATGGCACGACCCCCAGAATTAGGGGGAGTTTTAAGTGGAGGGGGTTTAATTTCAGAGAGGTTTTCCAGCAATCTGGATTGGGGTAGGGATGGAAAAAGGTGTCTGAAGGAGAGTTTCCTGGGTTTGGGGCTTGGACATCCCTTCCAGCTGCAGTCCAGGGTAGGAAGAAGTGACTTGGTACCCAAACTCTTCCCAGTAGGGATGCAGCCAGGCACCCCTGCTCCTGGAGATCTGGAGGCTCGGGGTTTGTGGGATGAGACCAAAATAAATCACTCAGTAATGACCTCTTGCAGCAGAAATATGCTCTTTTTTTTTCTGGGGAAAAGAACTACGAGATCGAGTGCGAGAGAATTTTAATTTATCACCAAAAAAATTCCAACAAGCTCCCACGGCTGGGTGATGAAGTGGCCAATCCAAATGGGAAAATGTATTTTTTTAACCAGGCGTGATAATTGATGATAATTAACCTCTGGAAAAAAACTCTCCAGGGAAGAAGCAACTTTTGCCTTTGTGAAGGAAAAATCTGGGCCTGGATACTTTCCCTGGAGTTTGAAAGTGAGATTCCAAAAGCAGTGGAGGAATTGCTTTGGTGATTGGCAGCAAATTGGGGAAGATAAATGAGGGATGCCCCAGGAGTGAATGTGGGATATTCCAGGATCAAATGTGGGATGCTTGAGGAGTGAACTTGGGATGCTTGAAGAACAAATGTGAGGAGCTTGTTGCTGCTGGCTCCAGAAGAAATATCCCTGCACCACGAGAACCCTAAAATTTTGAGCTCTTGGATATTTTTGGCAATGATGTAGCTTAAAATATGCCCCACATGTGCCTGCTCTTTTCCATCCCTGTTTTCCAAGATGAGATGTGAGAAAGATGAGATGCCAAGTGTGGATGATCCAGTGGTCCTTTGATATCACGGTGATGGCTTTTCCATCTGCCTCCCCTTCTCCCTTCCTTTCCAATTCTCCAGCTTCTGCAAAACCCAAAATATTTTCTGTCTGGCATCCCCAGCTGGTTGAAACAACCGGCGACAGCTTTATGGCTCCTCATCTTTGCTTGCTTCTGTGGAATAGTAATAAGGGAGGGGAAGAACGTCCCGCTGGCTGATTTACAAGGCAAGAAATTCCTATAAATCATTCCAACATCTCCGAAGGACTGGAGGGATGCTCTGAGTTCCTGCTGGTTTTCTCAGTGATGCAATGCAGTGATTTTTTTTTATTTTTTTTATTTATTTTTTTTTTGGAGGGAGGTGGGTGAGATTCATTCCAACTACCCACTGCATCTCTCTGTTATTTTATTGATGGGTTCCAAGCAGGAGCCACCTATTTTCCCTTGATCTTCATTGGCCAACCCAAAGGACATCAGTGTGTGTTAGAGCCTGCTCCCAAGTAGGAAGTACAAACAGTGGAGCAAATATTTTCTGGATGGACTTATTTTCGGGATAAACTAGAAGGAGGGATTTAGGAATGCTGATTTTTCAAGAGGCCATTTGTTCTGGAAAACGGAAGAGAAAAATTAAAGTGTTTTGGGTTCCTGGCCTTAAATTTAAATTGTTTGCCCACCTCTCCCATGGCATCCCTGACCCCATGGCCATCCCTTACACACCATTTAGTGCCCCTGGCTTGTACCTCCCTCTGTAACTCTTTGGGGCCAGTTTCAACCTGTTCCTTAACCTATTCCAAAGGAATTCTGGGGCTCTTTTGAGTGACTCCGTTCCCCACCCAATGTCTTTAGGAAATGGGCAGAAATTCAGCGCTTCTCGATAAATCCGTTCTGGATGGCATTTTTCATTAGGGAAGGGGATGGAAAATTGGGAGAAAAAAACCTGTGGATAGAACGATCCAGAAAAAAAATCTGTCCCTGTGGCTTTTGCAATAAAATGTGGGAAAATTTGGCTGAAGGACCCAGTGCTCCCAATGAATGTGATTCCAGGCAAACCTCATCTTCAGGTCTTTGGGAGGGAGAAGGGCAGCTGATGTCTCATGAGGACCAAAATTGGGTAGGGGGAGCTCAGTCAGAAGCCCCCCCCCACCCCCCTCAAATTAACAATAATTAAGATACTTCCAAAATAAAAGTGTTTTGCCTGGGGGATAATACCACAGGAAGGGTTTGGGGTGGGATTTCAGTGGGTACCCTAAATTTCAAGGTTGTGCTGGGGGGTGGACGGGTTTGGTAACCCCCTTGGGGGGCGTGGTGGAGGGGGGACTCCGGGAGAGTCCTGGGTTGGAGTCAGGGGAGCCCAAGGCCACCGAGGCTGGCTCTGAATCTGTCTGGGATGGCAAAAGCATCCGGGGGGCGAGGGGCGCGCGGAAATACGGAGGGGAGCAGACGCTGCTGGAGGGGCACTGAGTGCTGGGGGGTAATTTGGGTGCGGGGCAGTATATTTGGGAAATGAATCGGGGGACGGATGCTGCGGAGGACGCAGATGTGGTGCGGGGAATCTGCTTGAGGGCAGCAGGGGCAGAGGTGGCCGGGGAGGGTCCGGGGCTGTCCTGGGGGCAGCCGGGGTCCGGACGGGGGCGGCTCCGTTTG
>VZSE01001318.1:0-11048 GCA_013398275.1 Promerops cafer | reverse complement strand
TCAGACCCCCCCAGGGTCGCAGCCCCCCCTAACAAGTTGCGGAACCCCCGGAGGGTCGCGGGGCTTCCCGGGGGCCGTACCCCGCGGCTGGCCGCAGCCTCCTCCCGCCTGCCGTGCTCTTAGGGGGGTTGCGACCCCCGGCCGGCTGCAGACCCCCCCAGCCGGTTCCAGACGCCCCCTCCCCTCCCCTTGCAGTGCCCCCCCGGGTCGCAGCCCCCCGGGCTCGCTGCGGGGACCGCGGGCTGGCCGCGGAGCCCCGAGCGCTCGGGATGCTCCCGCGGGGGCTGCTCCGGCCTCTCTCCGTGCCCTCCCTGGGGGCTGCAGCCCCCCCCGACCACTTGCGATCCCCCCTGGCTGCTTGCAGCCCTCTCCCAGGGATGCCAGCCCCCCTCAGCTGGCCACGGCTCCCCCGAGGAGGGGTCGCAGCCCCCCCCAGCTGGTGACGACCCCCGGGGAGGGCTGGAGCCCCCCAGCTCGTGGCATTTGGTGGCCGGGAAGTTGCCCCCCGTGCAGCCTGGGTGGGGGGCTGCAGCGGGTGGTGGTGGGGAGCGCTTTATCTGCAGCATCCCAGCTTTGCAAAGCGCCCAGTGAGCTCGGGGTGCCCCCCCAGTACCCCCAGGGCACCCACTGGGGGCGGGGGGACGGCAATGCCACCTCGCAGGGCCTCATGCGGGCTCGCCGCCAGTGCCCGAGCGTGGCCCTCGCAGGAATGCCGCATCCCGCCGCCTCTCCCGGGACAAACCCTCCGTGCCCCCCCGTATCCCCCGTGTGCCACCTTCCCCTGGCACACCTCGTGTCCCCCGGGGCACCCCCTTCCCTCTGGAACACTCCACGGGACCCCTCGGCAGCTCCCCCGCATCCCACAGGGTTGGATGAATACTCCAGAAATCCCTTTTAGTGACTCTGCACCAATGCAGCGAGGGCTTCTTCTTAATAATAATAATAATAATAATAATAATAATAATAATAATTTGAAATTTATCCTTGAATTTTTTGTTGCATTTCCGTCTGCGGGAGGGTGGCTCCGCCGGTGGCATTGTGCAACTCGGGAAGTTTTGCCGAGGATTTGGGGTGTCCCTCCACAGTCCTCGCCAGGTGTCCAAGCTCAACTTGGGCTCCGGCTCTTTGTTTGGGCTCTTCCCGGTTTTTCTCGCTCCCAAGGATCTTCTTTCCCACTATCTCGCCGCCCACCGGGTAACGGGAAACCCTAAACCCGGCAGGATATTTTCAAACTCCCAGCCGGGGAGATTAGATTGAGGAAGGGGGGGGATGGATTATTTTTGGCTGGGATGCGGGACAGCTGTCTGCCGGGGAGAAGCAGAAAATAGGAGAGGAAATGGCTTGATTGGGCTTTTTTCAACTTATTTTGCCTTTAAATCCTGAAAGGTTTTGGGGTTGGAAAAGCAGTGTGTGGCTCAGTGGACCTGGCTTTGATGAAACTTTTGGATATCATGCCTCCAAAAGCACTGACTCGGTGTGGCTGGCATCATCCCCTTGTGGAAAAGTGGGTGCCCCCTGAAAAAAAACCACCCCAAAACCTTTGGGGTCCGATGTTTTGGGGGCTCTTCCCAGCCTCATGTGGACGGGGAGAGGGGTTTGGGTGGATCAGTTGGGTTTTGGGAGATTTGGGTGAAAAAATAGCACCTTGTTTTGGGTTTAAGCTATATGGAGCAGGCGGTTGATGGGATCAGGATTCCCCCTTATTTTTTTTCCCCTCCTCCCTCCTATTTTATTTAACTCCCTGCACTGAGATTCCTTCGTTAGGAGCAAAAGTTAATTGCTTGAGGCTAATTACAGGAGAGGTTAATAGGGGAGCTGGCGGTGTCAGGAAGAGGAGATGCCATGTTCCTTAGCATCCCAAAATTGGGATTTTTAAGGCACTTTGCAGCCCTTGTCCCCCAAAGTTAGCCCATAAACCCCTTCATTTTAACCTGAGATCTTTATATTATTAGATATTTATTTATAAATGACATTAAACACTCCCTGATATCGTGGGGCAAGGGAAAAAACAGAGAGAAAAGTGATGCTGAGCTTCCCCACTGAGCTTGCAGGAACATATTCCATTTTCCCCCCATCGTTTTTGGGAGGGGGAAATAAAGGAAATCTCATTTTTAATGGAAATCTCCCTTTCTTTAAGGAAATTGCCTTTTTTTAAAAGTTACGCCTTTTGTAAGGGAAACCTTTTTTTTTAGGGAATAGTATTTTTTTTTAAAGGAAGTCACCTTTTTTTAAGGAAATCTCATCTTTTTTCCTAAGCTTTTTTTTTTATTTATTTTTTTTTTATTTTTTTAAATTTTTTTTTTAAGGAAATCTCCTCTTTTGGATTAAATGCATGAAGTTGTATCGGGAGAAGAGTGTCTTACCCCTCTGGCACATCAGGAGTAACTATTTTTCCAACTCAAGGATAAAACAAGACCCTCATGGGGCAGCTTTGGATTTTGGGTGATTTTTGGCTTTTCCAGTCAACTTCTGAATGACTTCTTGTTTTTTTTTCCAAGCTGATGGACAGCATCTATAAATCTCTGAGCGATAACAGGGTTTTTTTGTCCTCCCACAAAACTTAAATATTGGCTTGGTCCTGCTGGGAAGAGCATCCTTCACCCATCCCTCCTCATCCTCAGGGATGCAGGGGCTGGACTGCACCTCTGGGTACCATCCACATCCTGGTTGGGTTTGTGTGATGGATTCTTGGGATATTTCCTGAAGACATGGAGAAAATTACCCTGGGATGCTGGGACACCCCAGTTTGGCACAATTTATTTTCCTGGGAGCTGCTGAGGCTTGAAGGAGTCAGTGAAATGAGTCAGGGTGATGGGATGGGGCAGCTGAGAGTCGATGGGAGGGATGCGAGGAGCAACAGGCCACACTTCCTAAAGTCTGGAGGAAACTTTTGCCACAATTAGGGATAAATTAAAGGAGATGTGGTGTCTCTAATCCTGGTGGGAAAGCCAGATTGAGCATCAGGATCATCTTTATTTTAGGCCATGGGTGCATGGATGCATCCTGTCCCCAGTTAGTCCCCATCCTGACTTCACTCCAGCATGTGGAACCTGCTTTTTTGGGGTGTTAGTGGGATAATTTACTGGATCCAGACAATTCCCAGTTGCATTTAATATCCCATGCACTGTCGAATAACTTGATTCCCAAATAATTTTCACCACCACCAAAGAGGGTGTTAACAAATGCCCTCTAATTAGCCCAAAAATAAATTAATTCCCAGCATCATTAGTCAGATCATTAAGATGCCAGCTCCAAATAATAATCCGGAAGGATGGGAATTAATCCTCAATTAAATTTAAACTCGGGTTTATCTCTGCCTCCAGCCTTGAAAGGACTGAGGGGGTGCTCCAGGTGGTCCCCATGGGCAAACCCTGATGGGATGGGATGGGATGGAGCCGTGGTCCCAGTGGGATGAGGTTGCCTTTGCCCAGCTGTGATTTGCAGCTGTATAAATAAGATGGGAATTTGGCCTCAGCACTTCCCGACTGCTTGATTCTGTCCTGTTTTTTTGGCTTTTCCTCTTCCAAGGAGGAACACAAACCCTGGGTGCTCCCAGCTCTGGTTAAATAGTTGAGTTGCAAAAGACCTTCAAGACCACCGAGTCCAGCTGTGAAATCCACCACTTAACCATTCCCAAAGCACCATGTCTACAATTTTTAGGAATTGTTATTTACTTATGACTTATTTTTATTTTAATTTCTTTTTAATTTCATGTTATTTATTATTATTATTATTATTTTTGTTTTTATTTTAGATTATCTGGTTCAGTTTTGTTTTTATTTTTGTTTTTTTATCTTAATTTTTTAAAAAAATATTTATTTTATTTTTTCTGCTCTATCACTACTTGATTTTTTTTTTAACTTGACTTTCATTTTCCAGGCCATGCTTCCCCCACCTTTCAGCATCCTGTGCCACCTGTCCCATCCCTCCCATACAAAGTATAATCCCAAATATCCAGGTAGCCTCACCAAAAGGCCATAAACCCTCAGGTTTAGGTATGCAGCACTGCTGATGCTCCCCAAAAATCCAGATTATTTTGGTGCAGGTGGAGGAGAGAGTAAAACCCAACTTGTGTCGAGGGGAAAAAAATTCCCCACGAATGTTCAATCCGGAGCTTTTGGCTTTAACAAGGTGTTACAAAAACTATGAAAAATGTTATTACTGAACCCACAGTTTTTGGCCAGGTTTTCCCTTCCCTGGCTGTGGCGGCTGCCTGGATCCCTGCCAGAAATCTCAGAAAGCCAATTAAAAATAATCCCAATTTTGGACCAGCCATGGGAAGTTTCTATTTTATTTCTTCCCCCATTTCATGTTTTTTTTGAAGATGTGTTTGGGAGTGGGGTTTTGAGTGGGAAAATCAGCCTGGAAGGGAGCAGGAGCAGCCTCAGCCTGCACAGGACCTGGGAGCTCCTTCAGGCTTGGCTTAGAGCTTGAACCCCTTGGAATTTTTTCTGTCTCAGGAAAAGCTGATTTTGTTTTCCTTTTTCCTCCCATTTCCTCCCCCTTTCCCCAAATTTTCCTCCTTTCCCTGCTTCCTCCCCCCCACTTTTCTCCCTTTTCCCCCCTTTTCCACCTTTTTCCTTTATTTTTTTTTACTATTTTCCTTTGTCTTCTTTTTCCTTGTCTTTTCTTTTTCCCCCTTTCTTTTCCCTCTTTCCGTATTTCCTTTTTTGTTTCTTCCTTTATTTTCTTTCCTTTTTTCCTTTTTAAATATTTTCCTTTTTCTGTTTTATTTTTTCCTTGATTTTCCTTCTTTTCCTTTTTAAAATTTTTTCTGTTCCCTTTTATTTTCTTTCTTTTTTTTTCTTCTTTTTTTTTCCTTTCATTTTTTTCCTTTTTTTTTTTTTCCCCCTTTTCCCCTCTGTCTTTTTCACTCCTATTTTTTCCCTTTTCTGCCCTTTTCAATTTTCTTTTCTGGCTTTTCCTCTTTCCCTTTTTCTTCTTCTTTTTTTTTTTAACTTCTCTTTTTTTCCTTTGCTATTTTGCCATTTTCCCCTCTTTGTTCCCCCTTTTTGCCCATCTTTTTTGGCAGCCCAGCCCTGCCCAAGCAGCAAACCCAACATTCCCCAGCCCACACTCTCTGATGTCCCCCCCAATGCCACACGCTCTGCCCCCAGCCCAGCAGCGAGGCAAAACTTGGCCAAATAATGGAAAAAAAATTCCAATATTGAATTGTAGCACTTTCCCTTCCCATTACCAGATCAGCAGTGTGTTATTCCCAGGTTTTTTTGGTGCAGACAGGACCAGCCTCTCCCAGCTCCATCACTCCCAGGTACATCGAGGGCACTTTATGGCTTTATAAAGCCCTTCAAATGTTTTTTTTTTAAACACTACTTGAAGCTTCCAAGGCAAGTTTGAGAATAGCAATTACCAGCTCCCGGATCCCTGGGCGAATTCCCACGGTGCTGGTGGATGTAAACCACTTTAGACATTTTTAATGCTCCTGAGCAATAAATTTAAAAGGGAATTTATTGTTCCAAGCTGCTAATTTCTCCATCCCAATGCTGCTGCCTGTTGCCAGTGCTGATGCTGAGCTGGGAGCCTGGATGGAGATTTTGATGCTATCCCAGAAAAAAAAAAAGTCTTTTGCCTGCTTGATTTTTCTCCTTTTCCCCCTTATTTTCTATTTTTACCCTATTTCCACCATCTTCCTGCTGCCTCTTTCCAAAGGTGAGTGAGGCTGATGAACTGAGCCCTCTCCAGCTCTTGTATTTTATTATCCCATTCATCAGCTCATAATAAATAATTATAAATAATTATGGTGGGTGGAGGTCTCCCCTCCAGACCATCCTGCATCCTGTGCTCTCCATCCCACCTCTTGCATCCTGCATCCCCTCCCTGACCCTGCTCACCCAATTGAGATAGAATTATTCAAAAAACCCCCCAAAATCTGGATTCTGAGGAGATGAACTTTGCTGGAGGAGTTAAAAAAAAAGGAAATAAATTCTTATTATTTTTTATCTCAATCCCAAGAAAATCCTATTTATACAGAATGCCTGCAAAGGTCTTTTAGTGCATTTATGTGCAGAAATTGGTTTCTTTATATCTTGGTGCCAGATCCAACATCTCATAACTCTGGCAATTAATTAATTGCTCTAAAACAAAAAAAAAAAAAGTGGGGCACTTTGTCAGTGGGATGGTGAAGAACAAACTTAACTATCATAAAAAATGAACAATAAAAAAAGAAAGTAATACATACTCAATAACCAAAAAGTAAATTGTAAATAATTAAAGATAATAATATGAATTAAATACTAAATGGTGTCAAAGGGTTATTTTCCTGTAAGGTGATGCTGGTTTGATTTTTAGATTTAGGTTTTTTAGATCCTTATCCAACTCCAGGGATGCTGGTGCCAGTTTTAGGAATGCCTGGGCAATTTTCATAGTTGCAGTTGAAGTGATGCTCCTGCAGTTTTAGGAACGATGGTGCAACTTTAGGGATGCTGCTGCAATTTTTGGGATGCTCATCTACCTTTAGTGATGCTGATCTAATTTTAGAGATGCTGGTGCAATTTTGGGGGTGCAGGTGCAATTTTAGGGGTGCAGGCAAAAATTGCTGCTGCAATTTTAGGGATGCTGGTGTGAGTTTAGTGATGCTGGTCCAGCTTTAGGGGTCCTGATGCAGTTTTAGGGGTGCTTACCCATTTTTAGTGTTGCTCATCTGATTTTAGCAATGCTGCTACAATTTTGTGGGTGCTTATCCAAATTTGAGGCTGCTTGTGCAGTTCTGGGGACTCTGATGCATTTTTACCAACATTTGTCCATTTCTAGTGATGCTTCTCCAGGTCCTGCCTGTGACTCCCCCAGACCAGGAACCCCCATGGGCATATTCCCCATTCCCACTATTTTCCCCCATACAAACCTGACCCCCCCCAATCCCACTGTCTCAACCATCACTTTTTATCAAGTTGCTTTTCACTCTTTTTGAGCATTTCAGTGGTTTCTCCTCATACCAGGAGCCACCTCTTGCTGTTGGGGAGCTTTTCCTTCTTTTCAACGTGACCTTTGCCATCTTAATCCCACCCTGCACCGTGCTAAATCATTCCTCCTTGCCTAAACAACCTCCAAAAGGTTTTTTTTTTCCTCTTCCTTCCCTTTTAAATTTAACACCCCGAACAGTGGAGCTGAAGGTCCTGGTGAGAATATTTATGCTAAAACCACTAAATAAAGCGATTTAGTAGCATCTTTAATAGCTGAGTACCTGGCAAGTGGCCAAGGTTATCTCAAGGTAGAGACATCAGGGGGGTTATTTTCCCTACAACCATTTATACAGGGATTTGCCTCAACAGGGGAAAAGCCAGAGAAATTCCCAGTGCTGTTATCCCTGCAGGAATTACAGGCAGCGTTTTCACCCTGAGTTAATTGTGCTTGGAGAGGGGCTCGGCTAAGCTGGGAAGGGCTCAAGGGTTGGGAAGTGGCTAAATTGGCATTCCAGCCTCTGGTTTGGGTGCCCCGGGTGTAACTCTGGGAGGTGCTGGGGTGAGACCCCCATAGCGAGGTTGCCATCACCCAGCTGCTGCAGCCCAGCCCGTGCATCCCACACCCCACTCCTGCCCCGGGGGGCTGCTCCCCCGTCCCGTGGCATCGCTGCTGTGGGGTGGGGGCACCCCATGCCCGCTGCAGCACCCCTGAGCCCAGCAGGCAGAATCCACCCTTTGTTTCCTGTTCGCCGGCTCCCCTTAGGCTGGAGCGCTCAACAAGCCCCTCTTTGTGCTAATTTAATTAATGGCCAGGGCTGAGGGCAGTGGGGATGAGACACCGTGGCTATAAATACCTGCTGGGGGGGGCGTGGGGGCTGCCAGCCCAGCAGCAGCTCAACCAGGATCTAATTAATTTCAACAGAATTCAAATTGACTCGGAATAAAACCCGATTGATTGATTGATTTATACTCGAAAGCCAAAGGTTGATTGGGTTCTAATGGAAAATTATCGATGGATCAATTTGTAGTAGAAAGTCATGGATTGGTTTGGTTGTAATAAAAATTTATTGGCTGATTCGGGGTAGAAAATCGTGGGTTGATTGATTTATAATGGGAAATTTGTTGGTTGATTCATAATGGAAAATAGTGGGTTGATTAGTAGTAAAAAATTATGGATTGATTTATACTAGAGAATTATTGATGGATTTATAATAGAAAGTAATGAATTGATCAGGTTAGAACAGAAAATTATTGATTTATAATAAAAACCTTGGTGGATTTATAGTAGAAGATTATCAATCAGTTGATTGATAAGAGGGAATTATTATGCAGGAGAGCAGTGTGAGTGCTGGGCAGTTCTGGGGTAGAAAAATTTTGTCCCCCATAGCAAAGTGCAGCTGATGATCAACCTGTTCATGTATTCCTAAAGGAAAATAACTTTTCTGATGCAAACTAAACATCCCAGTGGTGATTTCCAGGGAAAAAACCCACTTGGATACCCGTGCACACACTCCTGGTGCACCTCCTGCCAGTGTTTAGTGCATGAGCTTGGTGGATTTTCAGTTTCCTGGAAAATTCCTTGTCCCTGTGCTGTTTTTTTTGGTTCCAACCTGAATTTCAAACTTTACATTCCAGGAAGGGGAATAACACAGAGGTTGGTTCTCTAAAGCTGCAGCAATGGAGTCTAAAAGAAATTTGAAACTTGCTGCTGAGTGAGTTCTTGCTGCCAAAAGTGATGTTGATCTTCCACAGGAGATGATTTTTCCAGCTGATAAATGATAGTTTTCAATGGAGAGATTGGGATATGTTAGCGAACTTTTATGATGTAATATAATATAATATAATATAATATAATATAATATATACATAATATAATATATACATAATATAATATATACATAATGTATATAACATATAATATATAATAATAAATACAATTAATACAATTAATAGAAATATATATAATACAAAGTTCTTTTAATGTACAGTGAAATTAAGCAGTGCTATGGCTGCAAGAATGGGGATGAACCTAAATCAGAGATTTTTGGCCCCAAACAGCAAGAAACCCCATTTGACTCATTGCAGAGTAGGGGAGAAAAATCAGTGAATAACAATTTTCCCCCAAATTTTTGCTATTTTGGCACATGGATCATCACCTCTTTCTGCTGCTCTGGGTAAGGAACCCTGAGCATGTCACTGGCAGGGACCAAGTGCAAAGTTTTTATTTATTTAGTTTTGATGTCCATGGGAAAACTCCTCAAATACAATATAAACATCCACCAAATCCCTCTGTGATCCCAAGCTCTGGACCTCAGCTGCATCTTTGTATCCACTGTACCATTAATTAGCAAGATTTCCAAATATTTGCCGAAATCCAAAGTGCTTTTTGCCCCCAGTGTGCATTTATTCTTCCTTCCTAGAAATAAAAGAAGGCAAATCATTAACACCAACGATTTGGGTGCCTGTTATTACGTTTAACATTTCCATTTCCATTCCCTTTAAGACGGGGTGTAGTCCCCGTTTATTTTAGGGATGCTGGGTCCGAGTCACATGAAACTGAGGGGAACTGTTGGTGAAATGATATCCCCAATCTTAAAATAGCTGCGTTCCTGCACGGCCCCGCAGTCCCTCGGTGGATGCTGCAACCTGAGCCCCGGCAGCCTCGGGGCACGGCCGGGCCAGCGCCTCCCTCGGTGACATCCCGGCTTTATTTACATGAGCTCGCTCCTCCTTCTGCTCTCAGGCCATCAAAACAGCTCGTGCCTGTAGCCCTGGTTTAGTTTTCCACAAGAACAGCCTTGGGGGAAATGCCTGGGAATTGAGTTTATCCGTATTGGGTGCCTGATTTGCTCCCTGTGCTCAGGGAGCTGCAGCATCCCTGGTCCAGCCCAGGATGATCCCTGTATCCTTGCTCACAGGGAGCTGCAGCATCCCTGCTCCAGCCCGGGATGATCCCTGTATCCTTGCTCACAGGGAGCTGCAGCATCCCTGCTCCAGCCCGGGATGATCCCTGTATCCTTGCTCACAGGGAGCTGCAGCATCCCTGGTCCAGCCTGGGATAATCCATCATTCCCATCCTCCCCAGCCCTGAGTGGCTCCTCAACAATGGGAGCATTAAAAAAAAAAAAATATCCCCCCTGGGCATTTTCAGGAGAAAAAATGGGGATTTTTCCCATAGGAAAAAGCTCTCCAGCCTGCAGTGGGGTTTGGGGTCTTTGGAGGGAGCTGGGAGTGGGGCCTGGCTGTGGGATGCTGGCAGAGCAGCTGGCCTCTCACTCCCAGTATGATTTGGGGCATTAGTACAAACCACTGGGTTTTACTGGGATTTTACTGGATTTTTATGGCTCCTGGGCAGGGCAGTTTGGAAAACACAGTTTGAGTTTTTCCAAGTGTTGGTGACATCCACTCTCACCCATACCTGCACAGCTTCACAGAAATACTCCACATCCACTTTTAATCCCAGTTTTCCTAGAATGAAGACCTTTGCTCCTATCCAAATTATTTATGGGCAAAAGGGTTTTTTTTATTTTTTATTTTTTATTTTGTATTTTTTATTATTTTTTTAATCCAAAGGGAAAGTTTGGGATGAGTTTTATCTCCACCCCTTTAGGAACAGGGATATTTATGCACTGGATTTTTGTTCCAGGGCAAGCAAAAATCACGAAGTAATTAAATTTCTACTGGGATGAAACAGGGCTGGGGAAAAAGTTGGATGGGAGAGAGTGAAAATAGGGATTGGGAATCCCTGGGTGGTGTCCCACACCAGCATCCCTGTCTGGCTGAGTTAGAGGTTTGGGTGGGTTTTCCCCTGCTTTGTGGTGGGGAAATTGTTTTCCTTTCTCTATGGGAAAATAAAAAGAAAAAAGAAAATTGGTTAAAAAAAAGGAAGTAAAGGAGGAAAAAACAGTAATGAAAAACAAAAAAATGGGGAA
Organism: Promerops cafer; assembly: GCA_013398275.1. Lineage (NCBI taxonomy): Eukaryota > Metazoa > Chordata > Aves > Passeriformes > Nectariniidae > Promerops > Promerops cafer. The sequence continues at coordinate 196 of VZSE01001318.1, read as the reverse complement.
AGAAAAAGAAAATAGAAGTAAAAAGAAAAAAGAAAACTTGTAAAAAAAAAAGTGTGAAAAAAGGGAAAAAATAGAAAAGGTAAAATGAAAAAAGAATTGGTTAAAAAGAAACAATAAAGCAAAATTGGAAAAAAATGTGTTAAGAACAAAAGGGAAAATAAGGAAAAATAATAGAAAAAGAAAATTAAAAAGGAAA